>OY992876.1:98252565-98402565 GCA_963921405.1 Cepaea hortensis | reverse complement strand
GCTCACATCGACGACTAAACTAAGCCAGCCAGCGAGTGATCTAGTCTACAAATCTGTGGTTAATGATTGACCGGGGTAGGGTTAACAAGTCCGACAACCCTTACGTTCTGAATTATCAGATTTGCACATTTGTTGCCCTTCTCCATTAAAGTAGTGGTGTAGCTTCTGGGTTCTTTTGGTAGTTCTTCCAGCTGTGTGGTGTAAATGTAACATGATGAATTCTTTGTCGACCCTTCTCTACTGTTATGTGTAAAGGGGAGTCTACGTATTTCTTTCTGTCTGTCTGTCTGTCTGTCTGTCTGTCTGTCTGTCTGTCTGTCTGTCTGTCTGTCTGTCTGTCTGTCTGTCTGTCTGTCTGTCTGTCTGTCTGTCTGTCTGTCTGTCTGTCTGTCTGTCTGTTTCTTCTTCTTCCTCTTCTATGTCTTCTTCTTGCCAAGAAAGAAAGACATTAAGTAAGCAAGAAAGAACGATGGAAAGAATAAACAAGGGCAAAAAAATAACGGAAGAAAGAAAGAAAGAAAGAAAGAAAGAAAAATAGAAAAAATTAGCAACTGCAAAACAGAAAGAAAGAAAGAAAGAATGAAAGAAAGAAAGAAAGAAAGAAAGAAAAATAAGGAAAGAAACAAAGAAACAGACAAAGGAACAAGGAAAGAAACAAAGACAAAGGGAAAGAAAGATATAATTAGGCACAACTGTTATGTAATAATTTGGCCGCATTATTCCAGTGTCCGAAACATAATACTTTGTGTGTGCATGCTTTCTTCTTTCACGTTGGCATCTTGTTGAAGGTAAGTATTTGTCTTCTTGTCCCTACCTCAGCCATTGACGGCAATCTGCCATGTTCTGGACAAATGGGACATTTGATCTATCTAACGGCAGAGTTGTCCACTTATCCGGACACATGCCTGTTGTAATTAAAAGTTATTGCTACACATTGCTGCAGAAATGCCCCATTAATTCCATTTGTCTTTTCCTTATGTCAGGGATATGTGATAATGGAAAGCCTACAAAAGTATTAAAACAGGTTTTACAAAACTCAAGAGGATCGACTTCAGTGCACCCGGTATGACCCCATATGGCTCGATCTCTTGCCACAGAGCGGCAGAAAGCGTCGCACTAAGAACGAACTCCGTAGCTCCAGCGACGACCCCCAGGAGTCTTCGAGAAAACTGCACTCGTGAACCGAACGACGTAGGCCGAAATCGAACCCACAAGCGCAGGTCCGCATGGCAGAATGGGTAGGAACGCGTGTTCTTAAACATCCGTTGTACTGATGCCGAGGTTAGCGGTTCAACCCCTACATCGGACAGCTTGACTAAAATGTTGACCTGTCGTCCTTGACTTGGGCACGTAAATTACAAGTACCTCTGAAGTCGGAGTGGGTTCGCCTGATGGCGAGGGATACTATTAATACGGAAAGCTAATCCACACGCAAAATTCAGTCCATCATTACTATAAATAGTGTGTATGGACTACGCTTGAGTTCAAAGCGAGCGACTGCAAAAAAAAAAAAAAAAAAACCCAAAAACAAACACAAGCTTCGGAGCGTGAGGTAAGCTACGTAACCACTTCGCTAGTGAGACTCCACAGAAACTACAATTCTCAGTAACTCCGTGATCCTCTTCTTCTCTGCCCACGATATTCTCAACATTCTTCTCAAGAAGCACATCTGTACTACCCTTATTTTCTTTACCATTGTACTTCAATGACATCCATATAAAACAGTAAACTACACTTAATCTTCAGGAAGTGAATCATTACCAAACCTCTGAAGTCTGAGTGGGTTCTCCTATTGACGAGGAGTACTGGTAATATGGAAATCTAATCCACACGCAAAACTCAGTCCACTGAATTAGAAATATTATAGTGCATTCACATTTGTTTGCCTCAATATAAACATCCATATCACAGTAACCAACTGAGGGAAAATTATGAGATTTAGTATATAATCTTATCATTATGTCCACCCAACAAAAAAAATGTTTTTTCTGGAGATTTTACAACAGATTTCAAAGTTTGTTTATATACGGTATATAATTTACGAGTCTGAGATGAAATTCATAATTTTAAATGTATTACAGCGTAGCCAGACAATCAGCGCTCAATGGTGAATATTTTCACGGGATTGGCCTTATGCCAACTCCCCGCGTTGTTTAAACTAGGACTGTTCAGAGGTGTCTCAAAATGTGGGTTATTTCATGAAACCTGATTAATATGTTTTTTTTTTTTTTTTTTTTTTTTTTTTTTTAAATCTTACCACTTATCGCTAACATTGAAATGTGTGAATATTTTTCAATGGGATTGAATGCGAAATTGTGTATACACTTCAAAGAATCGCTATGAAGTTGTACACATATTTTTGTCAAGAAGCTGATCGGAGGAAACTGTTTTATACTATTACAAATTCCGAAAAAAACAGTGCATGCATTGGGTTTGAGTAAACGGTCATTTCGTCGATGGGTGCAAGAATCTGGAATTAAACCACCACGCAATAACCAAACGGTAGGTAGAAAGATTATTGTAGACAGCTTTGACAAAGATGTCATAAGGCGAGCTATTATAAAAATGCTTTAAAAAGTCGCTTAAAATTTGACAGGGTCGACTTCATTGCACCGGGTTCTATACCATATGGCTCGGTCTCTTTCCGCAGCGCGGAAAGCATCGCACAAAGCACGACCCACAGAAGTCTCCGAAATATTTAACTCGTGAACCGAAGGATGCGGCCCGGAATCGAACCCACGACCTTTGGAGCCCGAGACAAAAGGCTTGACTACTTCGCCACGGAGAATCCTAAAATTATAACAATTTTGGATTTTTTATTATAAAAATGCTGCATGCCAAAGAAACAGTGACTGTAAGAAAACTTAGGGTTTAGTTGAGAAAGAACAATAACATAGAGCTATCCAAAACAACTTTGTGGAAAATTATAAGGACATTATCTTCACTTTTTGAAAGTACAGGGGCGGTAGAAATATTCTTTGCGAGCAAACACATATAGGAGCCATGAGAAGCAGATACCTACGTGAAATAAGAGAAATGCGCAAAGAAAATTATGGCATAGTGTATTTGGATGAAATGTGGATCAATGCGCACCACACAAGTGATAAGGAATGGCAATCAGTGGATGGACAGATAAAGCGATATGTGTCCAGTAGTATAGGACAGCTTTTGTTCATGGCCCATGCTGGTAATACGCATAATGGCTTACAACAGAATGCTGGGCTCGTGTTCGTATCAAAGCATACAGACAATAGGGATTATCATAATAAGATGAATGGTAATGTATTTAGAGATTGGCTCGAGAATAATGTGCTTTCATCCCTAGATAGACCGTCGTGTCCAATTATGGACAATGCATGATATCAATGTTGTTGCCCAAGAAGACAAAATACCCAGAGCATCGAGCACAAAGGGAGCAATAAAGATATGACTCCGAATGGAAAACATACCATTTCCAGAAACGTATTTCTAGCTAGAATTGTTGTCCCTTGTAAAACAGACGCCAAAAAGCAAGAAATATCAAATCGACAAGTTGATAGATGAGCATCGTCATGGGTGCATGAGACTTCCGCCGTACCATTCTCATTTTAACGCTATAGAACTTGTGTGGACTAAAATTAAAGGATAGGTGGTAGCTGACAATACTATATTCAAATTGTCTGACGTCAAGATACTAATCCAGTCCGCGCTATTAAATATTGATAAAAGTTACTGGAAAAATGTGAGGACAATGTATTGAAAGAGGAAGAGGACTATTGGAGAAAGGATGGATTGAATTTTATGCAACCGAGAGCAGTCTTCAACCTACTGGAATCGTTCGACACAGATTAAGGTCTGAGCAGATCGCAGACCTTAATCCACGTCCACACCAACTGGGATATTTTGCTACAAATATTCAGAAGAATTGCAGGCCTTAAAAATTATAGCATCAGCATAATGTCAATGGCAACAGTTTGTAATCCACAGTGATGAATTTTCAATTCCGCAAGCCCTCAGCGGTGACAAACAACTGTATTGAACACACACACACACACACACACACACACACACACACACACACACACACACACACACACACACACACTAAACGCATTTAATACCAACAGAAGAGTAATATTGCGCTGGAAACTGACATATTGTGGCATAACAAGAAACGGGAGAGCAAACACGTTGTCAAATTAGGGGACAACACACGTGCATACGAATCAATCTATAAACTTCAATGAAAAGAGGACCAACATCTTGGTCTTTAAGAAGAAAGCCCACTACAGAGACACTGACAACTATTTTCAAAGTGCAAAACAGGTAATCATGTTCCGTCTCTGAACAATCTTTCAAGAAGACTCAAAGCGGGTCTGTCACCCATGTGAACGTGTGAACAAACTACACAGACAGCTGAACAGATCCTTAAAATGGAAACATGATGACTAAATTGCGGTATCATTTCTGGTCACTCCATACGCACTTTAACGCACAGCTATTTGGAAGCTTTCACGAACTCAATGTTAAAAGCTAACATGACTACTTGTGTACACATTATTAACCAGCAGCTGAAGAAAGAAGAAGGAAATGAAAAATATGGTAAGAAATATATTCCTTTTACTTTCCTGTCAATTTACAAATTATTTACCCCATGCCTCTGTAAATTCTCTGTCTTTACTAATATTACACATTGCACCCCTCTCGGGATTCTCCGTGGTGAAGTGGTAAAGCCGTCTGACTCGGGCTCCGAAGGTTGTATGTTCGATTCCGGGCCGCGTCCTTCATTTCACGAGTTCACTTTTTTTAGGACACTCCCGAGGGTCGTCGCTGGAATTCGTGCTTTGTGCGACGCTTTCCGCGCTGCAGAATGAAACGGAGCAATATGGGATAAAAACCCGGTGCAATGCAGCCGACCCTGTCGACTTTTAAGCTACTTCTTTTATTGCACCCACTCCCATACGAATCCTGATACGCCTTGTATCGTCATGTGAATTGGCGGGGCGTTCCTTACTGTAAAAACAAGTTTGTTAGCGAGAAATCACGGTACTTCAATTTTAATTCACCGCAAACAAAGGGAATTCCAGGGCACACGTCATATCCTGGAGTCCCCTTATTCGCGCTTTATCTCGGTGTGCATGACTTTGACCGGAATAACGTTGTCGGTGTGCAGCAAATGGTTTAGTTATGTGTGTGAGTTGACCTGAATATTTCAGTGGTTGTATACTCTTGTGCACACTTAGGGGCTGTTATTGTGTGCTAATTTGTGACCCTGAAAAGGGCCCGTTCCGTTATGGCATTCTTCTAGTGGCCCTGAAAAGGGCCCATTGCTGGATGATACTGCTGTATGCATGAGTTGACAATCATATTCTGCAGACTAGTGTTGCGGCGGTGGTCAGACTGCAGACTATTGTTGGGGTGGCCAGAATCGAACAATGTCAGCTAGAATGGTGTTGAACAGATCTAGGCCAGCACATTTAGTGCGACGACGCCACATGAATTCGCACATGTAGGAATCGAGTAGATGCCTGTGTGTTCCATTCTGCCTCTTGTTTCTCTCCTTGGCCGTTTTCCACATGCGCTCGATGCATTGAGTATGTGCACCGGTGGTGGGGTCCACAAAGTTTTCAGAGTGGTTGACGGTGAGATGCGTCAAACCGGGAATATTTCTAATTTCCCCGTATGCACGTCAGAGGTCGGAGACTACTGTTGTGCCAGGCCGAATGTGTGTGTGCTGATAAGTGGCAAGAGCGTTGCTGCTGTTCTGTCTGGAACACAGAACATGAAGCAGTAGCCTGTTTCACGACAGATGGCACCAAAAACCCACTGTTGTGGAAAAAATCGTCCCACGTGATTTTTGCGCCTTGTAAATAGGCTCTCATCAATCTCAACAGTGGTATTTGGCCCTCCTATCACTGCAGGATTGACTAAAAGTGTGTTGGCACAAACCTCCCGTAGGTAATTACTCCAATCAATACTAGCTGTCTGCGACATCCCTAACTCCAGCTGGCAAAATGAAATGCTAGTCAACTCGTAAATATGTACTACACACACTGTGTTACCGTTCGTCGCTCCTTTTCCGCGCCTTTTTGGCGCCATGACACGCACTGAAAAAAACTTTAATTGAACGGAGATCCCCCGCCAGTGCTATATATAGCTGCTAACTACGCTATATATAGCTGCTAAAGCTAAATATAGCCTCGTGACGTCTGTTGCGGTGAATTAAAATTGAAGTACCGAAATCACTACTTTTTCAGCACAACATCAAAGAAATGTCGCCGCTTTCGATGATTTAAGTTGTTTTTGGACCTATCAAAGACATATTCCTTTGGTGGGGGTAAATATAAGACGTCAGGAAAAATTTAATAGCGATGCAACAGACAGTTTTCAAAATAATTGATCGTGAATGACGGCATTCGTTTGTGGACATACTATAGCACGTGCATGGACTGCGCTTGAGTTCAAAGCGAATAAATGAAACAAATAAAACAATAAAAAGCAATTACCATCATAATCATCATCATCATTATCATTACTTTGATCATCACCGTCATCATAACCATCTTTTTCATAACATCATCATCGTCATCATCAGCATCATTGTCATCATGATATCATCATTATCATCTTCACCAACAACATCGTCATAGTCATCATGATATACTCACGATCTTCATTATCAACCACATCATTGCCCTCATAATCATCGTCATCATCATCATCATCATCATCATCATCATCATCATCATCATCATCATCATCATCATCATCATCACAACCACTACCATCACAACCATCGCCGACACCACAACCATCATAATCATTATCATCTTCACATACCGTCTCTACAGTGAAGATGGGCTGGTGTGACTCGCCGACACCCTCTGTCGTGTGTCCCCGCGGCTGGCACCATATAGCCAATATGCCTCACGGACTGGTGTAGAGTCCCTTACATTTTGTTTTACTCCTTGACCCTGGCCCCACCCCGAATTCATAGGAAATACAAACAGTTAGTATGTGTAGCTCCTGCGAAAAGGGTGAGGCATATTACATACGGACACAGTGTACATACCTTACAACGGACTCCATAAAGGTGAACACAGATCACAGAGTGAAAATTTCCCCAAAAAAGAGGCAATCCAAAATATATATAATAATACAATTTAAAAAAAGAAATAATAAAACTAAGCGTTTTAGGATTCAATAAACGACGCTTCGATTATACAAATCTTCATCGGGGACGAGACAACACAAACATTATAAAATAATACAAAAACATAACTCCTTCGTTGTCAAGAAGGCACACAAGTTGAGTTCAGTTCTGTTTTGAAAGGTGCTTTTTGTTCTACAATTCAGATGTTAAAAATGTGTGGCGAAAGGTGTGCAAACAGTCAGATATGATTATATAGAGAGAAGGCAGCAGAACTACACAGGAGCATCTACAGAAGTACTGATTCCCACTGGATTCATATAGTAACGCATAATTTTAGCTAGACGGGGATCTTATCAAAAGATCACAACAACGGAAGGCTAGATCCATAACCACTGTGCAACCGAGACTGGACGAAAGCATCACAGACGTGACACACACTTCGATAGTGGCAGTAGTTTTCACACAGAAGATCTCACTAAAAGCTGTTGGAATTCATCACGACACTTGGGAGACTGCTGCCATAGACCGAAATTCATGGCGTATATCATTACGCAAGGGTGAAGTTACTTGTGAAGTAAACAGGACTACAACAGCTGTGAAAAAGTGTTGAAATAAGAAAAAAAAAACACACACACAACCAGCAGGAGATCCTCCTCCTGGAACGTCAAGCATTCTTTGCCCACATTGTCAAAGAACATTTCGAGCCAAATTAGGCCTTACCTGCCCATACTTTCAACCCCACTGGATGAAATGAATGGTCATCATCATTCTTGATGGACAAACACCATTCTTGATGGACAAGCACCATTCTTGATGGACAAACACCATGGACCAGTTCTCACGAAGGAAACTGCAAGGCTGTACATTTGGTTGGCATTGTCAATGATCAGTCTCCGAGGCTGTATATTTTGTTGGCATTGTGAATGGTCAGTTTCCGAGCATGTATATTTGGTTGGCATCGTAAATGATCAGTTTCCGAGGCTGTATATTTGGTTGGCATCGTCAATGATCGCCGGCTCCATGGCCGAGGGGTTAGCAGCTTTCTCCGCTAACCCCGAATACTCTCGTCACGTGACGCGACGAGAATTAGCAGTGGTTCGAATCGCAAAAGTGACTTATGAGAGTATGGAGCCGGTCGCTCAGAAAGTCGTGGCGTGCTGATGAGCGTAATCTAGCCTAGGAATCAACATACCGCTGAAAGATGCTGGTGTTGACCGCAATATCCTGAAACAGGATGGAAACGCGGGAAAAAAATCAAAAAAAAAAAAATCGTCAATGATCAGTCTCCGAGGCTATATATTCGGTTAGCTTTGTCAATGATCAATCTCCGAGGCTGTATATTTAGTTGGCATTGTCAATGTTCAGTCTCCGAGGATGTATATTTGGTTGGCATTGTCAATGTTAAGTCTCTGAGGTTGTATATTTGGTTGGCATTGTCAATGATCAGTCTCTGAGGCTGTATATTTGGTTGGCATTGTCAATGATCGGTCTCCGAGTCGGTACATTTGGTTGGCATTTTCAATGTTCAGTCTCCGAGGCTGTATTTGGCATTGTCAATGATCGGTCTCCAAGTCGCCCGGGAAGGTTATCCCGGTCAACAAAAGCCCGCAGAAGTCGGATGTGTCGACCTAACGGCGCAAGAACGCAGCTCTGCTGTAAACAGCCACAACGCAACCACGTCCGAAAAAAAAAAAAAAACTCCGAATGAACGCAGAAGAAGAAGAAGAAAAAGAAGGTTTCCGAGGCTGTATATTCGGTTAGCTTTTCCAATGATCAATCTCCGAGGTTGTATATTTGGTTGGCATTGTCAATGTTCAGTCTCTGAGTCTGTATATTTGGTTGGCATTGTCAATGTTCGGTCTCCGAGTCGGTACATTTGGTTGGCAGTTTCAAAATTCAGTCTCCGAGGCTGTATATTTGGTTGGCATTGTCAATGATCGGTCTCCGAGTCCCCCGGGAAGGTTAACCCGGTCAACAAATGCCCGCAGAAGTCGGATGTGTCGACCTAACGGCGCAAGAACGCAGCTCTGCTGTAAACAGGCACAACGCAATCACGTCCGAAAAAAAACAACAACCTCCGGATGAACGCAGAAGAAGAAGATGAAAATGAAGGTCTCCGAGTCGGTTTATTTGGTTGGCGTTGTCAATGATCAGTCTAAGAGGCTGTATATTTTGTTGGCATTGTCAATTATCAGTCTCTGAGACTGTATATTTGGTTGACATTTTCAATGATCAGTCTCTGAGTGTGTATATTTGGTTGGCATTGTCAATGATCAGTCTCTGAGGCTGTATATTTGGTTGGCATTGTCAATGATCAGTCTCTGAGTCTGTATATTTGGTTGGCATTGTCAATGATCGGTCTCCGAGTCGGTACATTTGGTTGGCATCGTCAATGATCAGCCTCCGAGGCTGTATATTCGGTTAGCTTTTTCAATGATCAATCTCCGAGGTTGTATATTTGGTTGCCATTTTCAACGTTCAGTCTCCGAGGCTGTATATTTGGTTGGCATTGTCAATGTTCGGTCTCCGAGTCGGTACATGTGGTTGGCAGTTTCAAAATTCAGTCTCCGAGGCTGTATATTGGGTTGGCATTGTCAATGATCGGTCTCCGAGTCCCCCGGGAAGGTTAACCCGGTCAACAAATGCCCGCAGAAGTCGGATGTGTCGGCCTAAAGGCGCAAACGCAGCTCTGCTGTAAACAGGCACAACGCAATCACGTCCGAAAAAAAAAACAACCTCCGGATGAACGCAGAAGAAGAGAAGAAAATGAAGGTCTCCGAGTCGGTTTATTTGGTTGGCGTTGTCAATGATCAGTCTAAGAGGCTGTATATTTTGTTGGCATTGTCAATTATCAGTCTCTGAGACTGTATATTTGGTTGGCATTGTCAATGATCAGTCTCCGAGGCTGTATATTCGGTTAGCTTTTTCAATGATCAATCTCTGAGGCTGTATATTTGGTTGGCATTGTCAATGATCGGTCTCCGAGTTGTACATTTGGTTGGCATTTTCAACGTTCAGTCTCCGAGGCTGTATATTTGGTTGGCATTGTCAATGATCGCCGGCTCCATGGCCGAGGGGTTAGCAGCTTTCTCCGCTAACCCCGAATACTCTCGTCACGTGACGCGACGAGAATTAGCAGTGGTTCGAATCGCAAAAGTGACTTATGAGAGTATGGAGCCGGTCGCTCAGAAAGTCGTGGCGTGTTGAAGAGCGTAATCTAGCCAGGAATCAACATACAGCTGAAAGATGCTGGTGTTGACCGCAATATCCTGAAACAGGATGGAAACGCGGGAAAAAAAAAATTGTCAATGATCGGTCTCCGAGTCCCCCGGGAAGGTTAACCCGGTCAAAAAATGCCCGCAGAAGTCGGATGTGTCGGCCTAAA
Organism: Cepaea hortensis; assembly: GCA_963921405.1. NCBI lineage: Eukaryota > Metazoa > Mollusca > Gastropoda > Stylommatophora > Helicidae > Cepaea > Cepaea hortensis. Next base: position 98,392,048 of record OY992876.1, on the reverse strand, counting down.
GGCGCATGAACGCAGCTCTGCTGTAAACAGGCACAACGCAATCACGTCCGAAAAAAAAAAAAAAAAAACTCCGGATGAACGCAGAAGAAGAAGAAGACAAAGAAGGTCTCCGAGTCGGTTTATTTGGTTGGCATTGTCAATGATCAGTCTCCTCTGAGACTGTATATTTGGTTGGCATTGTCAATGATCAGTCTTCGAGGCTGTATTTTCGGTTAGCTTTGTCATTGATCAGTCTCCGAGGCTGCATATTTGGTTGACACTGTCAACGATCAGTCTACGAGGCGGTATATTTGGTTGGCATTGTCTATGATCAGTCGGTGAGTGTGGATAGGGAGGTACGGAACGCAGTTTCTCTATCCCGGTTTGGCCGGTTCCAGGTCAGTCGCAGGCGATGTTAAAGCAGATGATGACATTGCTCTGATGTTCGCAATGGGATGAGCGTCGGCCTTTCAGAAAGCTAAAGCGTACTTCTGAACGTAAAAATTGCCTAGAAAAATCACAAATTGCGACATACTGTAAGGACACTAAATTACATTTTGCATATAATTATTTCATAGCACAAGCATAGAGCTGGGGTTGATTACAACGTACTGTAAGGAGACGAAACTAACTTTTGCCTATAATCATTTCATTGAACAAGGACAGAGCTGTAGTTGCGTCAGTCTAACACCCCACAGATCACACAATAAGGATCTAACAACAATCTTTAACAGATTACATTTGTCTTTGTCGTTTTCCGTTTCACTGCTTCCTTTTTACAATGAGGGAATCGATAAAAATGAGGAGTAACATCGCTAAGCTTTACTTTTTGTGTTTGTTGTGTGGTTTTTTCGCTCACTTTTGAACTGAAGCGTTGTCCATACGCGTGATACTACTTTTGGTGCACTGGACTGGTTTTTACGCGTGGAACAGCTTTCCCTATTGCCAGTGTCCCTCGCCTATCAGGCAAACCCACTCCACTCCGACTTCAGAGATACTTGTACCTAGTCAAGGATGAAAAGTCATCATTTTAATATAACTTACCAGTGTAGGGGTTGATCCTGCTACCTCGACATGAGCACACCGGATGTTTAAGAATAAGCACTCGTATCCATTCGGCCATGCTGACCACCAAAGTGGAACATGAAAACGGTGAGAAAGGTAAGACGGGAATCTTTAAGCAAAAGAGATTTATTGTTGAGCCGAGAGTGAAAACTAAGACGGAGTGGCCCGGTGGATGTCCATACATTGCATGATGTTGCGATGAGTTGGCCATATTATGTGAAAATCAAAGAGAAATAATGGTTACAATTAAGTACGTTTGTGATAATAATGAAACACTTCTGCTCCTTTATGTGTGTACTAAAGGACTGACTGACTGGCACATTGCCGTCTTGGCGGTAGTTTGTAAAATGTTGTTATACCTCTCCATAGCACAAAACCTGGGCTCAGTTTAGAGATCATGTGCTGCCAATGCAGCATGATCTCTCTCTCTCTCTCTCTCTCTCTCTCTCTCTCTCTCTCTCTCTCTCTCTCTCTCTCTCTCTCTCTCTCTCCTTATATATATATAATTCATAATAATCATCAAGTGCATGCCAACTGGCGTAGACGTTCAGATCTCTCCACAGACCTCTATTGGTGATATTCCTCCATGCCACCCTCTCAATGCATCTAGTATCTTTTCTCTTGATCTGCCTCTGTCGCTCTTCCGCTTGATCTTTCCAGTTTACACTAGGTTCTCCGATGCCTCTTTTCATATATATACATATGGTTATGTGGATGCTTGTTGGTCTGTGTGTACGTACATACGCTCACAAACACATCGGTCCACTCAGGCTTTAGTCAAGGTGCATTACTTCGTGCTATCTGATATTATTCAACCGTAATCTGTGTATTGACCTAGATCTAATCTGTTCAGCATTACATTGATCATTACTTTCCTACCGCCACTGATTAGATTGGCGGTTCTCATACACTGGATATCGAATGTCCTGTCTAGTTTTATTGTTGTTGTTGTTATGAATGTTATTGTTGTTGTTATTGTTGCGTCGCCCGTTTTGAACTCAAGCTTAGTCCATACACGTGCTACTTATTTTAGTACAATGAACTGATTTTTACATGTGAATTAGCTTTCCCTATTATGTGTCCCTCACCATCAGGTGAACCCACGCCGACTTCTTAGGTACTTGGTATTTACTTTCCCAAGTCAAGGACGATATGTCATCATTATAGTCCAGCTGACCGGTGTAGGGACTGAACCCGCTACCTTGGCATCAGCACACCGGAAGTGTAGAAGAGGGCGCTCTTTTCCTTTCGGCAACGCTGACCTCCTCCTGCCTAGATTTAACATTACAGAACACACCCGTCTCAGATCAGGAATTATTCTACTGGCTTAGAGCGCAGCGGTTCCCATTTCCCAGACTCCGTCTCGAGCGAGTGGGGGGGGGGGGGGGGGTCGAATTGTCTGGCCATGGGTTATGTTGGCTGGTATTTCATTGTTGGATAGGGACTGGCGCAGTAGTTAGCACGCTTAATTGCCGCACCGATTGTTGTGAGTTCGAATCGAGGCAGATTTCTAAAATTAGCCTTAATTCAACTCAACCACACAAAATTCACAGTTCACAGTGTCGTGCCACCCACTCAGCTCAGTAGCAGGGAGACGGAACCACGCACTACCAGTCCAACATACTGAAAATGCGAATGCAAACTGTAGGCACAAGCATAAACACTCTTAAAAGTCTTATCCGCTCAAAAGCCTATCCTTAATCTTGGACTGGAAGTCATACACCTAATCAAAAATACCTATGTATAAGGAAATGTACTGGGTAGTTTGCTTGCTTGCTTGTCTTCGCTGGCTGTGAATTCCAGCATGAAGTCCTGAATGTCTGATGAAGGCATCCTGTTGTCCAACATCAGTGTGATGTCATACAGGACCTGAGGTTTGCGTGAGTATCCGTTGTCCCATGTCTGGCTTATTGGTGTGAAGACTGGTGGTTCCTCGCCGTGCAGGCAGATACTCTCCCACTTCGGAAGAAGCAGCGATCCTACTACGTTAGCCAGGACCCAGAAGGGACATGTTGCCCAGGACGCACGGCTAGGACGTGTTAGTAGGTCTTGGCCAGTATAAAACCTGGCCCTGGTGCCTTGGAAACACCTCTGCGTCCCCCACTGGGTAGTAAAAGCCGGGGATGGGGGTGATATTGACATCAACACTAGTTTAACGTCGAATGGTCAATAAACACTTGAGGCTGGCATCATATGCTCTGGCAGTGGCTAGACTCTCGTCTTAAATGCCGGTAGTTCTGGGTTCGACCCCTATCGAGGAGGTTTCGAATTTTAAAAAACAAATATTGATCAGGCCTCCCAGATCAACCCACATGGGTACCAGGACATTTCATGAGAAATTACTGCGACCGACACATACCGTCTGCACCCACTTACTTCCGTTTGGTCGATAACAAAATATGAGTCCAGTTCCAAAGCGCCGTTGGTGTGTAATAGGGACCTTTGGTTATTTAATATATGTTCTGTAACAACTGGGTTCAAAACTCTCCATTGTCTTCTTCTGCGATTTCAGAATAACCCATAATCGAAGAATGATCTATGATTGCAGAATGATCCATGATTGCAGAATGATCCACGATTGCAGAATGATCCATGAGTCAAATAATCTTTGATCAAGCACACGGGAAGTTTATGCAGACCTCCACATAATGACTCCTGTCTGTTCCACTTTTCACATGGGGCAATGTAGAGCATTTTGTGTGAAATTCACTGGCACAGGAACGGAGCAAAATTGGGCGACCCTTTGACGTGAAGTTGGAACCGCGACTAACTAACTAACTAACTAACTAACTAACTAACTAACTAACTAACTAACTAACTAACTACCTAACTAACTAACTAACTAACTAACTAGCTAACTAAAAAACTAACTAACATAGAGAAATATTGTAATTATAAATATAGATAAAAGCTTTTAACCAATTGGGCCAATGAAATGGATAGAAGTGGACCCCCCCCCCCCCCCCACAAAAAAAACAAACAAAAAAAACAACAACAAAAAACAAATACACGAATGTGAGAATTGAGACAGATATAAATAACAAGAGAAAAACACGGAAGATGCAGAAAGAGGGAGCAAACGATGGGGCCCGTTTGAGAACATATGCTCCAATGAACAATTAAGGACAGAGTCGGGATTAGATGTATCTAGAACAAACGGAATGGAGATTAAATGACCAGATTCACCTTCAGTGACATTAACCCACAATAAAGTCGACATCGCGGAAACTGAAATATGACCATGGCGATCAATCGTAACTCTTATCTATATCTATAAAACAAAGTGTATGTGTATATGTATGTAAATATGTATGTATGTAAATATGTATGTCCTTTATTTGTTCGCTAACGGCCCATCCGATTGAGATGAAATTTTCTACACGCCTTCCTTTCATTCCAGAGCTGTCAACTGTCATAGTTTTTTTTTTCTTCTTCCTCCTCCTCCCTCCTCCCCCTCCCAAAATACGTACGTAAATATATGATGATGATGATGAAAGAATCCCCGAACCAAAACGCTAGGGAAAGGGAAGAAAATGACGTGACTACACAGAATCGTCACACGGCAATCATCATCATCAAGTGCCGTGCCGGCTGGCGTAGGCGTTCATGGCTCTCCGTAGATCTCAGTCTTTGGTTTTTTGGATCAACTCTGCTGCTGATATTCCTCCATGCCACGGCAATATCAATAACAATTCATCTTTTTATGTGTAAGGAAGTTATCTACAGTCGTGTAGAAGGGAAGAACTAGACGAGTATGAATTCGGAATGGCGAACTCTCTCCTTCTCTCTTCTCCTCCCTCCTCCTCCCTCTACCCCCTCCCTCCACCCTCCTCCTCTTCTTCCTCCCTCTCATCCCTCCTCCTTCTCCCTCTTCCTTCTCCCTCTTCCTCTCCTCCTCCATCCTCCTCCCTCCTACTCCCTCCGCCTCCTCCCCCTCCTCCCTCATCTTCCCTCCTCCTCCCTCTCCCTCCTTATCCCTCCTCCACCTCCTGCCTCCCTCCTCCTCCTCCTGCCTCCTTCTCCCTCATAATCCTCACTCCTCCTTCTCCCTTCTTCTCCCTCTTCCCTCTTCCTCCTCCTCCTACCTCCTCCCTCCTCCTCCCTCTACCTCCTCCTCCTCCCTCCACCCTCCTCCTCCCTTCTCCTCCTCTTCCTCCTCCCTTTCCTTCCTCCTCCTCCTCCCTCTACCTCCTCCTCCCCCTACCTCTTTCCTCCTCCCTCCTCCTCCTCTTCCACCTCCCTTTCCTTCCTCCCCTCCTCATTCTCCCTCCTTCCTCCTCCTCCTTCTTTCTTCTCCCTCTGCCTCCTCCCTCCTCCTCCTCCCTCCTCCTTCTCCTCCTCTCCCCTCCTCCTCCTACCCTCTTCCTCTTCCCCTCCTCCCTTTCCCTCCTCCATCCTCCTCCTCCCTCTTCCTCCTTCCTCCTCCTCCCTCTTCCTCCCTCTCCCTCCTCCATCCTCCTCCTCCCTCTTCCTCCTCCTTCTTCCTCCTCCTTCCTTCTCCTCCCTCCTCCTCCTACCTCCTCCCTCCTCCTCCCTCCTCCCTTTTCCTCCCTCCTCCTCCCTCTACATCCTCCCTCCTCCTCTCCACTCTTCCTCCTACCCTCTTCCTCTTCCCCTCCTCCCTATCTCTCCTCCTCCCTTCACATTCCTCCTCCTCCCTCTTCCTCCCTCCTCCTCCTCATCCCTCCTTCTCCCTTCTCCTCCTTCCTCCCTCCTCCCCCTCCTCCTTCCTCCTCCTCCTCGTCCTCCCTATACCTTCTCCCTCCTCCTCCCTCTTCCTCCTCCTCATCCCTCCTCCCTTCTCCTCCTCCTCCCTTCACATTCCTCCTCCTCCCTCTTCCTCCCTCTTCCTCCTCCTCCCTCCTCCTCCTTCTTCCTCCCTCCTCCTCCTCCTCCCTCCTCCCCCTCCTCCTTTCTCCTCCTCCCTCTCCTCCTCCTCACTCCTCCTCCTCCCTCCTCCTCCCTCTACCTCCTCTCTCCTCCTCCCTCTACCTCCTCCTCCCTCTTCCTCCTCCTCCCTCCTCCTCATCACTCCTCCTCCCCCTCCTCCCTCTCCGCCTCCTCCCCCCTCTACCTCCTCCTCCTCCCTCCTCCTCCCTCTACCTCCTCCCTCCTCCTCCCTCTACCTCCTCCCTCCTCCTCCCTTCACATTCCTCCTCCTCCCTCTTCCTCCCTCCTCCTCCTCCCTCTTCCTCCCTCCTCCTCCCTCTACCTCCTCCCTCCTCCTCCCTTCACATTCCTCCTCCTCCCTCCTCCTCCTCCCCCTCCTTCTCCCTCCTCCTTCTCCCTCTTCCTCCTCCCTCTTCCTTCTCCCTCCGCCTCCTCCCTCCTCCTACTCTCTCCTCCTCCTCCCTCCTCCTCCCTCTCCTCCTCCTGCTCCCTTCTCCTCCTGCGTTCTCCTCCTCTCTCCTTCTCCCTCCTCCTCCCTCCTTCTCCCTCCTCCTCCCTCATCCTCCTCCCTCCTCCTCGCCTCCTCCTCCACACTACTCCCTCCTCCTCCTAATCCCTCCTCCTCCCTCCTATTCCTCCCTACTCCTCCTGTCTCCTCCCTCCTCTTCCCTCCTCCACCTCCCTCTTCCTCCTCCCTCCTCCATTTACCCAAGACAGACAGACAGTCAGACAGATAGTCGGGAACGGGAACTTATATGACTACTTATATGAATTAAATGAGATTCTCCCCACCAGGAGTTGGGCGATGCCGGGTCAGACAGACAGACAGATAGATAGTCGGAACGGGAACTTATATGACTACTTATATGAATTAAATGAGATTCTCCCCATCAGGGTCTGGGCGAAGACGGGCCGGGTCAGACAGACAGACAGATAGATAGACAGACAGACAGACAGACAGACAGACAGATAGTCGGTAACGGGAACGAGAACTTATATGACTACTTATATGAATTAAATGAGATGCTCCCCACCAGGGTCTGGGCGAAGCCGGGCCGGGTCAGCTAGTGTTGAATATTTAAAGTACACGTTTGCCGTTCTCATTTGTTAATCTAAGGTTGTCAAGAAACGTTAACTTTCTCTCTCTCTCTTTCTCTCTCTCTCTCTCTCTCTCTCTCTCTCTCTCTCTCTCTCTCTCTCTCGCGCTCTCTCTCTCTCTATCTCTCTCTCTCTCTCTCTCCCTGCATCTCTCTCCCTCTCTCTCTCTCTCTCTCTAAGTCTCTCTCCCTAACTCTTTCTGTCTCTATCTCTTTCACACAGTCTCTCTCTTACTGATTCTCTCTGTGTCTCTCTCTCTCTCTGATTCTCTCTCTGTGTCTCTCTCCCTCTCTCTCTATCTCTCTAACTCATTTTCTCTCTCACACACTTTTTATTCTTCTCTCTCTATCTGTCTGTCTCCGTTTCTCTCTCATTCTTTCTCTCTGTGTCTTTCTCTCTGTGTCTTTCTCTCTGTGTCTTTCTCTCTGTCTCTCTCAGCCTTTCTCTCTGTCTCTCTCACACTCTTTCTCTGTCTCTCGTCCCCCCCCCACCCAATCACTCTCACTCTCTCTCCCTCTGTCTGATTCTGTGTGTGTTTGAGTATGTGTGACAATCAACATGTGTACGCTCATTATTCCTATAAAACTGACACCCAGAAGGCACGCCCAAATTTGCCTCCACCATTAGAAACATCTACACCGACACAACATTAATCGCAAAAATGTCTTTCGTGTTGGCAAAAATGCAAATACGATCTACAGCAGTTTTTTTTTAGAAAACGATTCCAAAAATTTAGAAGTAAAATTCTGTCTACGGAGTTTAGCTACAAGAATGTTTCAATTTTTAATGAAGATGTTGGCGTAGCAGAGGCTGGGCAGAAATTCGTGACATTATCACATATTGATATCTATTTAAGGCCAGGCTAGAGGATCTCTGTGGGTTTCTGTGGCGGGTTGGTCAGGTCGATTGCCTCGTGTTAGCCAGGTCGTGAGTGCGTTTTTGAATCAGTCGTTCGGTTCACGACTGCAGTTTATTTGGAGAGGACTGGCGGGCTCCTCGCTGGAGGTAGAGTGCTTGGGTTCTGTCAAATGATGTCCGCTGGTGGTTAGTTAATGTGTGGAGAGAGACACAGGAGATGGAAGACTCTTTTTCTCTGCCTCTGTTTCTCTCTGTCTCTCTGTCTTTCTCTCTGTCTCTCTCTGTCTTTCTCTCTCTCTTCTCTCAGTCTCTCTCACTCTTTCTGTCTGTCTGTCTGTCTGTCTCTCGCTCTTTTCTCTATCTTCGCCTTATCTCTTTCTCTCTGTCTCTCTCTCTCTCTCTCTAAATCGTTCTCTCTGTCTCTCTGTTTGTCTCACTCTTTCTCTTTTTCTCTCTTTCTCTAAGCTTTTTTTCTTATTCTCTCTCTCTCCCACTTTCTCTCTCTTTTTCTCGTACTCTTTCTCTCTGTCACTCTCTCTCTCTCTCTCTCTCTCTCTCTCTCTCTCTCTCTCTCTCTCTCTCTCTCTCTCTATTTTTGTTTCACTTTCTCACTCTCTCACTCTCTTGATCTACCTCTGTGTCTTTCTCACGCTTTCTCTCTATCACTATCTCTGTCTATCTCTCACTCTTTCTCTCTGTCTTTTATTTAACCTCTCTCTCTCTCTCTCTCTCTCTCTCTCTCTCTCTCTCTCTTTATTTCTTTCATTTTGTCTCTCTTTCTCTCTCTCTCACTCTCTCTCTCTTTTATTGTAAATCTCTCTCTCTCACCCTTTCTCTCCCTCTCTCACTATTTCTCTCTGTCTTTGTCTCACTATCTCTGCCTCTCTCTCTCTCTTCCTCTTTATCTGTTTCTCTCTCTCAGTTATCCCCCCTCCTTACCCTCTTTTTCTGTGTGATGTGTGACTGAGTGTGTGTGACAATTAACACTGAACACTCTATTACTATAAAGCTGACACTCTGAAGACACGCCCCTATGTCCCCCTGCTATTAGAATCATTTTGAAACCACTGAATACAACATTTAGGAATCACTGAATACAACATCTATGAAACATTGAATACAATATTTAGTTAACACTGAATACACCATTTAGGAGCGAATAAATGCAATATTTAGGAACTACTGAACACAATAAACGAAAATACAGAATACAACATTTAGTGGCCACTGAATACAACATTTAGGAACCACTGAATGCAACAATTAGGAACCATTGAGAACAAGATTTGGGAAGCACTGAGTATAACATTTAGGAACCACTGAATACAACATTTGAAACCACCACATACAACATTTAGGAATCACTGGATACAACAATGAGGAAACATTGACTACAACATTTAGTAACCACTGAATACAACATTTAGGAGCCACTAATTACAATATGTAGGAACTATTGAACATAATAAACGAAAATACCGAATAAAAATTTAGGAACCAGTGAATACAACATTTATTAAACACTGTATACAACATTTGGAAACCACTGAATACAGCATTTGGAAACCACTGAATACAACATTTGGGAAACACCGAATACAACATTAGGGAACCACTGAATACAACATTTGGGAACCACTGAATATAACATTTTGGGAACCACAGGGGGTCAGGCCCAATCAAAACCAATGCAGGCTTCATTAAAGGGAAATAACATTTTTCCAAGGGAGACAACGTCTGGGTGGTACGTCTCCGGGTCTGGCTAATAAGGGAGGAAATTAATTCTTGCAGGGTTATCTGTGTGTTTGTGTGTGTGTTTGTTTGTTTGTTTGTTTCTAAGACTTGGAGAGAAAGTACATGGCTTTTCTCAGTTGTGTTTGAACCTCTTTAAGACTGCTGGTCCCAAGATATTTGGCAATTTGTGGCGATAACTGTTCGGAAAAGGTTAATTGAAGTTGAACATTATATACAAATTTAAGATAGAGAATACTTTGGATACAGAAAATAACAAATGCATCCAAACGTCAAGACCTGGATATTGAAGAAGATTAGCAATTAAAGACAATAAAACAAAGAAAATTTTAATATTTTGGTCACTTAAAACGTCACGAAAGTTTGGAGAGAGCAATAATTGAAGGGGGTTGGGAGTGGGGGTATATGCCCAGGAAGAAAGAAAGAGAAAGGCTAAAGAGAATATGGGTGCAGGATGTGGTGGATGATCTCCAGATGGGTTTATCGGACGCGGGACATCTTGCTTATGATCGAGAGGTTTTCCGGAAGGGTGTTATGGGAACGAGGTTCTGCAAAGGACATGCTACTGAATGAGCGAATGAATGAATGAATGAATGAATGAATGAATTAATTAATTAATTAATTAATTAATTAATTAATTAATGTGATGGAGATGGAGGTTAGCATGGTCGAATGGATAAGAGCGCGCACTCTTAAACTTCCGGTGTGCTAATGACGAGAAATGAATTCAACCCCTGCACATGTCAGCTGGTCTAAAATGTTGATTTCTAGTCCTTGATTTGTGGACGTAATAAACAAGTACATCTGAAATCGGAGTGGGTTCGTCTAGTGGCGAAGGACATTGCTAATAGGGAAAGCCAACCAACATTTGCCGGACTCCCTGGCCAAAAGAGTTAGCAATCTTTCTCCGTAATCCCGTATACTCTTGTGAGTATCGTGATGTGTGCGAGAATTGATAGAGGTTCTCGCCGAGTCGGTAACTTACGGGGTATGCGAGCCGGTAGCTCAGAAAGCAATGGCAAACTACTGAGCGTAATCTTGCCTAGTACATCAACAGCAGCTGAAAAATGCTGGTGTTGACTGCAACGTCCTGAAAGAGATATGCAACATAAAAAAATTTAAAAAAAAAACCTACATTTAGACTTTAGGTTGCACTAGAGTCAGGTTTGTACACTCCCAATAGTGCCACCCAACATACTGTCATACGGTTATAGTCAGGTCTTAGTCAGATATGATTGAGCTACCGTATGGCAGCAGACGGTACTACCTGCTTTCTGTTAGCGCCGAATGTTGGGCGGCGCTTACCAAACACGACACCTCACATTATGCCAACGGCTTCGGGCAGAAGAGCACAATTGGGAGGGTCATGGGTTGCCTCTGACGGTGGGAGACACCTACAGGTTTCATGTGATCAGCTACCGTCCGCCTCAAGCTGGGCAGCCCCCGGCCAATTGGGTGCTGATCTGCCACAGCCTGCATGGCAGACAATGGGTGCTTGGGGCTAGGACAAAATCTGAATCGCAGGCTGTAAAAACAATGCACCATGTATTACTAAAAAGACAAATTGAAACATCAAGCTACGGCTTGCAACCTGGAAGGTAAGAACCACGTGTCCAGGATTTTCCACTGACCTGACAAATATTGACTATGTGAGAAAAACGGCTGTGATTCATGCCAAACTCAATCGTCTTAACATTGATATTACTGGACTGCAGGAGACTCGCTTCGCCGAAGAAGGATCACACAGTGAAAACAATTACAACTTTTTTTTTTTGGGGGGGGGGGGGGGGGAAGAGTAGTGAGCAGGCAGAAAAAAAAATGCAACATGGTGTGGGCTTTGCAGTGAAGAATTCGCTATTGGGAGTGATTGAAATTCCAGCTGAAGACAATGAAAGACTATTTTCCCTGCGCTAGGCAACCTCGTGTGGTTTTGCCACCATTATCATTGCATATGCACCGACACTAACTTCCCCTGATGATATGAAGGATTCGTTCTAGGAGGAGTTAGACTCCGTGATCAATGCAGTTCCAAAATCCGACTACATCTATATGCTCGGTGATTTCAATGCTCGTGTGGGCAAGGACTCAAGTTCATGGCCAGTATGTCTTGGAAAATACAACATCGGTCGCATGAATGAAAATGGGCAAAGGCTGCTAGAGCATTGCACCAGAAATGATCTATGTATTACAAAATCCTTCTTTAAAATAAATGAGCTGCATAAGGTCACATGGAAACATCCAAGATCCAGCCATTATCATCAGCTGGACTTCATCATCACACGGAGACGACATCTGAACCGAATATCATTAACTTGATGTTACCACAGTGCTGAATGTGATACGGATCATTCTTTGGTTGTTGCAATGGTTAGACTGAGACCAAAGAGAACCTACACAACAAACACAAATCTAGTCCATGATTAATATTAACACCCACGATCCTGATAAGTGCTATGAGTTCCAACAGAAACTTGATGACGCTTTCACTGATACACCAGAAAATAATACAGCAAATGAACAGTTAGGTAAACTTAAGGAAACTCTTTATAAAACAGCGGTGGGAGTTTACGGCACAGTGAATCATAAGAGGCAGGACTGGTTTGCGGCAAACAGCCAGACTCTGCAGCCTTTGATTGATAAAAAGAAGATAGCTCTCTTAAGAAACAAGGAAAGAACAACGTGCAACATTCTCAGTGAGCTGAAGCAAGCTAGGAAGGATGTGCAAAAGGCTGCAAGGCAGTGTGCAAATACTGTTGGATAAGTTATGTGAGTCCATTCAAATTCAAGTAATAAGAGAAACACCAGAAGCATGTACGAAGGAATAAAGAAAGCATGTGGCCAGTGATCAAACTCAAAAGAAGTGCACCACTGAAATCCTTGACTGGCGAAATAATCATTGATGTTGTGTTGTTTGTCCATCAAGAATGATGATGACCATTCATTTCATCCAGTGGGGTTGAAGGTGTGGAGCCGTGGGTTCTAAGATGGCTGATAAGGCCTATTTTGGCTCGAAATGTTCTTTGACAATGTGGACAAAGAATGCTTGACGTCTCTGGAGGAGGATTTCCTGCAGTGGTTTTTCTGTCCTGCCGTTTCTTCACAGCTCTTGCAGTCCTGGTTGCCTCACATATAACTGCACCTTTGCGCAATGATGCACGCCACGAATTTCGGTCTCTGGCTGCAGCCTCCCAGGTGTCATGATGAATTCCAAAAGCATTCAGTGAAATTTTCAGAGTGTCTTTAAAACGTTTCCTCTGGCCACCTTGAGAGCGTTTACCACAACGCAGTTCGCTGTAAAAAATTCGTTTAGGGAGCCTGTGATCTGGCATGCGAGTCAAGTGACCAGCCCAGCGAATCTGATTCTTCATCAGTAGAGTGTGGATACTGGGTATGGATGCTCTTTCTAGGACTTCAGTGTCTGGAATCTTGTCTTGCCATTTAATCTTCAGTAGCTTCCTTAGGCAGACTGTGTGGAAGTGGTTTAATTTCCTAGCGTGTCGCTGATAAACAGTCCAGGTTTCACAAGCATATAGCAGTGTGGATAATACAACTGCTTTGTAGACTTTTAGCTTTGTTTGCAGGCTTATTCCAGTTCTGTCCCATACATTCTTGTACAGTCTGCCAAAGGCTGCACTGGCCTTGGAGATTCTTGCATTCACTTCGTCATCGATTGTGGCAGCTTGTGACACGGTGCTGCCAAGATAGGTAAATTTGTCCACAACACTTAGTCTATGATCATTCACTTTGATATTCGGCACAGTGTGATTATTCCCTGGAGCTGGCTGGTACATAACTACAGTCTTCTCCAAGTTGATATTGAGCCCAAAGTTGGCACAGGCATGTGAGAAAGCTGAAACATTATGTTGCATGTCCGCCTCTGAGTTGGCGTATAGAGCGCAATCATCAGCAAACAGGAGCTCTCTGACTGTGCCACTGTCAATTTTGGTTTTAGCTTTCAGCCTTCTGAGATTGAATAACTTTCCATCCATACGGTAGTTGATGTCTATTCCAATGTCGTCGTTCTCGAAGGCATTCATCAACATGGCTGAAAACATGAGGCTGAACAGTGTTGGTGCCAGGACACATCCTTGCTTCACTCCATTGGTGACAGGAAAGGGTTCAGACAGCTCACCATTTTCCTGTACTCTTGCCTGCATGCCGTCATGAAATAGCCGCACTATTTGGACAAACTGGACAAATCATTGATAAGAAACAGCAGATGGACAGGGCACTATTTGGAGTTTTACTCAAGTGAGACCAAACTAGCGGATGATGCCCTCAGCGCCATAGAGGCCCCACCAACTCTTGACCACCTGGACACACTTCTTACCATAACAGAAGTTAAGTGTGCTATAAATGAACTTGCATCTGGCAAGGCTGCAGGTAAGGATGGGATTCCAATAGAGGTTATCAGGAGTGGGCAAGACACACTCTCTCTACACATCCACCAGCTAATAGAGCTATGCTGGCGAAAAGGACAAGTCCCACAGGATTTCAAAGATTCAAGCATCATAACACTGTACAAGAACGAGGGAGATCGGAGCGACTGTAACAACGATAGGGGTATCTCACTTCTGTGTATTGTTGGGAAAGTATTTGCCAGAATTGTTCTGAGCAGACTTCAAGTCCTGGGAGATCACGTCACCCCCGAATCACAGTGTAGCTTTCGACAGAACCGGTCTACCATTGATAGATGAATGCGACAAATGCAAGAAAACAGCCGTGAACAGAATCAACCAGTGTTTATTGCCTTCATAGACCTCACAAAGGAATTTGATTTGGTGAGTCGTGAGTGTCTGTTCAAAGCACTAAAGAAGATTGGCTGCCCACCAACTCTTCTGTCCATTGTGGAATCGTTCCACACAGGCATGAAGGGTATAATCAAGTTTGATGGTGCAACTTCTGAAGAGTTTGTAATCAAGAGTGGAGTTAAGCAAGGTTGTATATTTTCCCGGACCCTCTTTGGAATATGCTTTTCACTTCTACTGAAATATGCCTTTCGTTATCAGTGTGACGAAACGACGCTTCATCTGTCTTTTGTCTACTAGGTTTGGGCTCTATTCGGCGCATCATCAGGGACTTTCCCGGTTATTAATAGCCTGGGGGAAGTCGATGGGATTCTCCGTCTAGTAGGTTCTCGAAGCACCTGGATTTGAGTGACCAGGGTTGCTGGGTGCACCAACAAATTCTCGTGCAGAAGAATCTAGAAACTCTAGTTCGGGGAATGAATGTTGTCCGTGAAGTTGACTTGCATCAAGAAGCACTCGTTTCTCGTGCGCTTTGGTACGCATGTAGGAGAAATGCGGCTGGAAGTGTCATTCACTTTCTCCATCTCAAGGCGTGAGGACGCATGGCTCTGCTAGGCCAATTGTATAGCATCTCACACTCAACCAAGATGCAGCTGACTGTTGACCCATTACGACATGCTTGCCCATGAACAGCTCTGGTAGCCTACTGGAGTCTGGTTCAAGTAATTCAGGTATTTACTTGGTTAATTAATTTAACTTTGTAATTGATCACAAAACGCAATCGTTCTAATTTCATTAAATATGCGGTTGACTTTGCTAATGAGAAACGGATCGATAACGTAGTTGAGAAACTAGGGCGTATACACCTGCGCGTGTCGCGTTTGTTTACAAGCCTGTGTAGTTGGTAACGGCTTGAAATGTAAGCCTGTGATAGCGGCGTATTGTGTTCACCTGTTATTAACCATGTATGGTAAATCGTTGCATATACTATGTTGCTGTACTATAATAGGATACGATTTCTAGTGTATGATATGAACCTAACTTATGTCAGTCAGTAACTGAGGCTAGAAGAACGGTTGGATTGCCAGGTAAGTTGTTAGTTGGAGACTTCAGACATTAATGTGCTTAGTTATTAAGTAAAGAGAGCACTTAATGCTTAGCCACAGGGAATGATGTAACTATTGTGTGTTAACGAAATAGTGATATCATTTTGTGGAACTGTGGAATTCTGTGAGAAGGTAAGTTCTTTTTTGATGATATATATATATATATACTAGGTCATGTTATGTGATGCTTCTAGGAGCGATACCGAACGCCGAGTGGTTCGACGCGTGATAACAATGCGTTACGTCGCGATATAAGCATGCGTTCTTAATTCTTTTCTTTACTGTGCTGACCTGTTCATACGTACATAAGTACGAGTCAGTGCTGATGTGATAGAAGTATGGAAGGACAAAAGGAGGTTGAATGAGGCACGAGGACAAATAGGATATGGGGATTGAGAGCAAGTTATGAAAGTATGAGACTGCCGAACCAGGCCAGCCATGAAGTTCGGCCCAGGCCAAGGCTAATCCACTTGGAAGGTCAGAACTGGTGCAGAACCCTTGGAACATGTGGGGAACATGTTTTGCCAAGAAGACTTCTTGACTCTAGGAAAGAGTCTAATATGAAGAGTTTCGCTATAGGGTGGACAGGAGGTTCCACCAGCGAAATGGAGTGTGTACATACTTTATATGGTCATGTATTATTACTATATCCCGAGTGATGGTATATTGATCGTTATTATGTTTACTATGGAATGTATAATGTACGGTTGGGGGTCCAGGGACACCTCACCTTAAGGTTTAGTTCTGTTAATTCAAGAACTAGGATAGCTATTGACTTTAGCGACGACTGGTAGATGAATAGGGATATGTGAGACTACGATCAGACTCGTCATTCTTGTCACTTACTCTGTTTGACGGGCTGTTCTGTGAGGCCATCTGACATTGACGGATACCCATGCTTTACTACTTTCAACATAGAGATGTTGCTTTAGTTAGTTGAATAACCAATTAGCTTGACTGAGGGTTGAGTAGTCAATGATTTGATGCATGTGGACCAATGTTTGGGGCCGAATACTCTCACAGATCGCTCTTCCTTTCAGGAGTTGCCTGTTGAGGAACCAGCCTACTACAATTGTTGTTTGCCTGAAACCACTTCGTGTACCATAGCGAATGGTGGAGACACTACTTACCACGCCTGACTAAACCACATCTAGCGAAAGGGTGAATCATCCTGACTGAATGATTCTCACCAAGTTGATTCCAGTGCCCTGAAATTGCACATGTGGGACGTGATGGTTTGTTTCTTTTTCTGACAGTTTGAAGATGCTCTATTTCAGCAATGAGATGTTCAGCAACCTGAGCAATCACGCTTAAGTGTAAGAGACAATCGACTGTATACGGAATGATGTTGCTATGTTTACCCAGTGAGATGTATCAAGTTGGGGTAATCTCAGCTCTGGGAGCTCATCAAGTCCAAGTCTTTTGTTGATCCACCTAAACGTCGGAAACTTAAAGCAGAGATTAGCCCATAACCTTGGGTAGTACCTACGTCAGCACTAGTGGCAGGTCATGATGAGACCTACACCAGCTTACGTATTGTGACTCTAGAAAGTGTTAGCAGGTCTATAGGACAACTCATTAGTGTCCACATGAACAGTGTTGCAGTGAACTGTGAAATAGATGTCTGATCAAATTGTGTAACTATAGAGTAAACGAACTATGAAATGGTTTTCGCATATGACTCTTGTGAACTCGCAGCAGAACTATCCTATTACCCAACCAGGGGTACGTGCTATTATTCAGGGACAATTAGATTGGTCATTGGCTACAGACATTTATTGAAGTCGTTAGTAACTGGGGTCACCTCACGGAGGAGGGTCTCCCAACCAGGCTGTCTACAGAGAACTGTTTAGTGCCTTTAACAGTGACTCATTAGGAAGTTATGGATTGCAGTCCATCCAGTTGAGTGAGGTTCAAGTGGTTAACTCCTCTTGTTGTCGATCCAAGCTCTGGGGACGGAGTGGTCTCCAAGGTTCTAGTCATCTTATTGGAAGGAAGCCGGGTGAGTGGCGGACCGACTGGACGGAACATCTGCATCCAATCTACTTCTCAGCCTGATGATGAATTTAGCAATATCTCTGATTCTGTCTCTACTCTATCCTCTACTTTTGTAAATAGAATTATTCTATCAGGGTGTTCAATTCATTTCTATAGTCTCAAGGGTAGAATAAAATTTGTGTAGGTTGACTTACTCTTTGTACAATTATTGAGTGTGGTCTCGGACGATGCCTCATTGTTCATTGTCCCAAGGGAGTAGGTAGATAGTGGGGGTCTAGAATCCGGAGGGGCTTGTAGACATAATTAACTAATACGAGATCAACAGCAGAGTAAACAGTGTATCTACCTGTCCAGAACCTGGGGTCAGAATACACGGGAGTGCTAGAGACAGCTCGGGTGTGGTTAACTCTCAATACCCGAGGCGATCTTGTCACAATCAGGATGGTGGTATATACATTCACTCACGCTCAGGTGGTGGTCTCTACAATGCTCAGAGATTGAAGGCCAAGACCAAAATTAAGAGGGTACTGATCAGAGAGTTGCTTTCTGCAGATGATGCTGCAATTGCGTCCCACTCTGAGGAAGAATTGCAATGTCTACTATCTACATTATCCAATGCTTGTTCTGAATTTGGTTTAACAATTTACAAAAAAAAAAAAAAAGAAGGCACAGATTATGTCACAAGGTGCACATGGGGTAAGATCAATCTTTATTGACGACGGCGAACTATAGACAGTAGACCATTTTACATATCTAGGATCATAGATAAATAGCAAATTATCCGTAGATCAGGAAATCAACACCAAGATTGGTAAGGCAGCAAAAACCATGAACAAGCTAACAAAAAGAGTCTGGGAGAACAGGAAGCTTACTGCCAAAACAAAAGTCCTTGTCTATCAAGCCTGTGTCCTTAGTACTCTTCTTTATGGCAGTGAAGCCTGGGCAACTTACTCACACCAAGAGAAACATTTAAATAGCTTTCATATGCGGTGTCTGCGAAGAATACTTGGTATTAAGTGGCAAGACAAAATCTCAAATACTGAAGTATTGGAAAGATCAAATTGTGTGACGGTATATTCCATGCTCAGACTTCGTAGACTTAGATGGATAAGACACATTAGGAGATTAGGTGATGGTAGAATACCAAAGGACATCATTTTTAGTGAATTACAGATGGGTAAGAGATCTCAGGGTCGGCCTCTACTACGATGCAAAAATGTGTGTAAGCGGGACATGATTGATACAGGCATTGATAATGCACACTGGTAGCTAGTCGCCGCTGAACTTGTTGCATGGAAGGCAAATATCAGAAATGGAATAAAGACAAAGGAGAAAATGATTGCTGATAAGTCACACACCGAGCGTGTGAGACGTAAGATGGTGCATGATGGGGAAATTACCATGTGTTCACATGCACCCATTGTGGACGAACATTTACAGCGCAAATTGGCCTTATCAGTCACATTCGCCACCGCCATGGGTTGTAGTTATTATGACTTTTTGAAGTACAATGTACCAAACTATCGTCTGTCAAGACGGCAAGGTCCCTATGAATTACGGTATCTCAGTCATATCTGAATAAGACCCAACATTCGGCGCTAACAGAAAGCAGGTAGTACCGTCTACATACTGTAACTCAGTCATATCTGACTAAGACCTGACAAAGAAATATCGGTGTTAGAAACCGTTGAAACTACTGAGCATAATCTTGCCAAGAAATCAACATACAGCTGAAAGATGCGGATGTTGTCAGCGATGTCCTGTAAAGGATATGCAAAAAAAAAAAAAAAAAAAAAGAAACCGTAGGGGCTACTCAAAAGAAGATTATAAATGGATTTAGAACACCAGGGATTGAGATATATCTATCGCATTGGCAGAGCAAATGATGATGATGAAGTGAAAGAAGTTGAAGTTACGAGGAGGAAGGGGAGGGGGGGGGGGGGGGGGCTTCAAATGACAACCTGCAAAGTGTAATAGAATTTACAATAACCATGCCATTGCCTTGTAATCTTTCAATATTCTTGGTAAGGATGTCAGGAATGTTCAGCACGCGACATTACTGTGCAGACGATCATCGTGACGTCATAAGGACAGTTTAAAGATGGCAGTTGCACTTTTGACATGCACCAAAGAGGAGAGGCGTTCTGTTATCCTTCTTTTTAAAAACCAGTGAAAGGGTGAAACCTATAGAAATTCAACAGTGAATGAAGGTCCAGTATGGTGATGCATGCCTGTCAGTCCAGCAAGTGAATGGGTGGATGACCCCAGTATTGCTATATATCGTCCCTCTGTCGAAAGATTCGCATTGCAGTATGCCTTTAATAGTTGCCAACTTGTTTATTTTCCTCTCTGTCTCGTGATCTTTGCATCTTTATTTTGGTTCCTTGATTATCTGTGTTTAATCGTGTATTTTATTGGCGTAAAATTTCACACATGTTTTTATGTTCACCATAATTGTTTCGACAACGTATGCGTGTCAATATTGCCACATACATGCATTCTACATTGTTATCTCATATATACACTGTCCGTTCGTCTTTCTGTTCGTCTGTTTCTGTTCCTCCTGTCTGTCTGTCCCTCCTTCCGTTTGTCTGTATATCAAGCTACCTACCTACCTACCTACCCACGCATACAGCGTTCAAATGCTATGAGTGCCGGTCGTTCAGAAAGAAAAGGCGAACTGCTGATAGTCAACTTGCCAAATAGCCCAAAAACGCTGGGGTTGACTAAAGCATCCTCCCAGTGTTTGTCACTTTCTTTAAAACAGTGGTTCTCAACCTTTTTTGGCCCGTTCCTCCCTAAGGGCTTGCGAACGCGGTTTGTGAGCCCGTATACCCGGGTTCGAAACACGGTGGTGCTGGTTTTTTCGAAAAAGGTATAGGGGCTGGTCGTTCAGAAAGCAATGGCAAACTACTGAACGTAACACTTGCCTAGTACATCAACAGCAGCTGAAAAAATGCCGGTGTTGACTGCAACGTCCCGTAAGGGATACGCAACACAATTCCTCCCTTCACCATATTTTCAGAACGTCATCCCCCTCCCTCCTTTCGTATTTTCTACCTAAAAATTTGGCCCGTGCCCCCTAAACCATATTTTCAGATCCTCATTCCCCCTTTTCGTATTTCCTACCTAAAAATCACCCCCCCCCCCCCGACAGTATACGTAATAATGGAAGCTACATTTAATAGCACATACTAAAACAAGTCTAGACGTCCACATAAAACGTGATGTGTAGGTCTACTTACTTTATAAAATGAATCTTAGAAGGGTGAGACGTACAGAACCGTAAAGTATGAAGGGAAAAACAATGTCAAATAATCGGTTCTCGTATTAACGCGATCTTGAAATAATCTTAATCCCCCCCCCCCCTGGAAATCCTAAAATTTCGACCTGGGGGGGGGGGGGGGATTTCCCCACCGGTTGAGAACCACTGCTCTAAAAGGACTGGTCTTGAGCAGCTATATTCACTTAGACCGTGCTGTAGAGGATATACGACTAACTAACTGTCAAAATGGGAGATCCATCCATACATCATGTGCCATGCCGGTAAGCGTGGGCGGTCATGTTCTGCCATCTTACTCGATCACTAGAGTCGTGGATCATCTCTGTGTTCCTGTCTCGACCATGCCATGTGGCCAAGCTATCCAGGTATTTATTTCTCGGTTTTCCCCTTGGTCTCTTCCCTTCGATCTTGCCAGTTGTCACCAAGTTCTCCAATTCATTTCTTCTCATAACATGCCCAAAAAATTTTGACTGTCTACGTCTAATGTCTCTAATCAGTTTACGATCTTCATTTGTTTCTTGAAGGACTTTTCATTAGTTTTTCTGTCTGTCCATGGTATTCTTTGCATTTTCCTCAGAAACCACATTTCCACACCCATCAGCAGTTTTTCAGCTTGACTGCTTATTGTCCACGCTTCACATCCATACAAAAGTATCGGTTCTATGAAGCAACTCAATACTCTTTTTCTCGTTTCAATTGATATCTTTGTATTGGTCAGTATGTTTTTCATCTTGCAAAAGGCTACCTTCGCAATGGCACTTCTTGTTCTAATCTCTTCAAAGCATCTCCGATCAGATGTTATGACTGTGCCGAGATAACAGTATCGATTCACTTGTTTAAGAATATGCCCATCTACTCGTATTTCACATTGCGGTATTTCCTTCTTCCCGGTGACGACCATAATCTGTGACTTCTTAATATTCAGTTTTAACCCTAGTTGTTCTCTGTGTGCAACAACCGCATCTACTAAATTTTGCAGGTCCTGTTCATTGTCTGCAATCAAGACTGTGTCATTGATTGATTGATTTAGGAACCGACATCACAGCATTCGGGACATTCCCATAAGCGCTCCGTCCCCATCCCCAGCAGCCAGCGAAGAGTTCCAACACTAATAGTTCCAGTAGCAATCTGTTTATATGTCCGTCTCGCCTTTCCTCTGAGCGTCGAGCGTTGGCCAGACCCCCTCGTCACACCTCGCTGTCTCATTCTTACCAGACTATGGTGATCCATCTGCTCCTCCGAGGTGTACACGTGCTCCCACAAGGCCGCAACCACGTCTGCCTTGTCATGCATCAATACTCCACCAAGTTTTGCCGAGCCAGCCAATCTGTCCGCCTGTTCATTCCCCAGCACACCGGCATGCCCAGGAGAAAAGATCCAGGTGATGCTTGCTACCCGTGACCTCCGAAGCGAAGCAAGCCACTCTGCACGAAGCTTGCCTGTTCTCACCATTCTCAGCATGCTTTCTGAGTCAGTTACAATCACAATGTGTGTATGTATCGTGTTCTCCATCCAGCGGAACGCTGCACTGACCGCCTCCACCCCCATTCTTAAGCTAGATGTAGTGTCATCATACGCCAGGCTCTCCTGCACCAAACGCCGACCATTAGTTTTTGCCAAGAACCCCCAGGCACTTCTCCTACCTCTCAACACTGACCCATCCGTGTAGATAATCACATTACCCGGGCGAGATTGTTCCTGAATTAGTTGCTGAATTTCCACTTCCGTGGCCCCTGCTGGCCACTCCCTGCACTCCCGGCTCAATGTTATTACAACTCTGCACAAGTCTGACTGCACGGCTGGCACTCTGACCCACTCCTCTCCTCGCCTGATGTTCTCCAAGGGGCACACCTGTCTGATCGTATCCTCCGCCTGAGCCATCTATGATTTCCCTCTTATCATTCTCTGACCCTTAACTATGTCCAGCGCCTCATGCAACGGGTGATCTGTGTCTGCAGCTACTCTGAGGTATGCCTTCGCTTGCATCACCTTGTGCCTACCAGTAACAGTAGGCAGACCAAGGATGTAACGCATACACACTACTGGAGTGTCTCTGGTGCATCCCAGAATGACCCGCATCGCTTCATTCTGTATGCGCTCTAATTTCACCAGCTGACTCTTTGAGACAGTGAGCAGTCCTAGTCCATAATCAATCACTGAGAGGATCAAGTGCTGGTATAGTGTGAAGAGTATTCTCTGCTCTGTGTCCATTGCAGCCATAGTTTTAAGTGCATTGAGTCCCTTTTGAGATCTTGTCACAACCGTCTCCACATGGTCCTTGAAGGACAGACCCCTGTCAAATGTGATTCCCAGATACTTCAATTTGTTCTCTCTGTTGACGCTTCTACCATCTATCGCGAGGCTTGGGGTATCATCTCTCACAATCCTGTTGTCCAGAGAGCACCACAACACCCCCGCCTTTTCCGGGTTGATGACAGCACTCATTTCAGTGCACCAGTCAATCACTTTGTCTACTGTCACCTGTAGCTCCTGGGCTGTTTGATCCCTATTTCTCCCCTGCCTGTATGCAAGAATATCATCTGAAAATGTTAGAATCCTTCCAACCCGTGGTGCTTCTAGGTATGCAATCTTGCTCGTATACACATTAAAGAGCACCGGTGAGATTGCAGATCGCTGTGGCAGTCCCGGGGTTAAAATATGTGGCTCTGAGGTCCATGCGCCCAGACTTTTTTAAAATCCATCCATCCATCACGTGCCATGCCGATAACCGTCGGCTGTCATGTTTTGCCATCTCACTCGATCACAGAGTCGTGGATCAGCTCCGTGTTTCCGTATCGACCATGCCACGTGGCTAAGACATCCGGGTATTTTCTTCTCGGTCTTCACCTTGGTCTCTTCCCTTCGATCTTGCAAATTGTCACAAAGTTCTCCAATTCATTTCTTCTCATAACATGCCCAAGCAATTTTGACTGTCTACGTTTAATGTCTCTAATCAGTTACCTTCTTCATTTGTTTCTTGAAGGACTTGTTCACTGGCTTTCTGTCCATGGTATTCTTTGCATTTTTCTCAGAAACCACATTTCTGTCAACTGTGTCATCTGCATATCTAATGTTATTGATGTATCGTCCCCCAATGATGATTCCTTCCATATCTACTATATTTCTGAATATATTTTCACTGTGCAGGGAAAAAAGATCTGGAGACATTACACATCCCTGTATCACACCTCTTTTAATAGGCTAATATTGAGCTACATCGTTATCAACTCTGATGGCAGCTTGTTTCCAATAAATGTTTTTTACAAGTCATCAATTTGTAGATTGTCACAAAGTGAATGATGACAGAGTGACAGATGGAGTGGCTATGGTTGTGTGCCTAGGGTATGTTGTGTTGAACAACTGATCAACCACGATGCATGAATACCAAACAACAGAATTGCGCATACAATACTTTAATTTGAACCACTGGATACAACATTATTCCTCCCGAACTTCCATCATTATATATATATATATATATATATATATATATATATATATATATATATATATATATATATATATATATATATATATATATATATATATATACACACACACACACACACATTGCATAGGCACAGGTTCACGTAGTCCCAAGCACTATCGCTGCTAACAACTGGGCTCAGTCTTTAATACTTAGTCTCAGAATTCCCTCTCACTGAAAAACACAGGCAGAGTTCTCTTGCTAACTCCGCTATCCTTCACTTTCCCAAACCGCCGACCTCACTGTCGGGTCCCAAAACTCAACTGTCCCCTCAATGTTTTTCACTTGTCTTTATACCATTCTTTCAGCCTCCCTGGTGAATGCCCGTTTAACCCCGTGAACTTGTTTATGTTGTAGCATTACTCCGAAGGGCAATAACCTTAATGTTAGTGAACCCAGGCATTTTTCATAGATCTTCAAGCATTCTTATCATGTCGACATGTCTCACTTTATCGAAAGCTTTTGTTTAGTCAAAAAAGCAAAGATATAGATCTTTGTTTACTTCTATAGAACGCTCAATTACTGTTCTCAGTATATACACAGCATTTACTGTGCCCTTGCCTTCTACAAACCCACATTGCTCTTCTCCTATTTCGGGATGTATTTTCTTCCTAACTCTTTGCATTTTAATTCGCAGCAGAATCTCCGTGATGTGGCTCATTATACTAATTGTTCTATGTTGATCGCATTCCATGGCTCCTGATTTCTTCGGGATTGCAATTAATATAGAATTACATAATTCAGGAGGTATATCACCAGTATCGTATATTGCGTTCAGCAGTCTGTTGACTTGGTCTATTCCATATTCTTCTAAGGCATTGATCATTTATATTGTGATATTATCTATACCCGGGGTCTTGTAAGTTTTCATATGGTTAAGAGCATTCTGAACTTCTATCTTCAAAATTGATGGTCCTTCATTATTATTCCGATGATCATATTGTTCTTCTATTGTATCATCATAAAGGTCTTTCACATAATCTGACCGTGCGTGTAAAATCTGATCTTTTCTATAATGATTTTGCCATCTTTGGTTTTTAGGCAACCCGTTGATGTTTGTCTTCTTTTGTTAGTGATGTCATTAATTCTTTTGTGCATTAATTTGGTATTCCGGGTGTTGTGTTGGTGTTCAATTTCCTTGCAATTTTGCTCAAGCCATGTTTCTTTTGCCTCTTTGCATAGCTTCCTAATTTTCCTGTGAATCTCTTCATATTTTTTAAATTGTTATTTTTGTTATTACTTCTTACTTCCATGAGTTTTAAGATGTCTTCCGTCATCCATTTCTTGCGTCCTATTATCTTTATTTCCCATTGGTCGACGTCTTGAAATAATATTTCCATATCGGACAATGCATCGAATCTGTTCTTTACCTCTACGTTGAATTTATTTTTTATTTCCTCACTCTTCAGTTCTTGTAGATCAAATTTTGTGTTTCTTGGTGAATATTTGATGGGAGATCAGATGTGGCGATATATTAACCTTCTGCACTCAATCAGATAGGAACCCTACGGGCATATAAACGTTCATATATCAAAGTGTAGTAGACATAAATAAAATCAAAGAAGGCAATCAAGTAAGGGAGGAAACCATTAAAATGACAAGGTGATCCAGCGGTTGTTGTTCTTATTTAACGAAAGATTTAAACAAGTCTTAAAAGTCGAGAGTATCGACTTCATTGCACCAGGTTTTATCCCATATGGCTCAGTCTCTTTCCGCAGGGCGGCCTACCGAAAGCGTCACACAAAGCAACAACTAAGTAGCTCCGGCGACGACCCCCAGGAGTCTCCGAGAAACATGCACTCGAGAACAGAAAAACGTAGCCCGTATCGAACCCTCAACCTTCGGAGCGGGAGTTGGTCTAAGTTAATATAGCTGGTTCAAGATCAGTCTTTTTAGAGAAAATGACGAACAACAGGGAGGCTACTGAGTCTGGCAAATCCTCCTCAGGACCACTCCTCATCAGGATCAACTCAAAGCAATAAAGAAAATACCAATCAGCTTGAGCCCCATAAGACCCATCCCAACCCTTCGAGTAGAGAGGAGAAAATATATCCAGTCCTGTTTAGGACTAACTCTAAAGGGAGCAAACAAAGGACATAATATCAAAATTCGCAACAACAAAAGACAAATTAAAAATAAATATATAAATAAATAAATAAAATAAAAACTGATCTCAATTATAACCGACGCTGTAGAAGCTGTAATTTTATTTCGTAAATATCAAATCGAATCGAATCGAATAGCGAGTACAGCTCCCTACGCCGGTCAGTTGGACTTAAATAATGACGCCGTACTTGACTTGAGGACGTAAATTACACGTCCCTCAGAAGTCGGAGTATGTTGGTCTGATGATGAGAGACACTGGTGATAGGAAAAGCTAATTCACACGCACAACTCAGTCCAGCGTGGACTACATTTGAGTTCGTATCAAACGAACGAAAGAAAGAAAAAAGACGATAAAGGTGAATAACTATCTTCTTTTCTGCTGGTGGGTGTGTGGATATCGGTGTGTGTGTGTGTGTGTGTGTGTGTGTGTATCTGTGTGTGTGTGTGTGTATATATATATATAGTTGTGAGTGCGTGTGTGTGAATGTGTGTGGGTGTGAATGTGGGTGTGATTGTGTGTGTCGTTGGGTGTTTGGGTGTGTGCGGGTGTGTGTGTGGGGATGTATGGGGTTGTGAAAAAAGAGAAAACAATAAAAAGATTCAGAGATATAGATTTGAGAGTCCTACAGACAGACAGACAGACAGACAGACAGACAGACAGACAGACAGACAGACAGACAGACAGACAGACAGACAGACAGACAGACAGACAGACAGACAGACAGACAGACAGACAGACAGACAGACAGACAGACAGACAGACAGACAGACAGACAGACAGACAGACAGACAGACAGACAGACAGACAGACAGACAGACAGACAGACAGACAGACAGACAGACAGACAGACAGACAGACAGACAGACAGACAGACAGACAGACAGACAGACAGACAGACAGACAGACAGACAGACAGACAGACAGACAGACAGACAGACAGACAGACAGACAGACAGACAGACAGACAGACAGACAGACAGACAGACAGACAGACAGACAGACAGACAGACAGACAGACAGACAGACAGACAGACAGACAGACAGACAGACAGACAGACAGACAGACAGACAGACAGACAGACAGACAGACAGACAGACAGACAGACAGACAGACAGACAGACAGACAGACAGACAGACAGACAGACAGACAGACAGACAGACAGACAGACAGACAGACAGACAGACAGACAGACAGACAGACAGACAGACAGACAGACAGACAGACAGACAGACAGACAGACAGACAGACAGACAGACAGACAGACAGACAGACAGACAGACAGACAGACAGACAGACAGACAGACAGACAGACACGCAGATAGACCGATCTATCAACAGACAGACAGGCAGACACATAGGCAGAGAGACAAAGAGACAGACCGAGCGAGCGAGTGAACGAGCGAGCAACAGACAGACAGACAGACAGACAGACAAACAGACAGACAGACAGACAGACAGACAGACAGACAGACAGACAGACAGACAGACAGACAGACAGACCGTCTGACCGACCGACCGACCGACCGACCGACCGACAGACCGACAGACAGACCGACAGACAAACAATCAGACCGACTGAGCAAGCTAGCAACAGACAGACCGAAAGACAGACAGAAAATATGAATGCGTGTGTATTTCCAGAAGAAAATATAAATCCGTTTTGCTATCTGTTGGATTGTGGGATCAGGACTGGATCAACCCATCTCCTGGCTTTGTGTTGGATTGTGGAATCAGGATTGGATCAACCTATCTCCTGGTTATGTGTATAACTGTGGGATCAGGACTGGATTAACCTATCTCCTTATGTAGGACAAAGGCAGACCCATAGCAAACACTGATATAGGAGTGCAAAGTGTTAAGCCTTCAACTATTCTAGACTATGAGATATAATATTCGGTATCCAGTTCCATTTCTCGAATCCTTCTTTTCCTTGAAATTATGAGGAACCCATTTTCATGAGGCTCTTTCTCTCCCTGGACGGTACTGGTGGGAAAGAGTAATCTTGCCACAGTTGGGGATAGAAACTGGACAGCTTACTTTAAAGACAAGGGTACTATCGACTCTTGGCTAGATCTTTGGTTAAAGTTAGTTGCATATCCTTTTATAGAACGTAGCAGTTAACTTAATACCAGCATTTTTTGCTGTTGTGATCTCTTGGCAAGTTTACGTTCAGTAGTTTGCCATTGATCTCTAAACGAAAGATGGCACCCATACCATTTCGTAAACAAACCAACACAAGGCAGTCTGCGGCCAAATCGCCCGCAGTTGTCTTTCGAAGGCGGGTAAGCGACATAACGAACTGCGTTCGTGACGGAGCCCGCGTACCTTTGGTTCATATTTCAAATATGTGCAAACAACTATGGAACGCCTTAATTATATCTATGAGAAGTCTACTGTTTACAATAACTAAACATGATTTATTGCCTTATCATAAACGATGCTAACGGGCGAACACAAATAAACCTGTATAAGCATTCTAGACCTGTATCATGTTTTATCTAGGTCACATATCTGAACACAGGGAACATCACATGACGTGTGTAAAACGCACGTGACTCAGTGAACATCATTCTAGCAGATAAACGCGATGAGCTGTCATAGATCCCGTGTTACAAGTACATAACTGCGACATTTGTACAGCCGTGAACAGCTGGTTCAACTAATACAGTTATCTTGTCTTCAACGTGGGCCTGCCATTTCGTGATTGCGTGAAGATATTACCGCGATTACAATATTCTGGGGGATTCATACACATCCACAAGTAAGTTGTTTTTATTTTCGTCGCTGGCTTTGACTCAAGCGTTGTCCATACACGTAATACTACTTCCAGTGAAATGAACTGACTTTTGCGTGCGAATTAGCTTTCAATATTAACAGTGTTCCTCTCCATGAGACGAATTCATTCCGGTTTCTGAGGCACGTGTAATTTGCAACCATAAATAAAGGATGAGAAGTCGACATTTTAGTCTGATTGACCGGTCTAGGGATTGGACACGCTACCTCATCAATAAGCATAAGATTTGAGGAATGAGAGATAGAGGAAGACAGCGTGAGAAGATACTTGAGTCTTGTGTCTTGGCATGGAAGAAAGTCAACACACGAATTGATCCATGCCGTCGAAGATCGCAATTTGCGGAGAAGCATAATCGCCTAACCAGAGAGCAGGGCACTGGATGATGATGAATCAAGACACCAAAACGTGAAAAAAAATCACAAGACAGACAGAACAACAGACACGTCGACCGATATTGAAGGAATATTGCAATGTGAATATTCTGCCTTTAACTTGCAACGGTGTTGCCAGACATGACTTAGCTATCGTTTGAAAGTAGACGGTACTACCTGCTTTCTGTTACCGCCGAATGTTAGGTCTTAGATATAACTGAGCTACTGTATGACAGTAGACGGTACTACCTGCTTTCTGTTACCGCCGAATGTTGAGTCTTAGTCAGATATGACTGAGCTACTGTATGACAGTAGACGGTACTACCTGCTTTCTGTTACCGCCGAATGTTGAGTCTTAGTCAGATATGACTGAGCTACTGTATGACAGTAGACGGTACTTCCTGCTTTCTGTTAGCCACGAATGTTGGGTCTTAGTCAGATATGACTGAGCTACTGTATGACAGTAGACGGTACTACCTGCTTTCTGTTAGCCACGAATGTTGGGTCTTAGATATGACTGAGCTGCTGTATGACTGTAGACGGTACTACCTGC
The DNA here is from genome assembly GCA_963921405.1 of Cepaea hortensis. Classification (NCBI taxonomy): domain Eukaryota; kingdom Metazoa; phylum Mollusca; class Gastropoda; order Stylommatophora; family Helicidae; genus Cepaea; species Cepaea hortensis. The sequence goes on along the minus strand of OY992876.1, from coordinate 98,361,957 downwards.
TTTCTGTTAGCGCTGAATGTTGGATCTTAGATATGACTCAGCTACTGTATGACAGTAGACGGTACTACCTGCTTTCTGTTAGCCACGAATGTTGGGTCTTAGATATGACTGAGCTGCTGTATGACTGTAGACGGTACTACCTGCTTTCTGTTAGCGCTGAATGTTGGATCTTAGATATGACTGAGCTGCTGTATGACTGTAGACGGTACTACCTGCTTTCTGTTAGCGCTGAATGTTGGATCTTAGATATGACTCAGCTACTGTATGACAGTAGACGGTACTACCTGCTTTCTGTTAGCGCTGAATGTTGGATCTTAGATATGACTGAGCTGCTGTATGACTATAGACGGTACTACCTGCTTTCTGTTAGCGCCGAATGTTGGGTCTTAGTCAGATATGACTGAGCTACTGTATGACAGTAGACGGTACTACCTGCTTTCTGTTAGCCACGAATGTTGGGTCTTAGTCAGATATGACTGAGCTACTGTATGACAGTAGACGGTACTACCTGCTTTCTGTTAGCCACGAATGTTGAGCGGCGCTTACCAAACCCGACACCCCACATTGTGCCAACGGCTTCGGGCGGAATAGCGCAATTGGGAGGGTACAAGCCTAATCCAGGTGCCATGAAATGCAACCTAAGACTACATGTTGTGGCAGGGCAGACCAGGCACTAAGCCTTGGTCGGCAACTGGTCTAGGATCGAAGCTCCGACAAGCGAACTTTCCTGATCTGGCAGCTTCTGCATCTGGTCTTGTTCCAGACGTATTGGTGTGAGTTTTCTTCTGGAGTAAACTAGGCAGGCCGAGATAGGTATTCTGCTGCATGGGCAACACATGGTCTCTACTACTCAGGCCAGACATACTGCTATGGAGGGGTATAACTTCATCCAGGTCTGGTTGTAGTTATGATTTTATTGAAGCACAATGTAACAAACTATCGTCTGTCAAGATGGCCAGGTGTCAATGAGTGATCTCATAGCTGTAGTTTATTGAACAAGTGGCATTTCATCTTGTTATGTCCTGTGCGGAGTTAAATATTCATTCGTGTCATCGTCGATGAAGTTGATAATATGTACCAATGGGCTCTGATTCCCATTTCGTTCCACAATTACTTCTTTTTAATATCAGCCTCATTATGGGGTGTGTTTATATCAGGCTGAGGTAGTCTTACACATTCCTTTGCCAATGTGTCGGCCTCTTAATTCCCAGGCATGTTGCAATTTGATGGACATCTAATATATGTGATTACGCAGGAAGATCACAATAATAAAAACACAAAATATTGCAGACACCAAGATGCCCAGAAACAATACAGTCACACACTGAAACATGGTTTCCTGTTTGGAAAAGCGTCCCCTTCCTTGCCCACGGGTATTTTCGAAAGTGTCTTAGTATCCCTTGACGGATGACGCGCCCACAGATATACACACATTCATAAACATGCATACTAATAATAAATAGTTAGTTTTGTGCTCTTTGACAGGCACTTTTTAGCTTTTTGAACGACCTACGTTCATACCATTATATGAAATTAAACGCAAGGCGGTCTGCTTGCGAATCGCCTGCAGCTGTGTTTCAAACTCGGCATGCGGATTTGCGAATCGCGTACGCTACACCTTCGCCACAGCGCCACAACAACAGGTATACACATTTACACATATGCAGTTTAAAGAAGAATATAAACGTTCAGTCGGGAGACCCAGGTTCGAATCCCTGGTAAGGTGATGCAGTTGTTTTATTTTTCTTTTAAGGGCAAAAAGTAAACCCTAACCTGTACAGTTCGAGGCGACTGCTCTATCCAGTCGTCCTTAAGTCATCAAGCTCAAGACGCCCATCCCCTTTCCCAACCCATCCCCGACCTACGTCACAAGGTACTATAAACAGTAGATGACAGTAGTGTAAGTGTGTGTGTGTGTGGATGTGTGTGTGTGTGTGTGTGTGTGTGTGTGTGTGTGTGTGTGTGTCTATGTGTGAATAGATAACAACCTATTGCCTGGAGGGAATGTACATGATAAAAGATGGCTGCGCTTCTCTCCTGAGTTGACATCATCCATTTTACCGGCACATTGCCGTCTTGACAGACGATGGACATGGAGTTTTACCGTTAAAGTTATACCTCTCCAAAGCCTGGCTGAGATTAGAGATGGTGTGTTGCCCATGCAGCTTGGTCCCTATCTTAACCTGACCAGTTTATTTCAGAGGAAAGTAATACCAATACGTCTGGAACAGACAAGCTGCAGAAGCTGCCGGATCAACAAAGCAAGCTCTAACTGTCAGCCCATCCTAGACCAGTTGGCGTCCAAGGCTTAGGGCCTGCTCTGCTCTACTATGACATTTAGTCTTTAGGTTGCATTTTCTCGCACTAAGTAAGGCTTTTACCCACCCAATTGTACTCCTCCGTCCAAAGCCGTTGGTACAATGTGGGGTGTCGGGTTTGGTGAGGGCCGCCCAACATACGGCGCTAACAGAAAGCAGGTAGTACCGCCAACTGTCATACGACAGCTCAGTCACATCTGGCTAAGACCTGAGACAAAATGCATCATCCATTTATAATTGTAATAAATACATGGCAGGCACCAGCATGGTTATATACACAATGTGATAATTGCGTTAAACACTTCACAAGCTGAGAACAGCGCCTGTGAAGTACCACTTTACACATCGTGGGTGCAGTTAAAGTGTGTTTAAGGGTCGTTCTGTTTGTGTGTAGGAGGGAGAGTTTATCACATAGTCATGTGTTGGTATGAATTATTTATTTCCTGATTACTGGTGTAAATAATAAATTAATAAATAGAAATAAAGTTGAGTCGGGCGTTTTTTTTTTTTCACGGTAACAGTTGTAAACCCAAACAGATAATCATGAAGTTATGACACACACACACACACACACGCACTCACGCACGCACGCACGCACGCACGCATGCACGCACGCACGCATGCACCATGCTCAGTCTTCGTAGACTTAGATGGATGGGACACGTTAGGAGGATGGATGATGGAAGAATACCAAAAAGACATCTTTTTTGGTGAATTACAGATGGGTAAGAGATCTCAGGGTCGGCCTCTACTACGATTCAAAGATGTGTGTAAGCGGGACATAATTGATACACGCATTGATAATGCACATTGGGAGCAAGTTGCCGCCGAACGTGTTGCATGGAGGGCAACTGTCAGAAATAGAATAAAGACAAAGGAGAAAATGATTGTAGATAAAGCGCACACAGAGCGTGAGAGACGTAATATGGTGCATGATGGTGGAAATGATCATATTTTCACATACATCCACTGTGGGCGAACATTTACAGCACGAATTGGCCTTTTGCTTTCAAAAAGGCATAATGACATAATGACTACAACCCATGGTGGTAGCGAATGTGACTGGTCAGCCCAATTCGCGGGGTAAATGTTCGTCCACAGTGGATGCATATGAACGCATGGTCATTTCCACCATCACGTACTATCAGATGTAACATATGCTCGATGTGTGACCTATCTGTAATCATTTTGTCTTTTGTATTCATACCATTCCTGATCAGTTCCCTCCATGCAACACGATCACCGGCGACTTGCTTCCAAAGTGCAATATCAATGCCTGTATCAATCATGTCCCTGTTACACACTTCTTTGTACCGTAGTGGAGGCCGACCTCAAGATCTTTTATGTATATAATTAATTTCTTTAATGCCTCTTGTATTCCACACAGCCACCTCTTCCTGGGTCGCATTTTCCCCTTGTGCCCCAATGTTCTCAAATAGCATTCTCTAACCGCTGGTTGATCTTGTTCCATTCTAGCTAAATGGCCAAACCATGTAATTCTCTGTAGTCCGTGTTATCCCTACGCTTGTTCTTTGTTTCTCATCTGTCTCTCTATCTCTCCTTGTTTTTTTTTCCAGCTGCGTTTCTTGTGCATTTCATTATCATTACATATGATCCCTCGCCATCAGGATAACCCACGCCGATTTCTGAATACTTGTAATTTACGTCCCCAAGTTAAGGACGAAAAGTAACACAGCGTTTTGACGGATACAGCATCTTTCAGCTTCTTGTGTGTACCCATGTTGATATTCGTATGCTTTAGTTTGTATTCTTTGTTGATATGTTATTGCAGGTGTGGTGTTTCTGTAACCCAGTAAACATCCCAAGAAGCAACAAGCAGCTGAAGTCATGGGATCAGGAGAAGGCTCAGGAGACGGTTCTGGACGAGGCAAACTTTGCCCTGGGCTGATCTGGTCCATCATCTGGTTCCTTGTACTCATCTTCCTGGGATGGCCCATCGGGTTCCTCATCGCCTGGCTGTACGTGCTGTTGATTCCGTTCAGTGCCTGCATCGACCCGATCAAGGGAGTCTGCGAGGCCATCCTGAAGCTTGTCCAGCTGCCTTTAACCTGTGCTGAAGGAATGGTTAATATGAAACCGCTGTGTTAAATTCGGATTTGGCATAGATATTATGAGGAATGTCGTGGGGTATAGCGTTATGATATACTATATACGAGAAGGAGGGGCAGTTCTGACGATATAGCACTAGAATATACGGTAAAGAGAGTATATTGAGACAATATGGCACTAGAATATACAAGAAAGAAAGTATATTGTGACAATATAGCACTAGAATATACGGGATAGAGAGTAAATTGTAACAATATAGCGCTAGAATAGACCAGAAAGAGAGTTTATTGTGACAATGCAGCACTAGAATACATTGGAAAGGGATAATATTGTGACAGCATAGCGATATAATAGACGGGAAAAAGAGTATATTGTGACAACATAACGCTAGAATACTCGGGAAAGAAAGTATATTGTGACAACATATACAATATTGTAAGCACGAGGGCTGAGAATAGATTGTGACAATGTAGCACTATAATATATTATGTACGTCAAAGAAGGGCTGTTGGTACACGATGGAACTCATACACACGGGAACAAGTGTATATTGTGACACTATAGCACTAGTAAACAAGAGGGATGAGAATAAAGTGTGACAATATAGTATTAGAATATACACATGAACGAGAGTATAGAGTGACACTATAGCACGCCTATACACAGCAACGATTGTATTTCGCAACAATACGGCGGTAGTATACATGAGGAACGAGAGTGTATTGTGATAATATAGCACTAGTATACATGCGGTGCGTCAGTAATTTGTGACAAATTAGCACTGTTATAACGAGGACAAAAGTGGCTTGTGACAATATATTTTCAGTTTATGATGAAAAGAAAGTAAGTAAATAAAACATGTCTCTATTTTAAAGGGGATTAAGAATATAGTTCAATATTTAAAAAAAAAAAAAAAGGATATGAGCACATATTCCACCAATATAGTGCTATTATGAGTAGGACCACTGGCATGTATTTTTGTATACAAACAGTTCCAGTGCCAACTAATAGGGAGCAAATCATGACAATATTGAGCTCTTATATACAGGGATGAAAGTAAATACTGACAATATCTAATTATTATATACATGACTGACAGTAAATACTGACAATATACTGATTATTACACACATGACTCGGGGTAAATATTGACAGAAAAGAACTATTATGTGTAGATCTGAGATTGGGTGACTGCATAATCCCTCTCTCCGCCTGCCTAGTTTACTCCAGAGGAAAGGTAACGCCAATACACCTGGAACAAGACAAGCTGCAGAAGCTGCCGGATAAATAAAGCAATGCTCTAACTGTCCGCCTGTCGGAGCTTCCATCCTGACATTTACCCTTTAGGTTGCATGTCCTCGAAACCGTTGGCACTATGTGGGGTGTCGGGTTTGGTGAGCGCCTCCCAATATGCGGCGCTAACAGAAAGCAGGTAGTACCGTCCACTGTCATACGGTTGCTCAGTCATACCTGACTAAGACCTAACACCCTGATCTGAGATGAAGTACTGACAATATACTACTATTTTATATAGAGCTGAGGTAAATATTGATAATGTCGCTTATTTGTATTTAAGAAAAAAGTGAATGATGGCATTTGAGCACTTTGGTACATTAGAACGTGAGCAGCTTGTGATAACATATACCCATTTTTGCTTTTAAAAAGAAGTCTCCATGCAACAGCTGACAGAAGACAACTCGGACACTCTTTGGTCCGTAGTAATAGGTACAAAGAATGGGTGGGTTTTTATTGCATGGAGAATCGACACTGTTAACGAAAAGGGAGTTTGGCATACACTACTACAACATGCTTTATGGACTACAAAAGCTTTCGATAAAGTGAGACATGTCGACTGATAAGGATGCTTGAAGATCTACAAATTGATGGAAAAGATCTTAGACTTGTAAAAAACATATATTGAAAACAACAAGCTGCCATAAGAATTGATAATGAAGTAGGTCAATATCAGCCTATTTAGAGAGGTGTGAGACAGAGATGTGTAATTTCTACAGATCTTTTTTCCCTGTACAGTGAAAGTATTTTCAGAAATATAGAAGATATGGAAGGAATCAACATTAGGGAACGATACATCAATAACATTAGATATGCAGATGATACAGTCTTGATTGTAGACAATGAACAGGACCTGCAACATTTAGTAGATGCGGTTGTTGCACGCAGTGAAAAACTAGGGAATTGTAAGAAGACACAGATTATGGTCGTCACTAGAAAGAAAGAAATACCACAATGTAATATGGGCATATTCTTAAACAAGTGAATCGGTACTGCTAACTCCGAACAGTCATAACATCTGATGGGAGATGCCTTGAAGAGATTATTACAAGAATTGCTATTGCGAATGTAGCATTTTGCAAGATGAAAAACATACTGACCAATAAAAAAGATATCAATTAAACGAGAAAAAGAGTGTTGAAGTGCCATATAGAACCAGTACTTTTATATGGATGCGACGCGTGGACAATGAGCAGACAAGCTGAAAAACATCTGATGGCTGTGGAAATGTGGTTTCTGAGGAAAATGCAAAGAATACATTGGACAGACAGAAAAACCAATGAACAAGTCATTCAAGAACAAATGAAGATCGTAAACTGATTAGAGTCTATAGACGTAGACAGTCAAAACATTTCTGGGCATGTTATGAGAAGAAATGAATTAGAGAACTTGGTGACAACTGGCCAAATCGAAGGGAAGAGACCAAGGGGAAGACCAAAAAGTAAATACCTGGATGGCTTAACGACGTGGCATGATCGAGACAGAAACACGGAGCTGATACACAACTCTGGTGATCGAGTGAGATGGCAAAACATGACCTCCCACGCTTATCGGCATGGTAAATGATGGATGGATGGACTACAACATTTAGCATGAGAAGAGTGGTTGAGGCAGTGACGGCAGCCATCTCATGAGCGAGGGGTAGCACAGCCAGTTATATTTTTATAACGGACTCATAGACTATGCTTCTTAAAGTGGAAACTGCTATGTTTTGTGTGGAGTAGCTGGTAACCCTTGACAGGACGGAGATTTCGGACATATCACGGATATTCTGCACATGTAAAGAAGGTTTCGGGGCTATGAACAGGCTTATAGATTGGCGGCTGTTGAGCTTTGGGCAGAGAGCTACTTTATGGTAAAGATGACATTTAGTAGGTGCTGTTGTTGCACTCAGTGAACAACTAGTGTTATAATTCAATTGTCAAGAAGACACAGATTATGGTCGTCACTGGAAATAAGGAAATACCAAAATGTAGTCTCGGGATAAATGGCAATATTCGTACACAAGTGAATCGGTACAAGAATCTCGGAACAGTCATAAGATCTGATGGGAGATGCCTTAAAGAGATTAGAACATGAATCGCCATGGCGAAAGTAGCCATTTGCAAGATGGAAAACATGCTGACCAATAAAAATATGGCATTAACAGCCAGAAAAATATAACCAGAACACAATCACGGGTAACAATATTGATATTGCAGCCAAGTCCTCCGTCAGCACACAAACAACAAGTGACACCGACACAACTACATGAAAAACACTATATATATATATATCTTATATATAAAAAAGGATGTGCGTATCTCTGTCCGTATGTCCTTTATACGCTCGCGAACGGCCCATCCGATTGAGATGAAATTTTCTACACGCCTTCCTTTCATTCCAGAGATGCCAACTGTCGTAGTTTTTTTTTTTCTTCTTCCTCCTCCTCCCTCCTCCCTCCTCCCCCTCCCAAAATACGTACGTCCAGGAAATGGTCTTCTACATAGACACTTCTCTCTGAGGTCCGCGATAACATATTAACCTGGTGGGATGGCAATCAATCATCCTACTACCTCCTCCCTCCTCCTCCCTTCTCCCTCTTCCTCCTCCCTCTTCCTCCCTCCGCCTCCTCCCTCCTCCCACTCTCTACTCCTCCTTCCTCCTCCCTCCTCCTTCTCCTCCCTCCTTCTCCCTCTTCCTCCTCCCTCTTCCTCCCTCTTCCTGCTTCCTCCGCCTCCTCCCTCCGCCTACTCTCTCCTCCTCCTCCCTCCTCCTCCCTCTCCCTCCTCCTACTCCCTTCTCCTCCTCCTCCTCCTCCTCTCTCCTCCTCCCTCCTTCTCCCTCTTCCTCCTCCCTCCTCCTCCCCCTCCTCCTCCACCCTACTCCTCCCTCCTCTTCCTAATCCCTCCTCCTCCCTCCTATTCCTCCTGTCTCCTCCTCCCTCCTTCTCCCTCCTCCTTCTACCTCTTCCTCCCTCCTCCTTCTCCCTCCACCTCCTCCCTCCTCCTCCTCCCTCCTCCTCCCTCTCCCTCCTCTCTTCTCATCCTCCCCCACCTACGTTCTCCTCCTCCCTCCTCCCTCCTCCTCCTTCTCCCTCCTCCTCCCCCTCCCTCCTCCCCCTCCTCCTTCACCCTCCTCCCTCCTCCTCCTCCTCCTTCACCATCCTCCCTCCTCCTCCTCCCTCCTCCTCATCCTCCCTCCTCCCTCCTCCTCCCTCCACATCCCTCTTCCTCCTCCTCCTCCCTCCTCCCTCCTCCTTCTCCCCTTTCCCCCCTCTTTCTCTTAATCCCTCCTCCTCCCTTCTCCTCCCTCCTATTCATCCCTACTCCTCCTCCTCCCTCCTCCTCCTCTCTCCGCCTATCTCTTCCTCCCTCCTCCCCCCTCCTCTCTCTTCCTCCTCCCTCCTCTCTCTTCCTCCTCCCTCTTCCTCCTCCTCCTCCCTCCTCCTGCTCCCTTCTCCTCCTCCCCCTCCTCCCTCCTCCCCCTCATCCGTCTTCCTCCCTCCTCCTTCTTCCTCCCTCCTCCTCCCCCTCCTCCTCCCTCTCCTCCTCATCCCTCCTCCTCCATTCTCCTCCTCCTCTCTCTACCTCCTCCCTCCTCCTCCCTTCACATTCCTCCTCCTCCCTCTTCCTCCTCATCCCTCCTCCTCCTCTATCCTCCTCCCTCCTCCTCCCTCTACCTCCTCCCTCCTCCTCCCTTCACATTCCTCCTCCTCCCTCTTCCTCCTCCTCCCTCTCATCCTCTTCCCTCCTTCTCCTCCCTCCTCCTTCTCCCTCTTCCTCCTCCCTCTTCCTCCCTCCGCCTCCTCCCTCCTCCCACTCTCTACTCCTCCCTCCTCCTTCTCCTCCCTCCTCCTCCTCCCTCTTCCTCCCTCTTCCTGCTCCCTCCGCCTCCTCCCTCCACCTACTCTCTCCTCCTCCTCCCTCCTCCTCCCTCTCCCTCCTCCTCCCTCTCCTCCTCCTCCTCCTGCGATCTCCTCCTCCCTCCTTCTCCCTCTTCCTCCTCCCTCCTCCTCCCCCTCCTCCTCCACCCTACTCCTCCCTCCTCTTCCTAATCCCTCCTCCTCCCTCCTATTCCTCCTGTCTCCTCCTCCCTCCTCCTCCCTCCTCTTCCCTCCTCCACCTCCCTCTTCCTCCTCCCTCCTCCATTTACCCAAGACAGACAGACATACAGATAGTCGGGAACGGGATCTTATATGACTACTTATATGATTTAAATGAGATGCTCTCCACCATGGGCTGGGCCGGGTCAGACAGACAGACAGACAGACAGACAGACAGATAGATAGACAGACAGACAGACAGACAGTCGGGAACGGGAGCTTATATGACTACTTATATGAATTAAATGAGATGCTCCCCACCAGAGTCTGGGCGAAGCCGGGCCGTGTCAGCTAGTATATATATATATATATATATATATAATTAGGACTAAAGTGGGGGTTAAAGCAGCACTGGATTTTATTAGAAAGCAGCAAATCAAATGGTTTGGCCATGCAAGTAGGTTACCAGTCAACAGCATACCACAACAAGCAATGATGTACAGGCCAGATGGAAACAGAGGAAGAGGCCGACCACGTAAACTTTGGACGGAGGGAATAGCAGAGTCCATGGGAATATCGATATATGAAGCCCATAATCGAGCACTCTCACGATGTTTATATTTCACCTCGACACCGCAAGGTACAAGAGGAGCATGATGAGATGAGATGTTTTTTTTTTAAAATTCGCATATCCTTTAAAGGACATCGCTGTCAACAGCAGCATCTTTCAGCTGTCTGTTGATTTCTTGGCAAGATTACGCTCAGTAGTTTGCCATTGCTTTCTGAGCGGCCGGCTCAGTTATCCCGCAAGTCACCAGCGGGGGTCGAACCGCCTTCCGTGGCCGAGGGGTTAGCAGCTTTCTCCGCTAACCCCGAATACTCTCGTCACGTGACGCGACGAGAATTAGCAGTGGTTCGAATCGCAAAAGTGACTTATGAGAGTATGGAGCCGGTCGCTCAGAAAGTCGTGGCGTGCTGATGAGCGTAATCTAGCCTAGGAATCAACATACAGCTGAAAGATGCTGGTGTTGACCGCAATATCCTGAAACAGGATGAAAACGCGGAAAAAAAAAAAAAAAAAAAAAAATATATATATATATATATATATATATATATATATATATATATATATATATAGAGAGAGAGAGAGAGAGAGAGAGAGAGAGAGAGAGACAGAGACTGGACATATGTGATCTTAGAATCATATGGACAGTATAGACAACCAGTATCTGTGTGCTGCAAGACACCAGTTCATAAGACATGTGGTGACCCTCTTGAGAACAAATCCACCGCCTTGTCCTGGTCACTTCATGAGACGAGAGGATCTAGAGAACGTGGTACAAAGTAGGAGGGGATATCGATGACATTAGAAAGAACGAACTAACGATCGAACTAACGAACGTACTAACGAACGAACAATCGAACGAACTTTATTTTGAGAACAGGATGAGTGGGTTGCCATGGTGGCACAGAAGACTAGGAATTCCAACTTATCAAACACACAGGCAGGAATCTGGGGTTAATGAACGCAATCTCACAATTCCCGACATACCCCGTCCTGGGATCGACACCAGCTGTAGAGTGTTTAATCAGTTCACTTTGCATTGATTTCGGTGGTACTAGGCGCTGGCCGTTCAGGAAACAATGGCAAACTACTGGACGTCAAGTAGCCAATAAATGCAGCAGTTGATTTCGACGTCCTATAGATGACATGTAACAAATACAAATTAACACGACCACAGATGGCATGCGCCACTGAGCATTGCGCGTGAGCATGATGATGACTGTTCTGTCCCCTATGTCTATTTTCTCATGCGGTTACAAATATTTGTTATTATTATTATTATTATTATTACAAATATTATTATCCGCTCCGTGGCTGAGGGGTTACGGACGCAGTTCATAATCCCGCATACCGCATTCGAAACACAGCTGCGGAAGATTTGAGAGGAGTCCGCCTTTCGTTGATTTTTTTACATGATATGGGTGCCGATCGCAATGATCAACTACTGAATGTAAACTTGCCAACAGATCACAAACAGAAAAGACAATTGCTGGGGTGACTGCGACGTCCTGTAAAATGATAAGCAACTAATGTTTAACTAACTCTTATTATTATTTGTTATTATCTGCATTGATCGCTTATAAACTTCAGTTATGTACTCTATATAAAAGTGTAGTTGATAATGTCGGTACTGTTTGAATCTATTTGTGAATGAAATGTGCCATTCTTTTCCTGAATATAGCAATATTAAATAAAGTATATTTATTCTGAGAACAGATTCGTCATTTCATTATAGTGTATTTTCCATTTAACCGGGTCAGCGTCGAAGGATAATATACCGCCAAATGGGACGTCCGATTTGGACTGAGAGACAATATGACGCCGTACTAGGGTCAACGTGTTATTTGTTTCGTTTCGCGGTATCTTCCGCACTTTCAATGCTCCTCATTGCTTATTAATGAATAATTAATTCATTAGCAGGTCCCTTGCAGAACCTCGCTCCCATAACAACCGTCCTGAAAACTTCTAGACCATCAGCAAGATGTCCCACGTCCGATACACCAATCTGGAAATCATCCGCCACATCCTGCACCCATCTTCTCTTTGACCTTTCTCTTCTTCTCTTCTCCAAACTTTCCTGACGTTTAAAGTCACCAAAATATTTCAATGTTCTTTGTTTTATCGTATTTCACTGATCAGTGAACGGACATTTACATTATAATACGTGTTCGTTTAATTGTGTACTATGTTTCGCCCTAGTCTAATGTTTGACCATGCATCAGTTAACTGCTGTTTACAGTTGCCGCTTTAAATTAATTATCATTTTGATAACGGTAATTTGATCGTCGCGGCACGTTATCAAAGATAGTTACTAGGGGGCTTCAAATAAAAACCTTACATGATTTTTTATTTTTATTTTGATGAATGTATTTTGAAACAGTAAAGATCAAGTGTAACATTTTTCTATGTAGTCACCACTGCGTTCAATGCAAGTCCTCCATCGTCGATAAAGTGATTGGATTCCTGTAGAAGTAAATTCTCTTGGACGCTTGTGTAACTATTCATGTACCACCTGTTGTACCTCTTCACACAGGTCTACGCTGTTTTTAAACTTCCTACTCACTCACACGCTTGCTGGACCGACAGGCTTGCATCACCATACTGGACCTTCATTCACCGATGAATTTCTATAGGTTTCACCCCTTCACTGTTCAAGAAACGGATAGCAAAACGCCGCTCCTCTTTGGTACATGTCAAAAGTGGGTCGGCCATCTTTAAACTTTCCTAATGGCGTTGCCGTCGTCGTCTGTACCGTGATGTCACGTACAGCGTCGCTTGGCATCCTTAACAACAATATTGACATGCTACAAGACAATGTCATGGTTATTGATATTTCTATTACATTTGTAAACTAGTGCGCGTGCAAGACCGTGCAAGATCGTGCGTGAAAGTTTACATTTAGATACACAGCACCACTGTCGATGTGGTGGCCTTTAGAAATTGAAGGCTAATAGAAAATGACCTATAGAAATTCATGGGCAAATGAACGTCCAGTATGGTCAAGCATGCCTGTTAGGCCTTCACATATTCCAAGCCAGGGAATATGATGTGGGTGTCCAGACTCCTTCCTCGTTGCCATCCTTCTCAGACATTTCCCCAAAGCATTGGAAAAACAATCCAGAACCCAGTTTTATGAGGGAGGGTCGACCCCAGGCTCACAATTTTTGAGAAAATACTCCCCCCCCCCCCCACCGAGGTCTGAACTCGGACGATAATCTTGGCGGGTAGAGACACTTCCCTCTATGCCACCAGGGTTTCCATGTAAGTCTTCGCACATATAGGGCATATGGTGCTAGACCTCATATTTATAAAGCAATGGGCGCTCCAGGTGTGGTCAATGTCGCGCCAGCCGCCTTTGCTTCCCTAGAAATGTCCTGGTCTCCATGTTAGGGTACCTGGACCTGGGAGCCGAGGTAAGTCTTTACAATCCCCCTCCCCCCCCCCGATGCTGATTCAGACCTATGACAACCGGGTCGGCAGGCAAGCGACGCTTCCCAGGTAACGTACCAGGACTATTCCAAAATCAATCACTGATTGGCTAGTAAAAATAAACTTGTTGCAATAGCCACACCGTTAATTGCTTGCATCATTCAGTAGTCTGTTAGCTCACTACACATCAACATATAGTCGTATTTTTTCAGTGACTATGTGGGAAAGTAATGAAGTGGTGTATGCAACTTTTGGATTTATTTTAGATATATTTAGATGTTTTTGTCCATTTGTTTAAATTTTAGCAAGACAATCGGTTTTGATTTTGGAATATCCCGCATAGATTAGTATATTCAGAAAGTAAATGATTATATAGCGTGATTTGTTTTTACTGGAAAACACGGGAATTATGATTGAAATACAGTCGGCTTTATTTGATTGCTTACAATTCAACAGAATAACACAAAATGTGGGATTTCATTACATGATCTGTGTTAATCAACTAAGTGGTATATACATAAACATTTTATTACTATTGTTATTTTGATGTGTTGTTGTGGGTGTTTGTTGTTGTTATTGGTGGTGTTGTTGTTCTTGTTCTTGTTGTCGTTGTTGTTGCCGTTACTTAAGCGCAAGTGAAATGTATAAATGTGGAAACAGATACATTTTCAAAATAAAGTGATGTGTGGCCGCACTCATCATTTCAACAACACACACACACATACACACACACACACACACACACGCACACGCACACACACACACTACAGACATACACACACACACACGCGCGCACACACACACACACACAGAACAACAGATGAACAAATCCTAACAAACAAACATCCCCCTCCCCCAGATTACACGACGCATGCAAACAAACCAATGCACACAAAAGCCAACATACTCGCAACACATATACAAACGCATTCACAAACAATACAGACTTGCAGAATAAACACTCACCATATGGAGGAGGAAGGGGATGAGGAGACGGAGGCGGAGGAGAAGGAAGAGGTAGAGAAGGAAGAAGAGGAGGAGAAGATAAAGAAGAAGCAGTGGGCAAAGCCGAAGATAACGACGAGGAGGAAGATGAAAAGTAGGAGGAAGAGGATGAGAAGGAAAAAGAAGAGGATGAGAAGGAAAAAGAAGAGGATGAGGAGAAGAAGAAGTGGGGAGGAGAAGGAGGATGAAGGATGGGAAGAAGAATAAGCAGAGGACGATGAATAGAAGAAGAAGAAGAAGAAGAAGAAGAAGAAGAAGAAGAAGAAGAAGAAGAAGAAGAAGAAGAAGAAGAAGAAGAAGAAGAAGAGAAGGAGGAAGCGGGTGTGGTGAGGAGGTGGTGGTGGTTTAGGAGGGGGACAATGAGTAAAAACGTAGGAGCAGAAAACAAAGCAATAAACTGAAGACGAAGAAGAAGAATAGCCCAAACATAAACATACAATTTCTGTCAAATATAAGACCTCTCCGAACAATATACGTAGAGATTTGATAAATTAGCAACACTGGGATAGTATCACCATCTGAAGGAACAATTATTTACATGGAAGTCAGTTAACCAGGTAATGGGTAAAATCAGAAAGACTTAGAAACTGCTTGAGTTTGCCTGGAATTGGCAGAAGCTGAATGTTCTCAATGATGGTCTTGTCTCCGGAAGCAACATTCATGGCAGATCGAATGGACACTCTGCAGAATTCAGATAACGACGGTGGACTAATCTCTCGTTCTTTTAGCCATTTGACCACCGCCTGTCTGTCTCGGTGCAAACAGGAGCCCATACCCGAAAACCGCATGAAAACTTTTGAGTACATGGAGATCTGTTTGCAGCAGTACGTGACTTCATCCGGGGTGGGAATGTAGCCGAGAAGCACCAGAAGCTTCACCAGCATTGGCTCACTGCAGCCAAATGCGTCTTGAAGAAGACCCCGACCCCAGCGACCGCATCTATCGATCCGGCAGCCGTTGAACAGCAGCAGGGATGCTATGAAACTGTTATCGCAAGACATAGCCGCGGTTAGCGGCGTCCAATGTCCGTCACTTAAAGACAGTGAGCATCCAGTTTCGATCAGTAGCTTCCAGACGCTTTCCAGGTTGGTGTAAGAGTTGCTCTTAGAGGCGATTTTATAGTAGAAATAGGCAGTCAGAAATGGTGACATCTTATTATGGGTTAAAGCATCTACGTTGGCATTATGGCGTATGAGGACTCGCATAATGTTATCATTGCCCGTTCTGGCTGCCTCGTGCAGCGGCGTCCAAAGAAGGTGATTGGTAGCGTTCACATCTGCTCCAAATCCACACATCATGATGGCTACAGTTTCCAAGTTCATGCGCACGGCTCGATGCAGTGCTGTATTTCCTGAACCATCCTTGAGATTCAAGTCGCTTCCAAGAGTTACAAATAAGGATGCAACGTCTTCTCTTCGGCAGTTACACGCTACATGAAGAGCAGTCTGTCCTCGGGAATCAGAAACATTCAGTAACGACGGAGCCCGCGTAGAAAATTTAGCAAAATTAGCAGAGTTAAGTATAGTATGAACAATTTTAGTGTAGTTATACTCTGTAGCCCAATGGAGGGCAGTTCTCCCAGATTCATCGACTGCAAACCGACATTCCGGATCGCCTTCGAGAAGTCGACTAACCAAGTTTTCCTGGTTGCTTTTTGTTGCCCTTATAACGTCAGGAATATGAAGATGTGGCCCGTTGCTTTCTGTTGAAGGATTACCAGGGCAGACACTGGGTGCTGTTTCGAGGTTTGTTGAGTCTTTCATCCTGATTAAGCCAGCTCATTGTGGTCATCGACTAAAGGTGACATCTGTCCGTAGAAAGAGATAAACATTGAAGTTATTCGCAAAGCAGAAACATTAAACATTATTTGTATTTATTAAATAGTTTTAATATGCCAGATCTTAGTCAGATATGGCTGAGTTACCGTATGGCTGCAGATGCTTTCTGTTAGTGCCGAATACAGACAGACAGACAGACAGACAGACAGACAGACAGACAGACAGACAGACAGACAGACAGACCGAACGAACAAACGAACGAATGAACGAACGAACGAACGAACGAACTTTATTTTAAAAGGATAACAAATTGGGCAAACAGACAGACATACAGACAGACAGATGAATGGATGGATGGATTGATGGATCGTTAGATAGATAGATAGATAGATAGATAGATAGATAGATAGATAGATAGATAGATAGATAGATAGATAGATAGATAGATAGATAGATAGATAGATAGATAGATAGATAGATAGATAGATAGATAGATAGATAGAGGGAGATAAGTACATTGTCCACTGAAAGCTACAATTAAAGAAATCATGACTGTATTACTATTTCAGCAGTTGTATCCCTTTAGTAAGTTCTAGTGTTATTTATGAATGTACTATACGTCATATCAACAGCTGGTTCTCCGAATTCCATTGCCCAGGCTTGTGCCTTGAAGAGTTCAGTCACTTCAGCGCCGCGTAACAGCGGTGACACAACACGGGAAGCGGGAGTTACCGTTTATATGTCTTAATGCTCGATTGGCGTAGAGCAAGGCGCCAGGGGTTGCTTCCGACTGTGGGAGAGATCATCGTATCTCACTAGACTTTGTCCAAATGCGATATAGGGATGTATGAAAACCCTTGGCATACATCCAGACACGTGGGAAAGAGTTGCAACAGACAGATGTTCCCGGAGAAGAGATGTACGAAGCGGACTGGTGCTCTTTGAGCGCAATCTGATCTAACAAACTGAGGATAGGCGGCACAGGCATAAAATGCAGTCATTTACTGCGTGACCAGCCTCGTCTTACAGATGCGGAAACTGTGACAGAGATTGTCACTCTCGCATTGGACTATACAGTCACCAACCAGCGGTGCTGGCAGGTACCTCCCCAGAGGCACAACTCTATAGTCCTTTAGGACTGAAAGAGGCCTACTACTACTATACATCTTATCTTTGCATAAAATGCAATGCAGCTATAGCAGTAGCAGCAGCAACAATAGTAGTAGTAATGTTGGAGTAGTAGTAGTAGTAGTAGTAGTAGTAGTAGTAGTAGTAGTAGTAGTAGTAGTAGTAGTAGTAGTAGTAGTAGTAGTAGTAGTAGTAGTAGTAGTAGTAGTAGTAGTAGTAGTAGTAGTAGTAGTAGTAGAAGTGTTAGTAGTGGTAGTGATAGTGGTTGAAGTAGTAAAATGAGTGGTAGTTGCAGGAGTAGTAATAACAGTACACATCTTACAAAGAGTAGTAGTAATGATGGAAGGGGAGGAGTGGCTGGCCGAGTGGCTAGAATGTCGGATTCTCCTTCGGGAGACCCGGGTTCGAATCCCCGGTAAGGTAAGGATGTTTTTCGGTTTGGGGTAAAAAGAAAACTCTAACCTGCACAGTTCGCGGCGACTGCACTAGCCAGGTGGTCTTAATTCCTCTCAAGACACCCCCCCTCCCCACACACACACACACACACACTATACACCGCAATGTACTAAGTTGGCAGTAAATGACAGATAGTGATGGAAATGGACACAAATAGACAGCTCAATAGAGACATAGAAAAACATATATTCATACTTCATTACAATGTTGGAAGATATCAACATTGATGGGAAAGATTTAAGAATAATAAAGAATATTTACTGGAACCAAGTAGCAGCAATTAAAATGGGAAATACAGAGGGCAGTTACGAACAGATAAAGCTGGGAGCATGACAGAGATGTGTCTTGTCACCGGATCGCTTCTTCGTATACAGCGAAGTAATATTATGAGAGATCATAGATAAGCCATGAATACTATTCGGAGATTATAATTTAAACAATATACGAAAAGCAGATGACACAGTTTTGGTGACGAATAATGCAAACGACCTACAACAATTGTTGGACATTGAAGTAAAATAGAGTACAAAGAATGGACCCTCCTTTAGTATCACGAAAAGAGTAAAAATGGTGATATCAAAGAAAATGGTGACACTAAACAGTGACATATAAATAGAAGGGAAAATTCTTAACCAAGTGGATGATTTTATAATAATTACCTAGGGGCATTTATAACATCAGATAAAAGATTTACAACAGAGATTAAGAGCAGAATAGGACAAGCAAAAACCGCATTTCAGAAAATGAAGAGTGTCTTATGCAATAAGTCACTTTCCTTGAATGTAAGGAAGAGCATGCTGAAATGCTATGTAGAACCAATTTTACTGTAAGGCAGTGAATCTTGGAATGTAAATGACCAAATTAAGAAGAATTTAGAAGCAACAGAGATGTGGTTCCTGAGACAAATGTTGCGAATTCCCTGGACTGCCATAGTAACTAACAACGATTGCCCGAAAGAGACTAATGAAACTAGAACATTGTATACAACAATAAGAAAGAGACAAACAGCTTTCTTTGGTCATGTGATGAGAAGAGAGGCATTGGAGAACATCGAGACAACTGGAAAGATCGAGGAGAAGAGAGGCAGAGGCAGACCAAGAGAAATTATGCTGGATGGATTGAGACGGTGGCACGGAGGAATATCATTAGCAGAGTTGATACAGAACACCAATGATCGAGATCTGTGGAGAGCAATGGACGCCTACGCCAGCTGGAAAGGCAGTTGATGATGATGATGGTGATGATGAGTGATGGTTGTAGAAAAGTATTAGTAGTAGTGATTGTATTACTTCCGAATCCCTGGCGAAGGGGTTACGGTCGCAGTTCGTTATATATATATATATATATATATATATATATATATATATATATATATATATATATATATATATATATATATATATATATATATATATATATATATATATATATATTCATTCATCCATTCATTCATTCAGTGGTGTCTGACTGTCAGCCAACATGGCGGTTAGGCATTCTACCGTTATGTCATCTGGCGTGTTTATGCTTGTAGCAACGGTTTGCATTCGCATTTTCCTCATGTTGGACTGGAAGTTCATGGTTCCGTCGACCTGCTACTGAGTGCGTGGCGCGACACTGTGAGCTGTGAGATTTGCGTGGAATGCTTTTACATCTGTCCGCTGTTGTTTGCACAGTGAACTGCATGTTCGGAACAATAACCGGCTGTCGCTGAATTGACTGGTTTGCCTGTTTGGGTCACGAGTGCATTTTTCAGGAGACTCCTTGGATTCGTCGCTGGAGCTACGGAATTCGTGCTTTGTGCGGCATGTTTGGCGGGTCGTCCTGCGGAAAGAGATCGAGCATTGTGGGATAAAACCCGGGTCAATGAAGTCTCTCTGGTGACAGCCGATTCCATCGGCGATAAACTGTATTTTTCATGGAGGACTTTTGTGTTGGTATTCTGGCGGCGACATTATGCACAGTGCACCTGTGCGGGCTGTTGGCTTGTCGAGACTCCTGTCTATTCCACTTTTCACATTGGGCAGTGAGGAGCATTTTTTGGTGATATTCAGTGGCACAGGAACGGAACATAATGGGGACGACGCGTCGCCGTGAATTTGGAATCGCGACTAAGTAACTAACTATTCATTCAGTAGCATGTCCTTTGCAGAACCTCGCGCTCATAACAACCTTGCGGAAAACTTCTCGAACATAAGCAAGATGTCCCGCAAGCGCATCCGCTACATCCTGCACCCATCTTCTCTTTGGCCTTCCTCTTCCTCTCTTTCTAGGCATATATTTCTCCATTTTTGTTCTCTTTAAAGTTCCTGACGTTTCAAGAGACCAAAGTATTTCAATTTTATTTGTTTTATCGTCTTTAATAGCATCACCTTCTTTAATATTCAACTCTTGAAGTATGGGCGTATTTATTCTTTACATAGATATTCTTAGTACGCTTATGTAACATTTATATTCAAATGCATTTAATCTCTGTTCAGCTTGATTGTCCAGGTCTCACAGGCCTATGTTGCAATGGGGAAGATGTATGATCTTCAAAATCTAATTTTTGTATCTCTATCTGTCCCTCTCCACAATTTATTCAGTTGTTTTAGTCTTTGAAGAGCAATAGATATTCGTCTCTTAATTTCTTTCATTATGTCATCATTGTTGGTATTCAATGACCCAAGATATTCAAAATTTTCCACCACCTCCAATTTTCCCTCCATTAACATATACTTCTTTCTCTATAGTAGTTTTATCTGCATGCATTATCTTTGTCTTTGCTATGCTCTCTCACACACACACACACACACACACACACACACACACACACACACACACACATATATATATATATATATATATATATATATATATATATATATATATATATATATATATATATATATATATATATATATATAAAGTGCCGTCTCCACAGTGAGGTTGGCTACATTGGATCTCCAACACTGCCTGTCTCTTGAACACATGTGATATAATTCTTACAAAAGCGCGATTAATATTTCCCCTACTACAACCCCAATTTTATGACAAAACCAACCAACAGCGACATTGGGCAGAAGAGAGGATGAAAGAAGACTTTGGATTCGCTGTGACGTCACAAGCCTAAGCAGGAAGAAACGGCTATAAATATGGCGTGATAGGTGGAAAACGGTCTATTTTACACAAACTCAAGCACAAGGCAGGAGAAGATCCGATGTATCAGACGGAGTGATAGCATATTCCAAATTAACTAACAAAATATAACTTAGTCTTTTTCATGAGTTGAGGAAAGCATCAGTCTACAAGAAGACATTGCATTTGGAAAACGGAATCCAAGTCAGATCCTGAAACCTGTCGTCAACGTGTTTGAAGCCATTCAATTAACATGAAGGTAAGCACAATGCTATATTATATTTTACGTTAGTAAGTGATACTTTGCCACGAGAAGGACATATAATCAGATTGCTACTGGAACTATTAGTGTTGGAACTCTTAGCTGGCTGCTGAGGATGTGGACGGAGCGCTTATGGGAATGTTCCGAATGCTGTGATGTCGGTTCCTAAATCAGTCAATCAGTCCTTTCCCAAGAAGAAGTTGGTAAGTGGATGTGTTGTAACCAGGTGGTTAGTCCTTAAGAAATTAATTAAGAGAGACTAAGTATTTTATTCAGATGCCGTGGTTCATGAATAAACTATACACGAGGTTAAACCATGAGGAAGGTTTCTTCTGGTTAAACAACTTATTTAACGTGTAAGCATTTGACCTAGGTGTACAATTTATGTCTTAAGGAGTTAAACTAAATCAGCAGTGATGTAGAAGTTGTGATTAACTTAAGATTTAGGAAGCTATGAATACTTAGTTAAATAAGAAGAAACTATTTTACATGTGTCAACACTGGTAAGAGAAATTAATGTAATGTGTAACAGAAAAGTACATGAGCACATAAGATATAAATAGATTTCAATATGTATCATAATTTTGTATGTTGGGTGAAAGCACCCATGTGGTGAGTCAGATGAATTTTCATTGATGTTAAACATGTGGGTTTATCATTTGTGAGGACATGATAATGTCTAATCATCACCCCTGCAAGTGTGGTTATTATGAATGATTGTGGATTGGGTGTATCGCATAATTATATGTATTTGATTAGAGCATGCATGTGGTGATTCATGTGTAATTTAAATATCGTTAAACACGATGAATCATCATTTGTGAATCTCATAGTTATGCCTAATTATCATCCATACAATTATTATATCTAATGAATGATGATGGGATGAGTGAGATTCCATTGTAATTTCATTGATATCAAATCTGTCAATTTATCATTTGTAAAATCATATCAGTATGCTTACTTATCATCCGTGAACATATGAATATTATGTCTTATGAATGATGAGAATGAGGGAGATGAAGATACATGCTGAGAAGGGGGATGAACAATCAATCAATCTCATGATGGAAGACACTTTGATGTATAATGTCCTGTCTATCAGAAGAGAACAGGTTAATGACAACCATACACCAATTAATAATTTAGTGCACTCCGACGCATGACACACTTCTGTATTCCATACAAATCATGTTACAATCATATGGTTTTGTGTCCTAAGCATGACCATCCATCCATCATGTGCCATGCCGGTAAGCGTGGGCGGTCATGTTCTGCCATCTCACTCGATCAACAGAGTCGTGGATCAGTTCCGTGTTTTTGTCTCGACCATGCCACAAGGCCAAGCCATCCAGATACTTGTTTCTAGGTCTTCCCCTTGGTCTGTTCCCCTCGATCTTACCAGTTGTCACCAAGTTCTCCAAATCATTTCTTCTCATAACATGCCCAAAAAATTGTGACTGTCTACGTCTAATGTCTCTGATCAGTTTACGATCTTCATTTGTTTCTTGAAGGACTTGTTCATTGGTCTTTCTGGCTGTCCATGGTATTCTTTGCATTTTCCTCAGAAACCACATTTCTACAGCCATCAGATGTTTTTCAGCCTGGCTGCTCATTGTCCAAGCTTCACATCCATATAAAAGTACAGGTTCTATGTAGCATCTCAACACTCTTTTTCTCGTTTCAATTGACATCTTTTTATTGGTCAGTATGTTTTTCATCTTGCTAAAGGCTACTTTTGCCATGGCGATTCTTGTTCTAATCTCTTCAAGGCATCTCCCATCAGATGTTATTACTGTTCCGAGGTAATTGTACCTATTCACTTGTTGAAGAATATTCCCATTTACTTGTATATTACACTGTGGTATTTCGTTCTTCTTAGTGACGACCATAATCTGTGTCTTTTTACAATTTAATTCTAACCCTTGTTGTTCACTGTGTGTAACAACCGCATCTACTAAATGTTGCAGGTCCTGTTCATTGTCTGCAATCAAGACTGTATCATCTGCATATCTAATGTTATTGATGCATCGTCCCCCAATGTTGATTCCTTCCATATTTTCAATATTTCTGAAAATATTTTCACTGTACAGGGAAAACAGATCTGGAGACATTACACATCCCTGTCTCACACCTCTCTTAATAGGCTGATATTGGCTTACTTCATTATCAACTCTTATGGCAGCTTGTTGTTTCCAATATATGTTTTTTACAAGTCTAAGGTCTTTCCACTCAATTTGTAGTTCTTCAAGCATCCTTATCATGTTGACATGTCTCACTTTATCAAAAGCCTTTGTGTAGTCAATGAAGCAAAGGTGTAGATCTTTGTTTACTTCTATAGAACGTTCGATTACGGTTCTCAGTATATACACAGCATTTACTGTACCCTTACCTACTACAAACCCACATTGTTCTTCTCCTATTTCAGGTTGTATTTTCCTCCTAACTCTTTGCATGATAATTCTTAGCAAAATCTTCGTGATGTGACTCATTATACTAATTGTTCGATGTTGATCACATTCCAAGGCTCCTGATTTCTTTGGGATTGCAATAAATACAGAATTACATAACTCATGAGGTATGTTTCCAGTATCATATATTGTATTAAGCAGACTGGTAACTTTATCTATTCCATATTCTTCTAAAGCATTAATCATTTCTGTTGTGACGCTGTCTGGACCGGGGGTTTTGCCAGATTTCATATGATTAAGAGCATTCTGAACCTCCATTTTCAAAATTGCTGGCCCTTCATTGTTATTTTGAACAATATATTGTTCGTCTCTGCTATCGTCATACAGGTTTTTCACGTAATCTGACCATTCATGTAATATCTGATCTTTTTCTATTATGACTCTTCCATCTTTTGTCTTTAGGCAGCCTGCTGATGTACGTGTTCTTTGATTAGTAATCTCCTGAATTCTTTTGTGCATTAGTTTTGCATTTTTACTGTTGTGTTGTTTTTCAATTTCTCTGCAATTTTTCTCAAGCCATGTTTCTTTAGCCTCCTTACATAAGGTTCTGACTTTTCTGTGAATTTCTTCATATTTGGCAGGATTATTTTTGTTCTGTCTTCTTGTTTCCATTAGTTGTAAAATTTCTTCAGTCATCCATGTCTTACGGCCAACTTTCTTTACTTTTGGAATAGTTTTTTCTGCTGCACAACTGATTGAATTCTTCAGCATTTCCCATTGATCATCTACATCTTGAAATAGGATCTCTAGATCAGACAATAAATCAAATTTGTTCTTTACTTCTATGTTAAAATTATCTTGTATTTCGTTGTCAGTTTTCATTTTGCACAAGTCATATTTAGGGTTTCCTGCTGTATACTTGACTTTCTTTAACTTTACCCTCAATGTGCCAGTAATTAATCTGTGATCACTGTAACAGTCTGCATTTGGAACTGTTTTTACAACTGTTAATGCATTTCGAAACCTTTTGCTTATCAGGATGTAATCTATCTGGTTTTTAATCCTGCTGTCTGGACTCCTCCATGTCCATAATCTTCTAGGATGTTGTTTAAACCAGGTGTTTCCTACAACCAATTCTTGTTCTTTTGCCCATTCTACAAGTCTGTAACCTCTTTCATTTCTCTCTCCCAAACCATGGTTGCCTACACTGTATCCATCGCTTTCCTATTTTTGCGTTGAAATCACCCATTATGATATTTATTTCTGATTTTTTACAGTTCTTCAAAGCAGACTCCATGTCATTATAAAATTCCTCTATACTTTCTTCACTGCTTTCACTTGTTGGGGCGTATACTTGAATTACATTTATTTTAAAAGGTCTTCCGTTTAATTTTACTAATAGAACTCTGTCTGACACAGCCCAATATCCTTTGACAGAATTTGATGTTTGCTTATCTAATATAATGGCTACACCTCTTTGCTGTTCTTCTCCCCCCGAGTAAATAATCTTACATTCCTCTCCTGTCCTTATCCCTGCTCCTCTCCATCTCGTTTCCGATATTCCTAATATGTTAATCTTCTCTCTCTCCATTTCTTTTTTGATGTCCTCCAACTTTCCATCTGCATTCATTGTTCTAACATTCCAAGTTCCTACTTTCAATGATATTAATCTTTTGCACCTAGTAGCCTGTTGACGGTCTGGAGTCACCTGGTGCGCATGACTATCCCTACCGGGCGAGGCTGCTCCTATGGAGCACCCATTTACGCCGTTTCTCTGATTATCGATAAGTGAACACAACATGATTTTCTTGGCATGTGTAAAGAAGGTAGTTTGCCATTGCTTTCCTTCCCAGCAGTGACCATACTGGTCAGTGACCGTAGCCATTGTCTCCTCAAAAAAGGAGATCCTCTGCCTACCGTCGTGAAGGTGTAGACCATAACCTACAACTATCTGTCGGCTGCTCTCCATCTTCATCCACCACCTGCACCCATGGCTTCACGTAACCCTGATCGGGGGGCTAAACGGGTACTCCACCTTGCCCAAGGGTGTCCCGTAGGCTAGCGGAGGGAAGGAGGCGCCTTACTTCTCCTTTGATAGGGGATACCCCTACCCCGCTACCCTAAGCATGACACCACTCTGTATTCTATATCACTCATATTACAATCATATGGTTTTGTGTCCTGAATAACACCACTCTGTATTACATATAACTCAGGTTACAATCATATAGTTTTGTGTTATGAATGATGATGATGATGATAATGATGATGATAATGATAATGATGGTGACGATGATGATAAATGAGGTAAAGGCATATTAATACATGATGAAGGGGAGGGAATATACTCGCCTTGTAACTTTTGATTAGAAAAGAATTCACCTGAAGGTTATACAAGAGATGTTACCATAATGTACTTACATTTTTTATAACCAAATACTCATTGCAATGGGGAATTATTTTAAAACCCCTAATGTGAGACCTTTTTCTTGTAAGGGAAGGAGATCTAAAGAAGCTACTAATGTACAAAAGAGAAGAGAGAACATAGTTGTCAAATTCCAAATCAATCAAGGTATTACTCAACTTGTAGACTATAGAGGATAGGCATGGGAGAAGACGACACTGCGTATCTGCTAGTCTAAACCTTGAGCACCATATAATGACGGATTGGATGGAGAACAACCAGTTATGTTGTGGACAACTATTTGAGAGCACTAAGACTCTTTTCCTTCCACTATTTATTGTCCCAGGGTCACAATTCTTTTATGTATTTTGTGTGTGAGTTTCTTGAAAGTGTACAACGTTTCATTTCTGATGTTCATAGTGATGATATCATTCGATTTATGATTGATGCTGAAATTTCAGGTAGTGGCTAGATCCATGTAGATCAGACCTGTCTTTGTGAATGTAGCAGTTTGACTTAGTGAGGCAGCTGATATAGTGAGGCCAAATACTATTCCAAAGCAACTTCCTGCAGATTTTCTCTACCAATATAGGTCAGGTATCCCAGATAACTTAGTTCTGTTCATATAGTTGGGAAAACCATCAAACCAAAACCTTATCCTGAAACAAAAGAACACTCAAGAAATTATCACATATATGTTGCACTGACTGATTGCCGCAGAGATCCAAGAACTTAGACGGTTGACCAATCAGACTATACATTTGTTTCTCCTCAGATTATACATAGGCCAGAAGAAGAGGCACAATAAATATAATCGAAGACCGATACATCGCTGGTGGCGGTGGATAATATATTGGGCACAGCCATGGTATATGTATAGTTAGAGATGTACATGTATTTCATCTTGTTGTTTTTTGTAATGAATTAATCGTTGTATTTTTATGACATCAATGATCGATAGCACCATTTAGGTGTAATAAATTATGAAAAATAAGGATCATTTTCTCTTTTGAGAGTTTTCTTGTCGTAGTAAAATTGTTTTATTTAACAACCCTAGATTAATAATTATTTAGTTAAGAGAGGAGAGGCAAGGAACCACCAAAAAGATATTTTGGGTATTAAGAGACATAACTTTTCATTGGTGTCGTGGAGGTATTTTTTGGTCCTCCGAAACTCTATTTATGGTCTCAAGCCACTGAGCCAGTAACAGTTAAATTAATTAGAACGGGCAGGATCACATTTGGAAGGAGGAACTTGAGTATTCTCTATCTTTTGGGGTTAACCCAACCATGTATCCGACAACTTTCTTTTCATTCCCAGGTTTTCTAGAACCTCTGTATTTGATTGTTTCTGTTTCAATAAAATACGGCATATTCTTCTGTATATACACATCTCCAGGGCATCTATTCGAATTGTTAATTCCTTGTTCAATGTCCAGGCTTCAGCTCCAGACAATATTGTTGAAAACACGCAACATTTGACATTTCTCATTTGTAATGCATTGTTAATTTGTCTAGTTGTTAATACTGATTTCATGCTGTTGAAAGCATTTTTGGCCGTTCCTATTCTCTTTTTGATTTCTATTTCACTTCTGCCATAATCTGTTATGACATGTCCAAGACAGGAGAAACTTCTTACTTGTTCTAGTATCTCCCCGTTTACTATTATGTTTATTGATGACCTTTCCTTTCCATTGATAATTATCTTAGTTTTCGTTTTTAGGATGTTAAGATCTAAGCCGCATTCTGCACTGAGCTACCGTATAACAGTAGTTGATACTACCTGCTTTCTGTTAGCGCCCAGTATGTATATATTAGGAGGTTTTTTTTGTTGAAGGAATGGTAAACGGGAAATTGATGACCTGAATAGTACAAAGGCTGGCAGTTTTGGATTAACATATTTTTTTTTTGATAATAACAATTATTATTGACGGAAACTGAAGATAAATTTGGAAACTTTATTTTTTGATAAAGTTTTGAGAATGTATGGGAAGAGAAAGGTGATTACTTCTTACTTTTTCCTTTTCTTCTGCATCCGCGTCTATTATTAATTCTTTCACTAGAGGTTTCTGAATAACTTATACCTGCCATATTTACTCTATCTGTTGCCAATATGTCACTAACGTTATGTTCTAGCTTGGCTATTACACATCCTCTATATAATTTAATTTCTCTACCTGTGTTATTTATAACCATTACTGGAAATGTTAAACTTTTATCTAATTCTATTATTCCATCCGGAACTTCTAAACCTGGCTCATCAATTATTTCATTTTGCAATTCCGTGATTCTGACTATGTTTCCTGCTACATAATACGGGTTTCTCTTCAGTCTTGCTTGTATCAGATTAACTGACTGTGGTTTTAAATTCATGGTCGTTTTAACTCTAACTAGTGTCGACACATGCATATCTTCTTCTAGATCTACGTAAACGTCTTGGAATTTTAATTTATGCAAATCAAATAAAAGTCTCACCCCATTTTTCAATAAAAAATCTCGTCCCAATATCATATTTCTATTTAATTCTTTAACCACATGAAACATATGCCTGACATTTATCCCTCCTAATTTCAAATTTATCATCGTTTGTCCTATCACTTCTAACTTTTGTCCCGTTACCGAATGAAGATTCTCCTGAATTCTAAATATTTTACAATTTTTTAACATTCGATATAAAAATGCTTCTTTAATCACGCTAACTTGTGCTCCTGAATCCACTAATGTTCTAACTTTATATTTTCCTATCTGTACTATACATGAGCTAGGATCTACCATATTTAATGACAATTGTTTTACCTCGTCTTGTTTTTTATTTCTAAATGTTCTATTATACTCATCCTTTGGGTTTTTAATATATTGATGCCCTTTTTGGATCTTACTATCTTCCCTCCTACTGCCGACCCTATTCAGTAAGCGGGATGCCCATTTTCCTGATTTCCTGACCTTCTAAAATTTCTCTGTATTTCTCCAGAATTCCAATTTACTGGTCTGCCATTTGCAATTCTATTCTGTATACTCGACTGAACACCTCTACTATTTTGCGTATTCGATGGGCCACTTCTGTTACCACAAAAGCGAAAAATGTGCCCCCGTTTATGACACCCCCAACAAACCACATTCGAGTTATTTGTGTTTCCTTCCCTGTTTCTTACAGTATTTCTCACTTGTCCTCTTCTATCTTGATTATATACGTTCTCGTTTCTTTGTACCATCTGTATTTCTCCTCGTCTTCCTCTCCATCCATGTCTATACTGTCCTATTTCCATAGGTTCTTCAATTCTATCTTCTGAACTACTACCTAACTCTCGTCCTACTCTTAACCTAAACCTCCTCCTCAAGCTTTCCTCTTGTATAGCGATATCTACCGCTTGTGACAATCTTGCAGGATTCTCTCTTAATAATTTAAATTTCAATCCATCTGACTTAATCCCATCAACAAAAATCCCTACTAACATCCGTTCCACTTCTTCAGCTCGTACATTCTGTCCTAAAAATGACTCTTCAGCTAAATTGATTAACCTATCACTGTATAACTGAACACTTTCTGTGCTGCTTTGTCTAGTCTGTCGCAATACTGAGAATGCGTGTTGTGGATCAGTAATTTCAGCATATTTTCTTGCGAGATCATCTTTAAATTCTTCCCAGGTTTCACCTCCTGCTGCTTCTAATTTTCTTCTTATATGGTCAGAAACTGGACTTGTACTTGTTCTGTATGCCAAATTCTTTTTCTCCCCATCTGTAGCGTTTATTAAATATGCATGTTTCTCAATAGAAATGATCCATTTCTTAAACTGATTTGCTTGACCACTAAATCTTTCAACATCACTGTTTACATTTTGTTGTCTTAATACTGCATCCAACCTTGATATTGCCCCGCCAACTCCAGTCAGTACCTGTGAAAAATCTTGGGATTCCATCCTAAAATCTATAATTATCAAGCAATATACAAATATTTCAAACAATGTTAATTTCAAATTCAGCAACAATACATAATCTGTTAATTACTCTAATATTATCTAATTAACTTAACTAAGGCCTCCAATCGAAGATCCTGACGAAGAATATTCCTGTTTCAATCCTGAATTTTGATAAAAGAATTTAAATGAGCTACTGATTCAGAATTACTTACACCACATTAACAAAGGACTCTAATCAACCTCGTTGAAATGAGCAGAACAAAGAAGAGCCTCCGGATTTCTTTCCATAATAATTTAATCGAAGTCGAAGTTAGTTCTTTCCAATTAATTCCTGACGAAAATTATGCTCGATACCAGGCTCGCAACAAGACTGCTTGCTTACTTGCTCGATTAACTGTAGATTCCCTTCAAGTAAGGTCACCTTCACGCAAACGACAACTGCTCACGACTTCAGCCAAAAAAAACTCAGTTTCCAACAGCCATCTGGGTTTTTCATATATATATTTCCGCGCAAACGTAATCCAGTCAACAACAATTTGATTTAAAGCTGACGCTATCCAATCTCTTATTTTCATGTGGGACTCTCGCCATGGTCAGTTTAAAGTGCTTTATCTTATAAGTTGAGACAAATTTCATCAATGCCTTCTAAATGTGAAGTAACTGTAGAAAGTATTGCAGATCTTGATTTCATAATTATGAAACTTGCACCATAACCTTGACTTCACCTTCAACAGTCCCACGGGTTAAACTTCATAATTTGTACTGATTTTTGATGCAGAACGGCATTACTTGATCAATTAGCGTTGGTCAATTCTCCAGTTAATTTATAGGATTAAATATGTAACAACATCAGTCTTTCAAAAAAATAAGTTTATCAATCAAACCTTTTTGAGCGCTGTTCTTGAAAATGGAACTCCTTGTTAAACAGGTATACAATAACTATCAACAGGCGGCTTTCATCTGTTTCGTTTCTCAATATTTACAAACTTCCTTCTCCAGACGCCCAGACACAACAATTTTCCATAGCGGTACTCTCTCCGCGACCTCCCATGTTTCAGACTTTCACGGCACCAAATCAACCTGCTGTCATAGTGTGGTCAAGACAGGTTAAGCACGTGATCGTATAGGACCCAAGTCTCCGCGTTGTTATAAACATAGTTTATTGGCCGAATAGTTCTACTACAGCACACATGATGGTAGACTCCCTGCCCGGTGTTGACATGTCTTCTCGCTGGCCCCAAGTGACGTGTGTGTTCTCCTAGATACACTTCTTCATTCGTGCACACACGTTCACTATGGTTTTCCCCCTAGTCAAGGAATGCGCAGCATTCCTTAACTCTTTACTCCTAAGCTAATTCCCTCACTGTTACACCAGAATTGTTCTGCGCAGACTTCAAGTCCTAGGAGATCAAGTCTACCCCGAATCACAGTGTGGCTTTCGTCAGAACCGGTCTACCATTGATATGATATTCTCATTGCGACAAATGCAAGAAAAATGCCGTGAACAGAATCAGCCACTGTTTATTGCCTTCATCGACCTCACAAAGGCATTTGATTTGGTCAGTCCTCAGGGTCTGTTCAAGGCACTAAAGAAGATTGGCTGCCCACCAACTCTTCTGTCCATTGTGGAATCGTTCCACACGGGCATGAAGGGTATAATCAAGTTTGATGTTGCAACTTCTGAAGAGTTTGAAATCAAGAGTGGAGTTAAGCAAGGTTGTGTACTAGCTCCCACGCTCTTTGGAATATACTTTTCATTTCTACTTAAATATGCCTTTCGTGATCAGGATGGCGGTATATACATTCACTCACGCTCAGATTGTGGCCTCTACAATGCTCAGACATTGAAGGCCAAGACCAAAATTAGGAGGGTATTGATCAGAGAGTTGCTTTTTGCAGATGGTGCTGCAGTTACGACCCACTCTGAGGAAGAATTACAATGTCTACTATCTGCATTCTCCAATGCTTGTTCTGAATTTGGTTTAACAATTAGCAAAAAGAAGACACAGATTATGTCACAAGATGCACATGGGGTATCATCAATCTTTATTGACGACGCCGAACAAGAGATGGTAGACCATTTTACATATCTAGGATCAGTGGTAAATAGCAAATTATCCCTAGATCAGGAAATCAACATCCGGATTGGTAAGACAGCAACAACAATGAACAGGTTAAGAAAAAGAGTCTGGAAGAACAGGAAGCTTACTGCCAAAACAAAAGTCCTTGTCTATCAAGCCTGTGTCCTTAGTACTCTTCTTTATGGCAGTGAAACCTGGACAACTTACTCACACCAAGAGAAACGTTTAAACAGCTTTCATATGCGGTGTCTGCGAAGAATTCTTGGTATCAAGTGGCAAGACAAAATCACAAATACTGAAGTATTGGAAAGATCAGGTTGTTTGATGGTTTATTCCATGCTCAGTCTTCGTAGACTTAGATGGATAGGACATCTTAGTAGGATGGATGATGTTAGAATACCAAAGGACATCTTTTTTGGTGAATTACAGATGAGTAAGAGATCTGAGGGTCGGCCTCTACTACGATACAAAAATGTGTGTAAATGGGACATGATTGATACAGGCATTGATAATGCACATTGGGAGAAGGTCGCCGCTGAACGTGTTGTATCGAGGGCAAACATCAGAAATGGAATAAAGACAAAGGAGAAAATTATTGCAGATAAGTCACACACCGAGCGTGTGAGACGTAAGATGGTGCATGATGGAGAAATGACTACGTGTTCACATGCACCCACTGTGAAAGAACATTTACAGCGCGAATTGGCCTTATTAGTCACATTCGCTACCGTCATGGGTAAAGTTATTATGCCTTTTTGAAGCTTAAACTATCGTCTGTCAAGACTTCAAGGTGCCAATGTCATGTTCTGCACTATGCCTGTTTACATGTTCCACTAGGTTTTGTAACGTTGCTCGCTTTCTGCTACTAACACGGTATCGTCAGCATACCTACGATTGTTTATGATTCTTCCATTGATGTTAAGTCTGGGCATTTTGACTTGTTTAAAAATTCTTTCTGAGTATAAATTGAAGAGGCTTGGGGACAACACGCATCCCAGCCGTACTCCGCTTTTTATCTCTATGGGTGACGAATAATTATTTCCGCATATGCGAGGGTAAGTTAATAAGTAAGTCACAAATGGCTGTAGAAAAATAACTAAATATGATAACAATTTGAAACCAGTTTAGTTTTATTCATACATTGTCCCTTTATTTCTCAGCATAATTTCCACCAACATTGATGCACTTATCCCATCGTTTTATCAGTCCTCCCAAACTGGCTGCAATGAACTGCATGCCCTGATTTCTAAACCACGCTTTCACGTCACATTGAACTTCAGCGTCATTCGCAAAATGTCTTCCGCCAAGGTGGATTTTCAGTGGACTTATCCCCTAGCGATTTTCCGTAAAGCGGTGCATAGTTGGGTAGAACACGTTAGTTACAAGGGCGAGTCAATAAGTAAGTCACACAGTTCTGTGGGATATCAGGTAAATAAAGGGACTATGTATGTATAAAAATAAACTGGTTTCAAGTTGTTATCATAGATAGATATTTTTCTGCAGCCATTTGTGACTTACTTATTAAATTAACCTCATAATTTACGCCCCTTGTTCCCAGTACAAATTACTAATAAGTCTGATGTCCTTACCGTCTACTCCTGTGTCTTGAAGGCATGCAATTATTCGTTCATGTTGTACTCTCTATCAAAAGCTTTCTTGTAGTCTATAAAAATACATATATATTTTTCTAAACTTCTATGTATTTTTCAATTAAAATCCTCAAACAGATTATTTGTTCTCTGGTGCCGCTGTTTTTGCGGAACCCAAACTGTTCTTCAGGTACTTCCCCATCTACTTTATTTGGAATTCTTCCTTGTATGACCTTGAGTAGTATCTTAGTTATATGGCTCATTAAGCTAATAATTCTGTTATCCTCACACTCCTCCCCCGATGGTGTTTCCACCTTTTCGTGGTGGGGGAGCTTGAGTTTCTCAATGACCCTGAGAGATATGCCGGCGGTAGCGTAGCTACCAGCAGGGCCTCCCAAGCCGGACAGGTCAAACGGTAGAGAACAGACAAAGAGAAACACCCTGGTCCTCCAGGTTGGGGGTTGAAGCGTGGGGTTAACATCCCCACCTTTGTAAAAACCTTTCTTTGTTACGAAACAGATACATGAGCCTCGATATCGGACGGAACATGGAATGTACGAACACTATATCGAGCTGGAGCGGCCGAAGAACTAACCCGGGAGCTGGTTGAATATCAAATGGATATAACAGCAATTCAAGAAATAAGGTGGCCAGGAGAGGGTACTTTAGAGCAAAATGGAATGATTATAATATATGGAGGAAACACCCAAAATAAACATGAATTAGGAACAGGATTTGTCATCAAAAAAGAGTTATGGGGGAACGTTTTAAACTTTAAAGCTGTTAATGACAGGATTAGTAAATTACGAATAAAAGGTAAATGGAAAAATATAACGATGATTAATGTATATGCACCTACTGAAGAGAAAGAAGATGATATTAAAGAAGACTTTTATAATGATCTGGAAGATGTCATAGAAGAAACCCCCAAACAGGACATGCTGATTGTGCTGGGAGACTTCAATGCAAAAATAGGTAGAGAGCAAACTAATAAAAAAGTGGCCGGTATGGAAAGCCTACATACAACTTCAAATGATAATGGATGGAGAGTCATCAACCTGGCAGAAGCCAAATTACTGCAGATTAGCAGTACCAGACTACAAAGAAAGGATATACACAAACAAACTTGGAAATCATGCGACAAGAGAACCTATAATCAAATAGATCACATTTTAATTAACAACAGAAATGCATCAAACATACAGCAAGTTAGAAGTTATAGAGGAGCTGAGTGCCACAGTGACCACTTCCTCGTTGGAGCAAAATTTAAAATAAAACTTAAGAGAGCTTTCTATTCTAAATTACAAAGATTACACCCAACATATAACAGAGAAAAACTACAAGAAATTACAGTCAAAGAGAAATTTACAGATGAAATAAAATGTAAACTTGAAACTCTACAAAACCCTTTGGAGGAAAGCGTTGACCAAACTTGGTTGAACATCAAGAATACAATTCAATCTACCGCAGAAGAATGTCTCGGTGTGTTAACCACGCATAGAAAGAACAGATGGTTCAATAAAAAATGTGAAAAAGCTGTCATTAGGAAAAAGAATGCCAGACATTTATGGTTAAATGACATCAACAACATCCAAAAGGAAGAGCATTATAGAAATGAATGTAAAGAGGCTACAAAAATAGTCCGACAGCAGAAGCGAGAATATATGAGTAATATAATCAAAGATATGGAAACTAATCACCAGAAAAATGAATCCAGAAAATTTTTTAAAGAACTGAAGTCAATGAAACGAGGGCACCAACAAAACACATATTATTTAAAAGACAATAATGGGAATATGATAAATACCAATGAGGAAATGTGCAACACATGGAAAGAATATTTTGTTGAATTACTAAATTGTGTTGGTTCTCGTTGAATAATCATATTGTCAACAATCCAACACCAACTGTAATGCTGTGTTCAGAGACGGTGGAAAGAACGCAGGCGATGAATTACCTGGGGATACGGTTTGATCGAAGCCTTGCTTATAATGTGCACATAGACCAGGTGATAACAAAGGCCAAGCGGGGTTTGGCAGCGATGCGGGTGATGGCGGCAGCAAACTGTGAGCAGCGCCATCTATGTCTTCTGTACGAGGGGCTGGTCATGTCTGTTTTGGAGTATGCAATGGCAATCTTGACTCTCAGCCATAAGCAGATAGAAAGGATGGAAAGGATACAGAATGAAGCTATGCGCATTATTCTTGGATGTACAAGAGATACAGCATGCAGGGCGATGCGCTCCCTTCTTGATTTTCCAACCATTGAAGAGAGAATACAAGTTTGCAGGGCACGCGCCTACCTCAGAATTAACGCAAACACACAACATCCACTGCATAGTGAAATTAGGAAGGTGAAGGGCAGCAGGTTAAAAAGAGGACGGTCGTGGATGGGTCAAGCCGAAGACATTCTTCAACAGGTGTGTTCACTTGAGGACTTAGAACCTGGCGAGGAGTGGGTGCAAGTGCCAACAGACTTCTGCACATCCTTTTCAGTTTGCATCCAACTAGATAGAAAATGCAGACAAGAAAATCCGGCTGCTGTTGAGGCTGAAGTACAAGCGTTGATTTTCGAGAATTCGCTAGACGGTGACGCGGTCATCTACACAGATGGGTCGGTCGTCCGACATGTGAGAAGCTCATGGGCCATTACAGCTCGGGCCGGAGGGAGAATTGTGAAGGAGGACTCTGGTGCTTTCACTGAAACCACAAGTAGCCTGACCATGGAAGTCATGGCAGTAAGTAAAGCAATAACATGGCTCGAGACACAGACATTCACTAGGGCTTGTTTCCTTAGCGACTCAATGAACATGATCAAGAGGATAGAGGAGGGGTCGATCCGAAGAGAATGGTTGCTGCCTCTGAAGCGGTCTCGGCTGGCAAAGATTAGTTTCATCTTCGTGCCAGGGCATGCAGGAGTACAAGGAAATGAGCGGGCTGACAAGCTCGCAGGTGAGGCTACTGTGGAGGGCGGACGTGCCATGGACCAGGCTGACATTCTGAATGCTCTACGAGAAGTGAGACTTTTGCGAGAACCAAGTGATGACTGTGAATCTACAACAATGGCCAGACTGCGAGAGCAGCAAATTAAAAGAGGGGTGGCCAAACAAGAACACTACGTAGGAAGCCAAAGAAGATTGATAAACCAACACAGAACTGGCGTCATTAGCCACTACACGCTGCGGGATTTGCTGAGGAGGGGATCCGAGCACTTATGGACTGAATGGTTCGATGTGCAACGAGGATGATCTGTCGACTAACTAACTAACTAACTAAATTGTGAAGCTCCAAGTAACATTTTCCCACAGGAAGAGGTACTAACATGCGAACCACAAATTGAAGAACCTACATTTGAAGAAATCCTATATGTAATCACACGACTTAAAAACAATAAGGCAACTGGGACTGATGGAATTGCTGCTGAATTTATAAAGGCAGGTGGCCATGCATTACATCTAAAGCTATACGAACTAATAATAAAAATCTGGAGGACAGAAGAATTACCCCATGACTGGAAAGAGTCATTATTGATACCTATCTTTAAGAAAGGAGACAAGTTCCAATGTGGAAATTATAGAGGAATATCACTACTGTCCACAAGCTATAAGATACTATCCGCAGTATTACTAAACAGACTAAAACCATATTCAGAAGACATATTAGGTGACTACCAGACGGGTTTTAGACAAAACAGATCAACAATAGATCAGATATTTATCTTACGACAAATAGCCGAGAAAAATTGGGAATATAAAAGAGATCTCCATAACTTTTTTGTGGATTTTAAAAAGGCTTATGATAGTGTCCATAGGAATAGTCTATGGAATGCTATGCAGGAATTTGGAATACCAAGGAAGTTAATCAACATGACCAGACTAAGCATGGAAGACACTTATAATATAGTAACATATAAAGGCAGGAAATCAGACCTCTTCCAAATAACATCTGGCTTGAAACAGGGTGATGCACTATCGCCGCTACTCTTCAATCTGGCTCTAGAGAAAGTTGTAAGGAAGGTAAAGGAGGAATGTGATATTGGAGGAACATCCAAGCTGCTTGGTTATGCAGATGATATAGATATTATAGGGCACAATGAACAAAAGACATTGGAAATATTGACTCACTTAAAGGAAAAAGCCCAACAGATGGGGCTGGTTATCAACCAAGATAAGACAGAATGTATGGTAATTTCAAGAGACGGAATGGCTAAAAATTCTGGCCACATACAAATAGATAATGTGACCATTAAAAGAACGGAAACATACAAATACCTGGGTACAATCTTCAACTGCTCCAACATCATAAGGGAAGAAATACAAACTAGAATCAACTCTGGAAATAAGATATACTATGCACTACAACATCTACTAAAATCAAAGGCGCTATCTCGTAACACCAAAATCACAATATACAAAACACTGATCAGACCAGTTGTGCTGTATGGCTCTGAAACCTGGAGTACAACGAAAGGAGACGAAGCCTTGTTACAAACCTTTGAGAACAAAATTTTAAGACGCATCTTTGGACCCATTAGGGATACACAAAGTGGAGAGTGGAAAAGAAGAAGTAACAAAGACATTTATGATCTGTTTAAGTCCCCGCTAATCACTGGTATCATGAAGGCTAATAGACTACAATGGCTGGGGCATATAGAAAGAATGGAAGATAATAGGGAAACAAAACTCACTTACACTCAGAAAATAAATGACCGTAGACCCCGAGGTAGACCAAGAAGGCGGTGGAGAGATAATACATGTACAGACCTGCAAGCACTTGGAATCAACGACTGGCAAGAGAAGGTCCACCAGAGAGACGAATGGAGACGGATTGTATCTGCAGCAAAAAACCTCAATGGCTCGGAACGCTGAAGAAGAAGAAGAAGAAGAAGAAGAAGAAGAAGAAGAAGAAGAAGAAGAAGAAGAAGAAGAAGAAGAAGAAGAAGAAGAAGAAGAAGAAGAAGAAGAAGAAGAAGAAGAAGAAGAAGAAGAAGAAGAAGAAGAATCCTCACACTCAACAGCTCTTGGCTTCTTGGGTAGTGTGGAGAAAATAGATGTTTTCAAATCCTTGGGAATGCACCCAGTATTATATATATATATATATATATATATATATATATATATATATATATATATATATATATATATATATATATATATATATATATATATATATATATCATTACATAATTCTGCGATAGTATCAATGCCAAAGCTGGATATGGATTTTATCATCTTTGTTCTTATCTTGTCAGGTCCTGTAGTATTTCCTTCTTTCATCTTTTTAATAGCCTTCTATACTCCCGCTTTTATGTGCATGGTGCATAATGTTTGGTGCATCTTGAATATTTTACAATGTTGGTTTATTGACCCTTCTGTCCGAGAACAATTCTTCTGTGTATTCTGTCCATCTTTTTATTATGTCGGTATTATCAATTATAATTTATCCTTCTCTCCCTCTGATACAACCATTTTCTGTTATATTATTTTTTCTTCTTTGAAAATCTTTTTATATTTTCATGCAATTCATTCGAATTGTGTTTTATTCTCTATTTCTCTGTATATTTTCTGCAACCAGAATTCCGTGTCAACTCTGCACATATGGAGTATTTCACTGTCTATTAATAAATATTCTGGAGTGTTCTTTGTTTTCTTTCTTTGGGTCATTTTGCTCAAGATTTCATCGGTTATCCATAATTTCAAAACAATGTTTTCCCGTAGTGAAATTGAATAACGAAGACACAAACAATAGATTGCACGATTTATTGCCTGGCATATTTCGCTGCATCTCGTCGGGTACATACTGCAGAAATCGTGCAATCTATTGTTTGTGTATTTGTTATTCATATCCATAATTGTATTTCTTATTTACCTTCATTGGGAAGGTGGTATTTGCAATCTGTATGCTAGGTTTTACACATTCCCATTTTGTATTAATTTATCCTCAGGAATTGCACGTATATATTGTTCCATGCTTTCAACGATTAGGCTGTCATATTTATATTTTACTTCAACCAGGTATAGTTGATTAATGTCTGCTTGTTTCAATACTGAAATATCTATTTGACGTGTTTTCGATGTCCATATTCCTTTGTTTCAAGTTTTATTTGTAATTTTAAGAGTACAGGATTGTGGTCAGAATTGATATCAGCACCATGATATGTTTTGGCATTTCTAACATTGTGTTTACATCTATTTATAATCATAATGTAGTCAGTTTGGTTTCTTGTTCTATCTCCAGGGCTTTTCCATGTATACAGTTTCCTAGGTTTATGTTGAAAAAAATGTGTTACAAACAATAAGATTGTTTTCTTCGCAAAAATGTATCAGCCGGTCTCCTCTGTCGTTTCTGTTATCCATACCATGTTGCCCTACTATCTGCTTATATTTAGATTTTCCAACATTTGCGATCATGTCTCCAATGACAATTAGGGCCTCTGATGATATTACAACTTTCACTCTTTGATGTAGGTCTTCATAATATTCTTCTAGCTGTTCATCACTATAATCAGTTGTTGGAGCATACATCTGAAGAATTACTATGTCGAAAGGTCTTGCCTTAATTTTGAGTAGTATCATTCTATCTTTATGAGCCCAGAATCCATTAATACTTTTCTCCAAGTTTCTTTTTATTAAAACTCCTACTCCTCTCTCGTGGTGATCTCCTCCCGAGTTAATTAATATGTAGTCGTCGCTCCTTATATAACACGCCTAAAATATCTCAATCCATGTTTTTGGCTTCCGAAATAAGGTTGTCAAATCTCCCTGCTTGATATAACGTGCGTGGGTTCCATACGAATTCTCAGACTTCTCCATGTACTTTTCAGGTAGGTATTGTCAGAATTTACCCTTTCAAAAGAATTTGAGATGCATTCGTCATTATTAACTTCCTTACACACTATAAGAGTTGTCTCCTCCCTGCGCATATTTACAACAAGCACATCTTAAGGGGCGCCAAGGATTACCCGTATCGCTGTTTTCTTTCTGTTGTGATCGCATTGCTGTCTGTGGGATACTACGTAGTGAGGTCCAATCTCTTCCACGATGACCAGCCGTGTTCACTATCGTGTCTTGAACACGCCTCATGTGTGCCACACACTCTGCGGTTTCGCTTTCTAGGCCCTTGATCTATTTAGATTCATCCGCTTCGTTCACCGTCCAGTTCTTTAGTGTACTAGGGATGATGCTACTTGACTCATGTAGTCAGCCAAGGCTGTTGCCCGATGGTGGCCACCGCCGTACACAAGCAGTATTCGTGGAGCCATACATGAGCTCGGTAAAGAGATAGACATAATATATATATATATATATATATATATATATATATATATATATATATATATATATATATATATATATATATATATATATATATATTCAGAACAGATATTACAATTCTAATTTACAGCAATGTATTTCAACACAACTGAACAAACCTGTAAATATGTCTATAGACGTGTCCTTCTATTGTAATGATTCTTCTTTATTTGTGAGAAACAAAAAATGGTCTCATGAACATTATGACGCTAGTCATGTTACAGTGCTGAAACCTTTATTTAGTTCGCCGGGAAAAACTAGTTTTGCTTCGGCAAATTCCGGAAAACAGCGATTTATCTTGTCCGACCTGCCACGGGAAATGGCGATTCGTCTCGGCTATATACGGGAAGCTCCGATTGGTTTCGGTTACTTACGGTAATGAGAAAAGATTCACATATTATGTGGGCCAGTGCTTCTTAAACTGCGTTCAATTGGGTATTATTTTTGAGTAAATATACTTTAGTAGCATATCTGGAGAACAACGTGGCCGAATGGATAAGATCGCTAGTTATTAAACACCCGGTGTGTTGATGCCGAGGAAGCAGGTTTATCCCCTACACTGGTTAGTTGGGCTAAAATGTTGATTTCTCCTCCTTGATTTTGGGACGTAAATCACAAGTACCTCTGAAGTCGGAGTTAGTTCGTCTGATGGCGGGGAACACAAGTAATAGGGAAAACTAATCCACACGCAAAAATCAGTCCAGTGCACTAGAAGTAGTAGCACCGTATGAACTACGCTTGAGTTCAAAGCGAGCGAACATTTAAAAAGTAGCATATCTTATAATACAGGAAAGAAAGAAGCAGCATTTTCCGGTCTTGATGAGAAGAGGGGCATTGGGAAACATCGTGACGACTGGACAGATCAGTTTGAAAAGAGGTAGTGGTAGATGAAAGAAATGATGCTGAATGGACTGAGACCGTGGCGTGGAGGAATGTCATCTGCAGCGTTATCTGTT
Source organism: Cepaea hortensis (assembly GCA_963921405.1). Taxonomy (NCBI): domain Eukaryota; kingdom Metazoa; phylum Mollusca; class Gastropoda; order Stylommatophora; family Helicidae; genus Cepaea; species Cepaea hortensis. Next base: position 98,319,846 of record OY992876.1, on the reverse strand, counting down.
CACACAGGACCGAGATCTGTGTATATATATGAAAGCGAACATAAACTGGCGAGGCACATGCTGATGATGTTGATAGTAATTATGTTATTTGCATCTCAGATCTCATGTCCATATTGGTAGTTCCATACTACCGTAGTGATTAGTGTAGGGAGTTTCTGTGGCGAAGTGGTCAAGCCGTCTGACTCGGTTTCCGAAGGTTGTGTGTTTGCGGGCCAAGTCATTCAGTTCAGGAGTGAATTTTTTCGGAGACTCCTGAGGGTCGTCGCTGGAGCTGCGGAGTTCGTACTTGTGCGGCGCTTTCCGCGCTGCGGAAAGAGACTGAGCCATATGGGATAACAACCCGGTGCAATGAAGTCGACCCTGTCGACTTGTAAGTGATTAGTGTAGGATCATCACCATCACACTCGGAACAACCCTCTAGATTCAGGGGGGAATGGGGGGGGGGGGGGGGGGGATGACCATTTCAAGATCGCGTTAATACAAGAACCGATTACTTGATATTGTTTTTCCCTTCATACTTTACTCATCCTTCTAAAATTCATTTTATAAAGTAAGTAGACCCACAAATCATGTTTTATGTGGATGTCTAGACTTGTTTTAGTATATGCTATTAAATCTACCTTCCATTTTTACGTATACTGTGTAGGGGTGGGGGGATTTTTAGATAGGAAATATGAAAGGGGGGGGGGGGGTGGAATGACGTTCTGACAATACGGTGAAAGAGTGGGGGGGGGGGAATGACGTTCTGAAAATATGGTGAAGGGGGGCACGGGCCAAAAAAGGTTGAGAACCACTGCTCTAGATGCCCGGGTCTCTTCTGAACATCTCCGCCAGCGTATTTCCGCAGCTCTTCCTAGTTCTGTGTTGGCTAATCAAATGTCTTGTGCTCTTGACAAATTCTTCATGTCTGGTAACTCCCCGCTTCACCTTTACCTCCCTCACTCTGAACAAGGAAACAGATTACCTAGTTTCCTTAAAGTCAGCTGCTCGTCCAGCGTCCCTGGTGGCACTGATGAAGTCTGGCCCATCCATTGCTCTTCCTACCTGGATTATTGCCATGTCCGTCAAACGATCGGCTCGCCTGTTGCCTTCTCCGCCTGGGTGCCCCGGTATATAGATGAAAGTTAGCTTGACTAATTTATAATTTAGAGATCATGTGTTGCCCTTGCTGCATGATCCCTGCCTTGGCCTGTTAATTTATTCCATAGGAAAGGTAACTCTAATACATTTGGAATAAGTCAAGCTGCAGAAGCTGCCGGAGCAGCAAAGCAATACTCTAAATGTTCGCCTGTTGAAACTTCAATCGTAGACTATTTGCTGACCAAAGCTTAGGGCCTAGTCTGCCCTGCCATGACATTTAGTCTTTAGGCTGCATTTTCTCGCACTAGGGTAAGGCGTGTACCCTCCCAACTGAGCTCCTCTGCCCGAAGCAGTAGGCACAATGTGGAGTGTCGGGTTTGGAGAGCACCGCCCAACATTCGGCGCTACCATAGAACTAGTAGTACGTCTATTGTCATACGGTAGCTCAGTCATTTCTGATAAGACCTGACATTAAGTGAAGATCATAGAATACTCAGACAACATAATACATGGCCAGGAACACACACAGCCATGTTATAATTATTGGCAATCTTTGAATATTGCCATCACACTTGTATATAGCCCAAACCGAAGTAATGCAAGTTAGCAGATATCCTGGTCCAATAAGTATACCGATAAAATGCATATCCCTGAAACAAGTTAAAGAATTCAAATACCTTGGAAGTATGATCACATCATATGGCAGAACGTATAGAAAAATCGAAATCAGATGTCAAAACGCAAGTGCACTTACATAGCAACTATTACCCATTCTGAAACATCCAAATATATCTATATCCGCAGAACAACAGATAATAAACAGCTTATTCACAGCAACCCGATGCTACCTATCTCAAACTTGGACATTATGCAAATCACACTTACGCAAAATCAAAACATGTGAGATGAGATGCCTGAGGAGAGCTGCCAACTTAACAATCCCAGATCGAATAAGAAACGTTGTTATCAGACAGACAGTGGGATCAATACCGTCTGCCATCTCTTTAGAATGCAACACCATCAACTACCAGCACTGGCCCAACATCAAAGATCATCTACGAAGAGAGCAAGAGGACGCCCGAGAAGGAAATGGATTGACGACATCTAAGACATTGTACAATCACACGGAATGGCACTTTCGGAATGGAACGCCGATTATTCCTCACCACGATGCTTGACTGCAAACGTGGAAGAAAGTGATGATGATGATGATGACTTGTCACCTATGCTGCAGGACGCGTGCAACACTTCGCACGATGTAAGAACCATTGACGTATGAGACACCGTAATGAACTTGCATCTCGGTGTAAGTAAAACCAAAAAAAAAATGTCAAGGGTCTTCTTTTTCACGCCATGAGGTCGGGATATATGATGCCTGCCCCACATTTTAGACCAAGTGGGACTGAGCAATCGCGTTGATGAATATTAAGTCGGACGCTTTTATTCTCCAGACAATTTCCTGGCACGATTTTAAAGTTGTGTGCATTTGGAAGCCTAGATCAGTTATTCTTTTGTTTTGGTTTTTTAATTCTCACGTTTTTCATGCATTTGAACACATGTCCACCAACCAGGCAGGAAAACGTGCTAGCCACTGGACCTCCGAGGCTCCCTCAAAACGAGCTGTGAGACTAAGACCCCAAGCGTGCTGAGGGGGCGACCTAAACGCTTAACGTGAGAGTGACATTTGAAGCCAAGCCACCAGAGATATGACCCATCACGAAATTCTGTCACTGAAATTCAGGAATTTCATGGTTCAATTTCCTACGCTGTATTTTTGGGCCGGAAACCCGGCTTCTGGTCGATGACAAAACAACATGTTGTATTTTTGTGTATTTTGAGTCATACATGCGCTACATTGCGCAGACATTGTCAAAATAGGACAATTAATGATAAATAACTATCCCGAGGTAGTTTCTGCATTCTATCAAATGACAACGCTTTGTGCAATAAATCATTGTCTTTGAAAGTTAGAAAGAGAGTTCTGGCGTGTTACATAGAACCAGTTTTAACATACAGCTGCGAATCCTGATCACTTAGTAAACAGGCGAAAAAAAATCCACGGAAGCCTTGGAGATGTGGTTTTATATAATAGAAGAATGGTCAAAATTCATTGGACAGCCAAAATGAGCAATCAGACGTTTTACGGGAAGCTGAGTAACAAAGACAACTTATCATACACATCAGAAAGAGGCAGTAATCGTTTTTGGCGACATTATGCGAAGACAAAAAACTGGAACATGTTGTGACAACCGGACAGATCTGAGGAAAGAGAGATAGAGGAAGACAACGTGAGAAGATCATGACAATCGTGTGTCATGGCACGGAAGGGATTCAACACACGAATTGATCCACGCCGTCGGAGATGGTAATTTGTGGAGTGGCATGATCGCCCACGCCAGCCGGCTAGGCAATGGATGATGATGATGAAGTAGTTTCCTGTCAAGGGTCTATAATGTGACAGGACCAGCACATTTTGTAGGCCGGAGTGCACAGATGTATAGGTTATCAGTCTTTCCCTCGCTTAGCGATCGACGAGTCTAAGCGTCGTACATTCGCCCGAGTTCCCTATTAACTTACCTAACACTCGTTAAAGATGTCAATTGAAGCAAACACAGTCAAAATATTCAATATCTCCAATACCCGAAGTCACAGATTATTTTCCCGAGAGACGGGAAACATTCTATTCCCGATCAAAATAGCTCATGATTTTCTTTATTTAACAATTAAATGTTAAATGTTTTGCGTATCCTTTTACAGGACTTAGCTGTCAACAGCAGCATCTTTCAGCTGTCTGTTGATCTCTTGGCAAGATTACGCTCAGTAGTTTGCCATTGCTTTCTGAGCGGCCGGCTCAGTATCCGCAAGTCACGAGCGGGGGTCGAACCACCTCAGTTCTCGCTCCGCTGCGAGACTCTGCGTGATAAACGGGATTACAGAGAGAAAGTGTTGTAACCCCACAGCCAGAGAGACCGGCTTATTTAACAAAACAACAAGAAATATATCATTTGCAGTAAATGTCAGAGATCTAGTAGTGAGTTGGTATATAGAACCGGGTCTCTTGTATGGCAGCGGGTCTTGAAATTAGAAGGAACAACTATGAGGAACTTCGAGGCAATGGAGATGTTTTTCCAATGAATGTTGGGAATACCTGGGACAGCCAGAGTAACTAACGGTGATTGCAACATATATCTAGGAACGACTGATAGTTGAAGAGGAAATAACATATGAGTGCTGTTAGTAACTAATAGCTTGTCTGATTGTTTAACGAACGACTGGTAGTTGAGGATACAATAATGAGTGAATGCAGATAGCAACTAATAGCTTGACTATCTAATGAACGATTAGTAAGTGAGGATACAATATTGGGCGAATACGATAGTACATAACAGTTTGACTGACTATCTAATGAACGGCTGCTAGTTGATAGAATAGCAGAGGAATACAGATAGTACCTAATAGCTTGAATGACTATCTTACGAACGATTGGTAGTTAATGATACAATAATGGGTGAACGCAGATAGTAACTAATAGCTTAAATGACTAAATAATGAACGACTGCTAGATGAAGATACAATATTGGGTCAATACGATAGTACATAATAGCTTCACTGACTATCTAATGTACGACTGCTAGTTGATACAATTACAGATGAATGTAGACAGTAACTAATAGCTTGACTAACTATCTAATTAATGACTGTTGAAGATACAATAACAGATTAATGCAGTTAGTAACTAATAGCTTGACTGACTATCTAATTAACGACTGTTAGTTGAAGATACAATAACAGATTAATGCAGTTAGTAACTAATAGCTTGACTGACTATCTAATTAACGACTGTTATTTGAAGATACAATAACAGATTAATGCAGTTAGTAACTAATAGCTTGACTGACTATATAATTAACGACTGTTAGTTGAAGATACAATAACAGATTCATGCAGTTAGCAACTATAGTCCATTCACAAATGATTGCCTTCATTTCAAGATCAATTTTGTTTTAAACTCTCTGTTGCATCGTTATGGTTTTTTTACTACCGTCTTATATTTACCCCCACCCAAGGAATATGTCTTTGATAGGTCCATAGGCAACTTAAATCATGGAAGGCGGCGTCATCTTTGATGTTTGCTAATCTATCGCATGAAATTAAAGCGGCAATGTACGCTGATGACCTGGTTCTATGGAGCACAAATGAACATGCATTAGTGGCCACCAGATGGCTACAAAGAGCTGTAGATACATTTGTTGCATGGGCAAATAGATGATGTGTCAGCATAAACACTGACAAGTACAGCGCCACTCTGTTTACCCTCTTTCCAAAACAAAATGCAGGGATCATCCAGATAAATGGAATACACCTAAGAGAAGATAAAGAACCAAAATACCTTGGAGTAACATTTGATGACAGGCTGACACGGAGAAAGCACATCAGCAAAGCAGTAGCAAAAGCCAGAGGGAAAGTAACCATCCTGAGAAAATTAAGTGGAACCACACGGGGAGCCAGTGGGAAAATACTTAGCAAAGTTTATTAACAGAGCATACGACCACATCTGGAATACGGGTAAATTGCGTGCTGTTCAGCATCAAAAACCACACTAAAAGAGCTGGACAAGGTGCGTAATCAAAAACTCTGAGTCACCACAGGAGGGATGAGATTAACCCCTATAGAGGAGATGGAGAAGATGGGGAGGACACAAGCACTGGGAGAGCGCAGAGTTACAAAAACACTAATACAAGCAGAAAAGTTCCTCATTTTGCCAGGCCACCCCATGAAGAACAGATTTGAATACCTAGCTAAGGGGCGGTTGAAAAGAAGCAGTTTTGTCCACCAGGTCAAACGAATCTGCAGAGAAACCACCGATTTGCCCACAGTTGTTATCCCCCTGAAAAGTATTCCAGAGCGAACTCCACGGAAAGATGAACATAATCCATAACTACAAATCCAGACAAAAGTGAGAGGAATATTTGACAAGGAAGAACAGAACAGTGTGCAGCGCAGAACAGCCACTCTCAGCTTCCTTGATGAAGAATACCCACAGGACCTCTGGATCTGAGTCTACACAGATGGGTCAGCACAAAAGGCTGTTCGAAATGGAGGAGCGGGAGTGTACACAGAATACCCAAATAATACTAGGGACACGGCCAGAGTACCAACAGGAAAGTACTGCCATACCTATGATGCTGAAATTGAGGCAATCAAGATAGCATCAGAGAAATTACTAAATACCAGCCATGGTACACAACCTGTGGTACTATTGACAGATGCAAAATCAGTACTCGAGGCGCTCCTGTCTGGGAAATTGCCATACTAAGGACACTACTTTCTAAACTTAGCAGTCAGCATAAGGTCACCATACAGTGGATACCATTCCACTGTGGAGTACCCGGAAACGACAGAGTTGATCAATTGGCTAAGGAAGGAACCAAAGAAGAACAGCCTGATGAGTCCGTTTTATACGACCACAAGAAAAGAATGAACAAATCAGTCAGAAAGCCACCAAAACCTGCTCAAGATGACAACCACGTCATGGACAGACCAGAACAAGTCATTACTCTGCGCCTCAGAACAGGACACAATAGATTACGCAACCACATGTATAAAAAATTCAAGATTGAATCAGCCATGTGCACATGTGGCTTGGCGTCGCAGACAGCAGAGCACATACTCCAAGACTGCTCAACATATAACATATCTAGGCAAACCTTCTGGCCTAGAGAGACGACAGTGGAAGATAAACTCAATGGACATCTGAGTGAATTAAAAGAAGACAGTTAAATTCATACAAGAGACATCACTGCAGTTATAGACATATTTCAAGCGGACGAAAGAAGAAGACCTACGAACGATCTATCTGAAGTTACAATACCACACGAAACGACATTTTTAAGGATGTTTACATCCTGATTTAGGCAAGACTCCAGCAAGGAGGGACGCACGAGCTGTGGGATACGTAGTGTAGCAGAATGAGTACCATCTCAGTTATTAGCTTCGATGTGCAAACTTCGGGCACGGTTGAGCATCCTAGAAGAACATCACTAAGGATGCTCAAGTCGTGACGTAGGTTGTTTTGGTGAAGTAAGTTACAGCTAAAGTCGAGACAAGACAACATCATATCTCGTGGTCTCTGTATTATATTCGGCCTATCATGAACTAATAAACCTTCTGAAAGAAATACCAAGACTTGTTTTACATCGTCCCTGCATCTGTACTGTTACAGGAGGGATTTTTGTAGCCGTAGACCTCAGGATTCGAACCTGGATCGCTGCAGGAATCATAGTGCACAAGCGGAGATTTTTTTGACCGCGTCTGGAAAATAGATGCATACTATTTTTGTTGATTATATTTGAGAGACGCAGCAACTGAAAGCCCGCCCAGGGGTAGTTGTTGTGATTTCTCGGGCTACTGAATTATCAAAATAGTCCTCTGTGAAGGTCAGGAAGCTACTCCGTATCGCTTAACTAAGGTACCGATGTTCTGTGGCCATGCATGAGTCATTTTTACACAGTGGCCTGATACTTGACGTACAGTGATTTTTGCTGAACTCGAGGCCAATTCACTGCTGCTTCACGTCGTCACTCTTGGAGGATGCCGCTGGTGAATACATCATCCACCTTATGAACCTGGGGCGTTACTGTGAGAATTGTATAGCTGCAGCCGGATAATCAGATCTAATCGGACAGCAAAGACACGATAACGCTAAACTTTACACAAGTAAGAACGTTGCCTCAGACCAGTTAATTTTTTTGAGGTCACTCAAGGTCGGCTGTTACCCCAGGTCAGTAAACGTTTTGAGACTGCTCAAGTTATCTCAAGTCAGTAAAATGAGTCCTGTTGCAACTAAATTGTTTTAGAGAAAAGGATTTTTTTTAATCAAGAGCCAACCAGGGCGGCAGTTAAATGGTTCATTAATCTATCGATTGGGCCATGTCTTTTGGACGATACTAGATCATTTCTGGGCTCTGTTGCATATGAGAGCCGCTGTCGAATCATTTCCGAGCTCTGTTGTTCACGAGAACCGTTTTCAAGGCGCTTGGAAGAGCCCTGTTTAGGGTGAAAAGAAGGCTCAAGACTGGTGTACCCATCCAGGGGCGAAAATAGAAGCATTCCTTCCACTGAAGAAGCCGTAAAATTGAGAGCGTCGACAATTTGAGAAGAGAGGAATCCGGAGGCTGTTTCTTTTCAACATGATATACTCGTTCCTTCGTCTGTGAAGTCTACAATTGTTGAACATAGACGTCGAGAGGAATATTTGGGAGTTGATGTTCGAGTGGACCAGTGGAAAAAATATTTCAACAGAATACGATAATTCCAATGACCTTTATGTTAGATGGAAAATTTATTGACTAATCTGAACCAATTTTTTTAGGAAGAAAAACTATGGATTACGTCCTTTAGCTAATTTAAATGTGCCTATAGTACACTTATTAATATTTATTAATTGTTTTTTGCTTGTATAAGTGTATAGTGAAATATTTCAGCATGGCAGAAGAACCAGGTTCATTAGCACAAGTTTTGACTGGGGTGGGGACGGTAATAGGTAAACTCAACACAGTCATGAAACAACAAGGAATGGCAGCTAAAATGGTAAAAGTTAGTGGACAGGCGAAGGACTTTAAGAAGTGGATAACTTCAATAGAGAAGCATGCATATTTGGTGTCAGCATCAGATGAAGAAAAAATGAAACTTGCTTATCAGGCCACGACAGAACTGGTTTCTGATCATATCAGAAGAAAATTAGAAGCTAGGGCAGATGAGACATGGGAGCAGTTCAAGGACGATTTAGCACATAAATACGCTGAAATCACGGACCCTCAACATGCGTTTTCAGTGTTAAGACAATCCAAGCAAAACACTGGAGAAACGGTACAATTGTTTAGTGATAGACTGATCAACCTAGCCGAAGAAGCATTCTTGGGACAGAATGTACGAGGGGAGGAAGTAGAACGGATGTTGGTTGGGATTTTCGTAGATGGTATAAAGTCGGATGGACTGAAATTTAAGTTAATGAGGGAAAACCCTGAGAGATTATCACAAGCTGTAGATATAGCTGTACAGGAGGAGAATTTGAGAAGAAGATTTAGATTAAGAGTAGGACGAGAAATAGGAACCAGTCGAGAAGACAGGATTGAAGAGCCCATGGAGATAGGACAAACAAGGTTCGGATGGAATAGGAGAGGAGGTATACAGACATTACAAGGTAGTAACAGAAATGCTTATGATAGAAGAAGACAAATGAGAAACCCTATAAGTGAGACGGCAGGTAACACACATAACACAAATATAGTCTGTTGGGGTTGTGGCCAAAGAAGACACATTTTCGCTTTTGTGGTAACAGGCGTGTCCATTCGAATACACAAAATAGAAATGGCAATAGCAGATTAAAATGGGAATTTTGAAGATAGACACAGAAGTTTTATAGTTCAAGAACGCAGGAAAACCGGCGCCCTACCTATTAAATAGGACCTGCAGTAGGAGGGAAGATAACACGGTCCCAAGATATAAAGAATATTTTAATAACAAGTATAGCAGGACGAGTAGGAAGTGCTCTCAACTAGATGAAATCAAACAGTTTACAGTGAATAAAACAGATCCCAGTTCATGTATAATAGAAATAGGAAAGTATAGAATTCGTACATTAATTGATACGGGAGCTCAGGTTAGTGTAATCAAAGAAAGTTTTTTATATAAAATAATGAGAAATTGCAAAATATTCAGGAGTCATAATAATCTTCACTCTGTTACAGGACATAATTTACAAGTAATTGAACAAACAATAATAAATCTTAAATTAGGAGGGATCAACGTAGGACATCTTTTTCATGTAGTGAAAGATTTAAATAGAAATATGCTTATAGGTAGAGATTTTTTAATAAAAAACGGTGTAAGACTTTTTTTTTGATTTGCACAAATTAAAATTCAAGGAAGTATGTGTAGATTTAGAAGAAGACATGCACATTTCAGCACGGGTTAGAGTTAAAATGTCTACGACGTTAAAACCACAGACGGTTAATTTGATACAGGCAAAGGTAAAAAGAAATCCGTATTATGTAGTAGGAGACACAGTTAAAATCACTGAATTGCAAAGGGAAGTAATTGATGAGCCTGGTCTAGAAGTTCCGGCTGGAATAATATCATTAGATAAACATTTAACTTTTCCAGTAATGATTATTAACAACACAGGTAGAGAAATTAAATTATACAGAGGATGTGTAATAGCCAAAGTAGAACATGATATTAATGGCATATTAGCAACAGATAGAGTAGAAATACCGGGAATAAATTATTCAGAAACTCCTAAGGAAAGAATTAATAACAGATACAGAGGCGGAAGGAAATGGAACGTGCAGAATGATGAATTGATCCATCCATTCAGAAGACATACAGCTCAAATACATTCAGTAGACAAAATAACAAGAGAACAAGAATTGTTAGCACAGTTAAAATCTCCACCAGAAAATAAGGAAATATTAGAACGACTTATAAAAGAAAATCAAGATGTTTTTGCAATTAACGACTTAGAATTGGGGAAGACCAAAACAGTCACTATGGAAATAGATACTGGAGATCATCCACCAATTAGTTTAAAACCGTATAGAACTCCCTTAAGAAATAGAGAAATTGTCGAAAAGGCAATAGAAGAGATGTTGAAAGAAGGAATAATAACAAGATCGAAGTCAGAATGGTCATCTCCGATAGTAATTGTGACCAAAGCCGATGGTTCACATCAATTCTGTTGTGACTACCGGGCGTTGAACAAAATCACTAAGAATGTAGCGTACCCATTGCCGGTGATTGATGATATTTTAGGCTTACTTAATGGGTCTACCTTCTTCACTACGTTAGATGCAAGATCAGGATTTTGGTGTATACCTATGTCCCCAGATGCCCAAAAGAAGAGTACTTTTTGTACACACGTAGGTTCTTACGAATTTTTACGAATGCCTTTTGGAGTACGTACGGCGCCTTCTCATTATATGCTATTAATAAATCAAGTATTGGAGGGCATGCAAAAGTTTGCATTGGCATACATAGATGACATTTTGATTTATACAGCAGGAGACGTACAAGATCACCTAAAACATGTAAAATTAGTATTTGACAGATTAAGAATACATGATGTTAAACTGAAGCTCAGCAAATACGAATTTTTAAAAACAGAAACAAAGTATTTGGGGTATATTATTAATAGAGACGGAATTAAACCAGATCAAGATAACGTAAAGGTTATTAGAGAACTACCACCTCCAACTAACGTAAAAGAAGTTCGTGCGTTTATCGGAACCTGTGGGTATTATCGTCGTTTCATTCCAGGGTTCTCAAAGATAGCAGAGCCTATTACTAATCTAACTGGCAAATATGCTAGATTTAAGTGGGATGATGAATGTCAAAAAGCGTTTGAGTTTTAAAAAATAGCTTAACAGTAGTGCCACTATTGACACATCCAGATTTGAATAAACAGCTAATATTGTATACAGATGCTTCAGATAATGCTATAGGAGCGTGTTTGGTTCAACCATATGAAGGAAAAGAATCTGGAATACCAGGGGTTAAAAATGAAAGGCCAATCTATTTTTTATCACATAAACTTAGCAGGTCTCAGCGCAAATGGTCGACTATAGAGAAAGAAGCTTATGCTACTCATTATGCTCTTCAGAAACTTAACTATTATCTACATAACGCAAATTTTATTATTAGAACTGACCACATGCCTTTAAAATCTTTATTAGAAGCTCCAGTGCAGAACAGAAAAATACAGACATGGGCGTTGAATCTACAGGGATACAATACTAGAATAGAACATGTACCAGGTAGGAACAATACATGTGCAGATTTATTGTCCAGAATCCCGTATCTACAGTCATCAGGAAACACGGAAGACGAAGGTGAACCGGAAATAGACGACCGAAACTGGCAAGTAAATATATTAGATTCTGCCATAATAAATAGAGAAGATTGTGAGAGTTTATCGTCGGATCAAGAGTCTGAACCTAGAGCAGAAGACCCACATTTAAAACAGTTAAATATGAAAGAAGAACAAGAATTAGATCCAAAAGTTTTAGAAATAAAACAAAAATTAAAAGAAACGGATGAGAACAAGTATACGAAGAATTATTTAGTGTTGCAAGATGATGATCAGTTATATTACATGAATGAAAGCAACGAACAGTTAAGGAAATATATTCCAAAACATTTGGAAAGTGAAGTTTTAAAGGCGTATCATGATGAGAATGGTCATCTCGGTCGTGATAAGTTAGTGAAAGCACTTACGAATAAATATTATTGGCCGAATTTATTTAAAACTGCTAGTAAATATGTCGATACGTGTGAAAAATGTAGATTAAGAAATATGAAAACAATTAAATGTCCCTTACAGGATACAGACATTCCTCAGTTTCCTATGCAAAAAGTCAGCTTAGATATATCAGGTCCTCACCCTAGAACACTATCGGGGAACGTATATTTAATCCATATTGTGGATACATATAGTCTGTGGCCGGAAGTTTATGCAATCCCAGATAAGAGCGCAGATACTATCATTAATATTTTTTTTACAGGAATGCATACCAAGGTTTAGTTGCCCACAGATCGTACTCACGAATAATGGTAAAGAATTTGTCAACAAAATATTTGAAAAGTTATTAAAAGATTTGAATATAAACCATATAAAGACCTCATACTATAGACCTTCTTCAAATGCTAAGAACGAAAGACAACATAGAACATTGTACGACATTATAGCAAAGATTGTCGATGAACATGAAAAAGATTGGGATCTATTCCTGGGACCTGCACTAAGCGCAATACGCACAAATCAAAATGAGAGCACAGGGTTTTCACCATTTTATTTATTGCACGGGAGAGAGCCAATACTACCAATTGACAATCTGTTAAAACCAAGACGTAAATATATGGGTGAAGATTTTCAGGAAGTTATTATACAAGAAATGCACAAAGCGCATGTAAGATTAAAGAACAATATAATCAAAGCTAGAGAAAGACAGAAAAGATACAGGAATGGAAATACACAATTATAGGAATTCAAAGTAGGTGATAGAGTTTATTATAAGAAGCATAGAAGGAACTCTAAATTTGATGCTCGTTGGATTCCAGGTTATTACATTTTAGAAAAGTTAGGAAATGTATCATATAGTATAAAGAACCAAGTCACGGAACATATAGCAAGGGCACATGTAGAACACCTAAGAAGAGATAGTGATGATAAGGGAAACAATAATTATAATAATAATTGTTATTCAGACGCCTTATACTTAGATGGACAAATCGTCAGAAGAGCTACAATACCCCCGGATTCTAGGAAAGGTCCAACTCAAAGTCAATTAATAACAACACCAGTTTATGATGATACTCAGGAACAGACAATACCGAAAACGCTGTTAACAGAAGAGAAAAATACATATGAGGGTTATTATGATAGTGTGGAATCTATGGAAGAAGGGGTAAACGCTCCATTTAAAAATACTAGACAAGCAGTGAAAAGGAGAATAGAGAGACAAAGAGAAAAAGAAGTGAAAAGACAGAGAAGAATTAGAGATTATTCATCAAGCGGCGAGGATATGCCTCTACTAGAAAGGTCGTTAAGAAATAATGATAGACAAATTAGGTTAGATATAGAAAGAAAAAAAACTAGCGGCTGCTAGCAATAGACATACAGATGAAGAAGAAGGAATGGATGAAAAGTCAGAGTCTAATAGAAATAGTAGCATGGAGGAGAATATTTCTTTACGAGAGGAGGAAGACATTGATGCGGAGATAGCACTTATCCACAGAAACTTGGAGTTATTAAAGAAATGGAGGTATAGGAAATAAATAGATAGAAAAAGCTGCAGATAGCATCGGGTGAAGATTTTATGATTTAAAGAGGAAATAGACTGGCTGTGTATTACAGGTGTTTTAGAGAAACAGGCTGGAAAAGGCTTGCTTAATATTTGCAATGAGTGTCTTGAGGAGTAGACATGACACTATATATTTAGGTATTAAGATATGTGATATGGATGTAAATTCAAGTGTGACGTACGTTTATTGTAGTTTTATTGATTTTATGATTTGACTTGTTGAGTTTTATTGATAGATAAATAAGTTATTGTTAGTCCATAAAAGTGACTAACAATGGATAGGATGTATGTCATATTATTTTGAAATATGTTTTTCCTTGAATGAGTTGATTGCTTTTATTTGATATGAGGGGAAAGAAAAATGATATTTAAAAACTTGAGGGGGGGGGGGGGGGGGGGTATGATGTTCTGTTGTGATTTTATTTTACTTGACTTATGATTTAAGTGAAGTGTCTTGTGTGTTTACAAATATGTTGAAAAGTGTTTAAGTTAAGTTTAGTTCACAAACAGTTATGGTATTGTCTAGAATCAAAGCAATACATGGGGCTTTATTTAAAACCCTCGTTCAGAAAATAGTTAATAAACTACTGAGGACAAGAAGAGAGACATATTCTCTTTATGAATAATAAGTTCATGAGTAAGAAGGCCGCTGTGTCAATATATTAAGATAGAGAGGTTAATAATATAGTGGCCATGAAGTGTTGGAAACATACGCCATACTTAACTGTCGGGGTACCTACACAAATAAGAGGGTTCTAGGAGATTAAAATAGGAGCTGCATTAAGACAGCGTGGATTAAATGTATATGGATTGGATGCCATATTATTAACGTATAAAGAGGCTGTGATAGCGAAACAAATATAAGAGGTTGGTTGATGGATAATAGAAATTAAGGGGGCTGTGAATGGTAGTGCATAGGGTTTGGTATAGGGGTTAGATAAACAAGGAGGCTTGTCATGGGATGTGAGGGGGAAAATATAGGAGCTGTAATAAACAGCGTTAATTAATTTAAAATGTTCATGGAATATGAACATTGGTATGGGTTTCATGGATGGACGTGAGATAAGTGAAATATAGGTAGGGTTATGGATGGCAATATAAATATTGAGTATATAAAAGAAAACTTGGATCAACTTAATTTATAATGAACAGAGATGTAACTTCATAAGATGTGTTTTTGAAAAACTTTTATAAAAGTTTTTACGTTTACAAGGGAGGTAAATGTGATTGTTTTTTTTTTACTATTTCTTTATAATTGGTGCGCACCCCTTCTTTACTATTTTCTAACTACACCTTTTCTGTCTATCCTGTGTTGTGAAAGAATGAGAAATTTTATAATGTCAAGTGTATACCAACAATTTTTACGAGCCATTCTTATGACCTATAAATTTTGTAATGAAACTTTGAAGAGCCAGAAACGAAGAAGAAGTATAACTTCATAGCGGTTTGCTATGTGGGATGGTGATAAGAGACAAGTAGAAGAAAGTAGTTACTTAAGATAGAGTTAGTTTGGGACGGCTGGTTAGGTTTAGAATAAGGGGGTTAGGAGTTAAGACTTTTGAAGAAGAAAAGTATTTTTAAAGAAAGGGAGGTGTAGCAGAATGAGTACCATCTCAGTTATTAGCTTCGATGTGCAAACTTCGGGCACGGTTGAGCATCCTAGAAGAACATCACTAAGGATGCTCAAGTCGTGACGTAGGTTGTTTTGGTGAAGTAAGTTACAGCTAAAGTCGAGACAAGACAACATCATATCTCGTGGTCTCTGTATTATATTCGGCCTATCATGAACTAATAAACCTTCTGAAAGAAATACCAAGACTTGTTTTACATCGTCCCTGCATCTGTACTGTTACAGTAGTGCCTGTAACCAATGGGCTAATGTAACGATACAAATCTGCAATGTTTACTACAGGAGACTGAGTGTCAACGTGTTTGTCCGAAGCGTTATGATGTTGAATCTTCAATCACATCAAATGACACGACTGACCGTATGCGGAAAACGAAAACATTGAGCCGACAAAACAGCTAATCAGCGTCAGTATGGTTTCCATGTTTAGTTGTTGCTTTCGCTCGCTGTGAACTCCAGGGTAGTTTACATACGTGCTGCTGCTACTACTACTAGTACTCGTTACTGCTAATGAGTGTTGTGAACTAACTGTTGCGCGTGGACTAACTTGTCCTATTACCGTGAGAAAAGGTTAAGATCAAGCGCGTTAAACCTCTCGGTTACGTCGGTCGTGTTTGAAATAGTAATGAAACATGGTTCAGCATACTGGACTGAATAGGATTGAGGTATTAAGCCCTACGGAGACCGAAAGCAGGTCGGATCTGTCGGTCGAAATTAATAAATCTCGTAGCTCCGCGATGCGCGGACACAATTCATCACACGTAGTTTTCATGAAAAAGAAGGGAAGGACGCGGCAATGTAACCAAATGCATTGTTTACTACTTTAAGTTTCAATCTATACTCACAATACGTTTTGCGCGTTATTTAACACACAAAATAGTCGCTGTTAAAAGTCGCAGAAGCCATTATGATTAATCTGCTGTTTTGTGCAAACAGAAAGACATGATAGTCAGTTTAAAATTACCGTCGTAGGCAAGTGAAATTACTAAGCAAATATGTAGTATATTTCAGCTTGAAGGATTTATCTAATTACTTTATTTTAAATTGTGTAATATTTGCAATATGTACGAAAAATTCCAGGCAATAAATAGCACAATCTCTTGTTTGTGTCTTCGTTATTCAAATACTCACATATTTTAATATCCTTAAACTTCCTTCGATTTAGAAACTTCGTAGAATCACGGTTTGACAGCATCCTAAAAGACTACGCAATGAGATGGATTCATGAACACAAAACAGAACTTTTGTTTCATTTGGCTACAGAGAGACCTGAGTGTTTCGGCAAGCCTAAAGCAAAACAATCTTTGGATGTGTAGCAAAGATTAATAGAAAAAAATAGTAATAACACAACCTACCTGCATCATCTGAGGAAAGTGCATTAAAAGTGAAAAGAGAAAACCGCATTCAGATTATCTGTTTTGTCATGTTCTGGAAATGCAATGATGAAACCACGTATGTGATAACGTTTCGGAAGGTATGAGTGTTGAAGTTACAGTTCGTTGTATATTCTTTACATGATGTCGCAGTCAACCCCAGCATTTTTAACTGTTTGTGACTTCTTGGCTAGGTTACGTTTAGTAGTTTGTCATTGCTTTCTGAACGACCCGTAGTCATACCATTGAATAAAAACTAGCCAAGGCGGTCTGTTTTCAAATCGCTCTCAGCTGTGTTTCGATCGCGTTATGCGGGATTACAAATTGCGTCAGTAACCCTTCCATATCCAGTTGACAACATATACATAGATGTAGACAGATAAGAAATCAGAAAGTATACAAACATAGTTTTCGGTTCCATAATACCACTTTTCGATTCTATCATACCACTTTTCGATTCTATAACACCACTTTTCGATTCTATTTCACCACCTTTCGATTATATTCTTTCATACTATTTTGTGATGTTATCATACCAATTTCCGATTTTATCATACCAATTTTCGATTCCATCTGACCACTTTCGTCAAATATGCCAACAAATTAGATGTATAAAGATAAGACAACAATTAATATAAACACATGTTTTTCGATTCTTAGTTAACCCTTTTCGAAGCTATCATACCACTTGTAGATTCTATCATACCACTTGTAGATTCTATCATACCACTTTTCGATTCTATTATACCCCCTTTCGATTGTATCATACCCATTTTCGATTCAATCATACTACTTTTCGATTCTAACATACCACTTTTCGATCATATCATACCCCTTTTCGATCATATTATACCCCTTTTCGATCCTATCATACCACTTTAGTCACAGATGTTAGCATCATATACACAGATAATAAAACAGAAAGTGTACAAACACAGTTTTGACACATACGGCTTTTCGTGAACGCTTGCATCGCAACATCAGGTGAGAGAGATGTGTGTGTATGGGTAAATGCCAGACAGCGCTGGAACTACACCAGTAATCTACCTGCCTACCTGGTCCAGGAGCAGATGCTGTTTCCTGGGTGTGTGATTCATGAGTTCTGTGCAGGCTCAGGGATAATGCCATGGTGATGAGCCTCCGCTGACACACACGTGCCCGACAGGCGCACGGGGGAGGGAAGCACGGGTTGTCTGTCTGTCTTTGGAAGTTAGTACAGTGACTGGATAGGATTGGGGGGGGGGGGGGGGGGGGTGTCACTATCTCCAATACCTGAGGAAGGAGGAGAAGGAAGATGGAGAAGAGGGATGGGGGTGGGAGGAGGGCAGGAGGAGCAGAGAAAAAAACAATTAGAAGAAGAAGACGAAGAAGAAGAAGAAGAAGAAGAAGAAGAAGAAGAAGAAGAAGAAGAAGAAGAAGAAGAAGAAGAAGAAGAAGAAGAAGAAGAAGAAGAAGAAGAAGAAGAAGAAGAAGAAGAAGAAGAAGACTACAAATTCTTGCAGTGCATACCCGATCTCGTTTCGCATCTGAAGATACACCTCTCTTATCGACATGGAACATGATGAAGATGACGTGTGTGTTGGCTTATTTGTACTTTCCTCGTGTGCTTAAAAGAATAACAGTGGCTGTAATAAATACACTAGTCTGTGCATCTTTAATCTGCATCTTTATTCTGCATCTTTAATACGTGGCTATGTCTGTGTACTATCCACGTGTGGCTTTGTCTGTACCATCCACGCGTGGCTTTGTCTGTGTGGTTATCACTGTTGCCTGCCGGTTCGCTGGCCGTGGGTTTAAGTCCACGTCGATGCGGAATGTAATCTTGTGTTCTGGGTTTGAAGTTGGACTCAGCCGAAAATGCATGACAGGAAATGTATCTGGGAAGTAAAAGCCAGTAGCGTGATACAAACCAAATCACCCACCGATTTGTCTATACAAACATGTGTCTGGCTCTTCGCTGACTGTTGAACCAGGGGCGAAGCTAGTATGGGAATGTCCTGAGTGTAGTGATGTCGTTTCTTAGCTCAACTCAACTCAACTCAGCTTCTGAAGACGAGTGCTAATGCTATTGTATAGTCTTGACGTTATAATATGTAGTGCTTTCGTGGCCACCAAATACACAGCCTTGTCATATGTAGCCCTGTTTTTTGTCTGCAGTCTTACTTGTAAGGCAAAGTGACGTGCAGAATTGCTTCCTAAGTAAAGTAAGGTGCAGAATTGCTTGCTAGGTAAAGTAAGGTGCAGATTTGCTTGCCAGGTAAAATAAGGTGCAGAATTGCTTGCTAAGTAAAGTAAGGTGTAGAATTGCTTGCTAGGTAAAGTAAGGTGCAGATTTGCTTGCCAGGTAAAATAAGGTGCAGAATTGCTTGCTAAGTAAAGTAAGGTGTAGAATTGCTTGCTAGGTAAAGTAAGGCGCAGATTTGCTTGCCAGGTAAAATAAGGAGCAGAATTGCTTGCTAGGTAAAGTAAGGTGAAGAATTGCTTGCATGGCCATTTATCGTTCGGAATTGTTTGCTAGGTAAAGTAATGCGCAGCATTGATTGCAAAATAAAATAACGTGTGGCATAAGTAACATAACTGTAACTAAAAGATCCGTTGCTACACGCTATGCTGATATAGTTGTTGTTGTTGTTGTTGTTGTTGTTGTTGTTGTTGTTGCTGTTGTTGTCTTCCACTTATGCGGTAAAGCGTCGTGGGGAGGGATTATTGAAGTTCCTGCGCATGTGACTAGCGCCTTAGCTTCACTTCCCTCCATGATTTGTGAGCTGTGTTGTCTAGGATCATGCAACCTAAATACTAAATTTCATGGCACGGCTGATCAAGCCCTAAGCCTATGTCGGCAACTAGTCTAGGATCGAGGCTACGATAGGCGGACAGTTAGAGCATTGTTTTGCTGGTTCGGCAGCTTCTGC
Organism: Cepaea hortensis; assembly: GCA_963921405.1. NCBI lineage: Eukaryota > Metazoa > Mollusca > Gastropoda > Stylommatophora > Helicidae > Cepaea > Cepaea hortensis. Next base: position 98,299,994 of record OY992876.1, on the reverse strand, counting down.
ACCTTGTTTTGTTCCAGATGTGTTGGTGTTAAATTTTCTCTAAGGTAAACTAGTCAGATCGAGAGAGAGAAAGAGAGAGAGAGAGAGAGAGAGAGAGAGAGAGTGGGAGAGAGAGAGAGAGAGAAAGAGAGAGAGAGAGAGAGAGAGAGAGAGAGAGAAAGAGAGAGAGAGTGAGAGAGAGCGAGAGTGAGAGAAAGTGAGAGTGGGAGAGAGAAGCAGCATTTTTAGCTGTTTGTGATTCCTGGGCAAGTTTACGTTCAGTAGTTTGCCATTGCTTTCTGAGCGACCGACACTCATACCATTGTATGGAATCCAACGCGACGCCGGCTGCTGCCAAAGCGCATGCAGTTGTGCTTCGAACGCCGTATGCGAGATTACGAATTACATCCGAGACTCCTTCGCTACAGAGCCGGGGTGTCTAGGATCAAGTAAACCTACCGGTTCGCTAGAAGTGCGCTAGAAGTGTCATTACAGCTCTAGCCCTTTATTTGAGACCAACCGGGGCTAGATGGGTCGTCTGGGTAATATCAAGGCTGCGTTTTGGCATTGCACATTTCCTGTAGCCTAGTTTTGGCTGGGTCAGTCTGGCAGTCCGGACTGTTGAACGAATCAGCCTCTTCGGGGATTATGCGTGAAGTATACGAACATAAAGGATTCATTTACGTGCCCTAATAAGCATTGGGCAGATGGTGCGACATTTATATATTTTAATGATTAATAAACCAACACAGAACTGGTGTCGTGAGCCGCTACACGTTGCGGGATTTACTGAGGGGATCCGAGCACTTATGGACTGAATGGTTCGACGTGCAATGAGGATGATCGGTCCACTAACTAACTGACTAGATCCATATTTGTATAGACCAACTGGCGCTCGGTGGCTGGTATGGTCAGTAACACGCCGGTCACCTTTAATTCCCCGGACATTTCCTGGCCCCCGTTTTAGGCTGGGTAAACCAGGGCGCCCAGCTCAATGTTTTAGTCTGAGTCAACCAGGGCGCCCAGCTCAATGTTTTAACATCACAATTTGCACCGATGGGAAACCAACCCTGGCAACGGACCAGGCAACGGAGCCGTGAGGCGATCATTTTTCCGCTAATCTACCTCGATTTACAATGATTAAAAAACAAAACAAAACAGATTACAAGGCCATAGAATCGACTTTATTACACCGGGGTTTATCCCTGTGACAATCCTTTGTAACAGCTAGAAACATCTGTGGCTGCGTCTAGGGTATGTCTGTGTTAATGCTATGCCGGACTAATTATCAACAACGACTATTCACTAGAGAACACCATTTTGGGCACACGAATAGATTTAATACTTCTCGACAAACACGGTGAAACTACAAAACATTTTCTCAGGAACTTTCATTGAAAAAATATAAACCTATCTTCGTGCGTTAATTCGGAATACAACACTGCCTTTGAAAGGACTTACTATTCTAGCGGAATAAACTGTTACGCCGGAATCTCCCTTAGTACGATGGTAACCAACTACACTGAGTGTACAGTCAGTCTTCACTCAACTGCCGATTCCTCACTTTTACTTTGGGCCAAGTTTCCCCTCAACTTGCCTAAGACTACATCCCGGCCAAGTTTCCCCTCAACTTGCCTAATACTACATCCCGGCCAAGTTTCCCCTTAACTTACCCGAGACTACCTCCGGGCAGAGTTTCCCCTCAACTTGACTAAGACTAACTCCGGGCCAAGTTTCTCCTTAACTTGCCCGAGTCTCAATGCCATGACCAGACTATTCTTTCTCACGCTCGTCACAATCCCATATTGCTCGATTTCTTTCCGCAGGCCGGCTGCCGAAAGTGTCGCACAAAGCACGAGCTCCGTAGCTCCAGCGACGACCCACAGACGTCTCTGAGAGAGATTGCCTTCGTAAACCGAATGACGTCGTCTGGAATCGAACCCACGTCTTTCAGAGCGCGAGACAAGTGCCACAGCCACTTTGCTTCAGTGACACACTTTCAATGCTGAGACAAGAATTCTGGTAGATGCAGCTCAAGAAATACAACCACGTAATGTTTTCTTCGTAGAGTCAAGGAAGGGTTGCCGCCCTTTAACTAGAGATTCATATCAAGGTTGAAGCTGTGCACACAATTAGTGCAACTGTGGCGTTGACAATGGAACTGAGCGCGGCGGGACGAGAGTTCGAAGCCATCTCTCATGTTGGCTACGGAAGCGGTTAAAGATGAAGGTGTTAAGACTGGGTACAGGATGTTAAAGACGTTATGGGTGTGAAAATGTGAACCTGGCGAAAACTTATTATCTACAAGATTTGCGGCATGTTGGTGATGCTTGCTTGCTTGCTTGTGTTCGTTGGCTTGAGCTCCAACGCGAGGTCCTGTATGTCGGATGAAGGCATCCTGTTGTCCAACATCAGTCTGAGTGTTTGCGTGAGTACCCGTTCTCCCGTGTCGGGCTTATTGGTGTGCACACTGGTGGTTCCTCGCCGTACAGGCAGACACTCTCCGACTTCGGAGGAATCGGAGGTCCTACTGACTTTAGCCAGGACCCCGAAGGGACCTGTTGCCCAGAACGCTTGACGAGGACGTGTCAATAGGTCTTGGCCAGTATATAACCCGGCCCTGGTGCCTTGGAAGCACCTCTGCGTCCCTATGTTGGTGATGATTTTGATGATGATGGTAATGATGATGATGGTGGTGATGATGAAGATAATGATGATGATGATTATGGTGATAATTATGATGATGATAATGATAATGGTGATGATGGTGAGATGGTGATGATGATGATGGTGATGATGATGATGGTGATGATGATTTTGATGATAATGGCGATAATGGTTATGATGAGGATGGTGATGATGATGATGATGATGATGATGATGATGATGATGATGATGATGATGATGATGATGATGATGATGATGATGATGATGCTGGCGATGACAACGACGACGGTGATGATAATGATGGCGACGACGACGACGATGATGATGATGATGGTGATGGTACTGATGATGATAGTGGTGATGGTGATGATGATTATGATGATTAAAAATAACAATACTCTAATTATAGATAATGAAGTGTGTTTTGGATAATGTAAGTGTGATCTGGATAATGTAAGTGTGATCTGGATAATGTAAGTGTGATCTGGATAATGTAAGGGTGATCTGGATAATGTAAGTGTGATCTGGATAATGTAAGTGTGATCTGGATAATGTAAGCGTTATTTGGATAATGTAAGTATAATTTGTATAATGCAATTATGATTTGGATAATATAAGCGTGGTTTGATATTTTAAGTGTGGTGTGGATAATATAAGTGTTGTTTGGATAATGTCCATGTTTGACATTGGTAACATAGGGTTGGTGTGAATATGCCATGTATTTATTTGTCATTCAACACCTGCGAGATGTGATGCCCAGGACAAGCTGCCAACACAACTATCCGAGACTGAATAAGAAATGATGTTAGCAGACAAACTGTTGGATCAAGTGCAGGATTGCTTGGTTTGTAAAGTAACGTGCAGAACAGCTTGCTACGGAAAGTAAGGTACAGAATTGCTTGCTAGTTAAAGTAACTTGCAGAATTGCTTGCTAGTTAAAGTAAGGTGCAGAATTGGTTGCTAGTTAAAGTAAGGCGCAAAATTGTTTGCTAGGTATAGTAAGGTGCAGAATTGCTTGCTAGTAAATGTATAGTATTGCTTCCTATGTAAAGCAAGGTACAGAATTGCTTGCTAGGTAAAGCACGGTGCAGAATTGTTTGCTAGATAAAGTAACGTGTAGAATTGCTTCCTAGGTAAAGTAAGGTGCTGAATTGCTTGCAAAGTAAAGTAATCATCCTCATCATCATCATCATCATCATCATCATCATCATCATCATCATCATCATCATCATCATCATCATCATCATCATCTGCCACTTCTACCGTCAAGCGTCGTGGGGAGGAATAATTTGCGCTCCAGCGCCCGGTGGGCAGCACTGGATAATCTCATTCCGTGTGATATTACAATGTCTTTGATGCCGTCAATCCATTTTCTTCTTGGAAGTGCTCTAGGTCTCGTCGCAGATGATCTTCGATGTAAGGCCAGTGATGGTAGCTGAAGGTGTTTGTCAAAGACTTGAAGACATAGCTCTAAGCTAAGGAGAGCTAAAATAGAGCTTAGGAAGAGGGCAAGTGACGTAACAGGATAGGACACCAGACAGGAGAGACACTAACGCTATAAATAGCGATAACGGGACACCCTTGTGTCAACAAGGTGGGCAACCAGTGCAGTTGAGCGAGGTTACCCAAGAGTCTGGGGAACCCGATGCACGAGGACGGACCAAGTAACTCTGGTCAACACAGCCCAGTGCCCAGCACGTAAACCAACGAACGCACGCTGAGCTAATTGCTTGTGGCTGAACACGCCACGCTCAGCGAGCTCAGACAGACAGCAGACGGCGTAGGAATCAGACGTGTATCCGCTAGGGATACTTTGTAGTGATTAAGGGCAGTATAATAGTTATAATAGTCTAGCTTAGCTTCAGTAGTTATAATGTTTATATCATCTCCTCATTCCATCTTATCGTCATCACATTCTATGTTCAATACCGTTGTGGTATTTCGCTCATGAAGCTATTGTTGATCAGCTCCGAATAAACATGTATCCCTTTGCAAATAATACGAGTTGTCACTTTCGTGTAGTGCAAAAGAAGGGAATCCGTGTATGCCTGTCGCAAGTGAGTTGCTAACAGGCAGGATACCAATTGGTGTCAGAAGTGGGATGAATTAACGCTCATTACCGGGTGGACACCATCTGACACAAGGATACCAATTGGTGTCAGAAGTGCTTGAACAACCGCTCATTACCAGTTGGACACCATCTGACACCAGGATAGAATTTGTGTAAGAAGTCCCTGAACTACCGCTCACTACCAATTATCAATAGGATACCATTTTGTTAAGTGTTTTTAAACCACCACTCATTACCATTAGCCAAGATACCACGTTATCATTTCTCGTGGGGCTTAAAAATTTGTGCTATGAATTAAACTAACCAGTTAATTAATATAACAAACTACTATTCGATTGCAAGTATCATTAGCATACTATTATGAAAAGTACTGTGTAATTGACTATTTTCGGAAATTCTACAGAAGAGTATGTATATATTATCTATGTAAATTATTTGTATGAAAATGTATGAAACATTAACTGTGATTGTGTACGAATTGTAAAGTTAACCATCATGTGTAAACCATTTTGTGGATCACTATCAGTATGTCAACATCCATCACAATCACGTTAGTATTTGTGCAAAAATAAAAAAAAAATTGTTCGCACAACAGTAGGAGATTAGAGGCTAAGCTAAAGTTATACAGCGTAGCTCATTCAGGGGAGTTATAAAGTGAAGACAAAGACGACATTGACATTCATCGACGTTCATTGAGACTATCATACATTCATATCATCTACATTAATCATTATCATTTATATCACATTTGAAGTTTACCGTCTTGTGAAACTGTAATATGTCAAGTAACACCATGTATTGCACATTACATGCTTGTTGCTAAAATGTTGATGTTCCATTAAACAGAAACATCAGTTATAAAAACAAGTCGATCAGGCGTGTGTACAAAAGACAGCGGCAGAACATCCCGAGGGCCGTATTTTGCTACAAGATTAGATGAATATCTTTTCCTCTAATTTTGATATGCACCCTTAACTACGCATCAATTTTTTTCAGCAAAAGTATGTAAATATTTAGTACATAACAACTGTGGAATTGTATTGAAAAATATATTGCTGTCAATTGTCAGATAACATAAAGCCTTACAATGTCATCATTACATGACTTCATCCAGGCTGGCAAAGAACTAGAATATACTGGAGAAAAACTAGAGAAATGGGCAAATGAAAGATACAAAGAAGAAACAGACAAATTGAGAGATGAGAGAGCAATGGAAAGGCAACATCAGAAAGAGATGAAGGAATTGGAAGAAGCCACAAAACAAAAACAGATAGAGATGGACGACGCCACCAAGCATAAACAAATAGAGGTAGAGTCACAAACGAAGTTAAAGATGAAAGAGATGGAGATTGATTCTAACACGTAAATAGCCTCTACTAAATTGAAAAGTCAAGAAGAACAAAATAAATTCTCCAAATATAAAGGGTTAATCAAGCCTTTCTGTCAAGGGGGTTCAATATCAGCCTGGAAGGAGAATGTAGAATTCCAACTTATAACTCAGAAAATACCTTTACAAGATTGGGCAATGATCTACATGAGAAATCTCAGTGGGGAGCCATTAAAGGTCATAGAATCAATACCAACAGAACTAAGAAGTAATTATCAGTACATTCATGATAGGATTATGCAGCATTTTTTACTGGATGCTCCTGGATATCAGATCCTGTATTCACAGATAAAGCCAAAACCTACTGAAACGTTCCTAGATTATGTTTCAAACGTCCAGAGTATATTCAATAAATGGCTTAAGGCAGCGAAAGTAGGGAAGAATTTTGATAAATTATAGGACTTAATGGTGATGGATAAAGTTATATCCACCTTTTGCTAAGTTCCTTCAACAGGCAGACATTGAATCTATAGAACAACTCGAAAAACGAGGGTCTGCTTATTTTTCCTCAAACAGGGACATATTTAAAACATCCATACATGATACTGAGATTAATGCCTTTGTTAAAAACATACCAAGCAGGTCTTACAAACAAAAAGAGTATCAAAAGAAAGATAAACCATATCAGAAGCCACCGCAGTGTGGTTACTGTAAATTGTTCCATCCGAGTTATGCCATGTGTGATAAGAGTCCCTCTTATCCTGCTCATCTAGAAATAATGAAGAAGAAGCAGGAAAACAAACGAAACTCTTACAAACGTGCTGTTAAATTCTTCTTTTGTTCAAGTTATGGCCATTATAGTTCTAAGTGTTTGGGCAGGCAACGAATGAAGGCAAGCAATGCCGTGCTCATCGATACGTCATCTGACGATGAGAGTATAGTCGATTCTGAACTTGAAAATGTATTACCAACCGGTGAATGTGAAAGTGTGAGTGCAGCTACTGATATATTAGACTTTAATAAGTGTACCACGTGTCACCAGTTTCATACGGACGGCAAACTGAAATGTGGGCATTGTATACCATGCTCCAACGAAGATGCCAATGCAGCTTTAGCCTCCAGAGGCAATTTGAAGTTCCACGATGCACTGGTCAAAGAACAACCATGCCAATGTTTACTTGATAGCGGCAACACTCTACTTGGCGTTAAAAGAGACCCAGTTAAGCCAGAAGATTATACGGGTGAATTTGTCAAATGCCGCACTTTCTCTGGAAACATAGAGAAATACCCGCTGGCGAAAGTACGCATAAACACCCCGTTCCTTTCAGGCACATTTACATGCGCGATCCTGCAAAATCCCTGTACTGATTTGATTTTAGGTTGTTTGCCATCATTAAAACAGTGTACTGATGAAGAAATATTAGCCTGGAAACAATCAAACACGGCTAATGCTGTAACGAGGACAGATACTCAAACACATTACACGGACCTACAAAACGAAATGTTACAGTTGTTAACACCCACCGGTGCTAGTAACAGTGCTACTCGACAAGAATTTATCGAGGCACAACGCAACGATCAAACTATCGCACCTTATTTTAAATTGTTAGGTGAGCGAGCGAAAGTTACTAAGAATGCATCTTGGTATTTTAAAGTACATAACGGAATTCTCATGCGTTATTATACAACAAATAACCAAGAAATTCAGCAAACGGTGTTACCTGTAAAACACCGACAAAATGTGCTAAACATTGCACATGAGTCACCGTTTGCTGGACATTTAGCCTACGACAAAACGAGAGCCAGAGTTTTGGCACACTTCTACTGGCCCAAATTTTGTAACGACATTAAAATGTTCTGTCGATCATGTACTATTTGTCAACATTTAGTAAGAAAGGGAAAGCATGTGACAGCCGAGGTTCAGCGTTTTATGTTGGCTTCTAGACCGTTTGAAAGTGTCGCGGTAGATATTGTTGGACCCCTGAATCAGGTGTCGAACAAAGGAAACCGTTTTATACTAACCCTCGTGGATATTTGTACCACTAAAATACATTATCTCCAAAGATGTGGCAAATGTGTTTTTACACCTATTTTGTCGATTTGGTTTTCCTCGAACCATTTGGAGCGACCGAGGAACCCAATTTATTTCGGCTGCTATGCAAGCCTTAACAAAATTGCTAGGAATAGAGCAGCATTTCTGTAGCCCGTATCACCCTGCGAGTAATGGGATTATAGAAAAGATTAACGGAGATCTAAAACACATGCTGGCTAAAGTAACAGCAGAGAACCCATCTGATTGGGACACTCTACTACCAGCAGTGCTATTTGCCCATCGAGAAATTCCGCACTCGAGTACGGGTTTCTCACCTTTCGAGTTAGTTTATGGGGCGAACCCTCGTGGACCCCTAACAATCTACCATCAGCTAATCACTAGCTCAGTAGAGAATCCAAAAGCAGTAACACCATATGAGATGGTAACAGAGACACGCGATAAAATCATGAAAGCGTGTCTAATAGCCAAAACATCTTTGGAGAGAAAAGGTCACATGTACCGCGAATATGCAAACAAGGGTGCCAAAACCCTCCACCTTGAACCCAATCAAAAAGTACTGCTTTTACTACCAGATAAACGTAATTTGTTACTAACATCATGGCAAGGGCCATCCAACGTCGAACGAAAGATATCAGATGTCGAATATGAAATATCGATAAAAGGAAAATTAAAGATATTTAATATCAACATGCTGAAGCCTTATTTCTCACGACAAGAACTTACGACAGACGAACAGAGTGCACCTACACCAATCAACCGGACGACAGAAGTACACAACACAACTACACTAGGTAGGGCGACAGATCATGACGACATCGCAAACACACCTAGCCAGGAAACAGTACACCCAGCTAGTACAACAACAGTACTTAATCAGACGGATGACGACGGAATAGAATTACCAGTCCCGACAGTCGACACGACAGGGACAATCGATAGCATACGTATAGAACCTAAACTGACAGACGAGCAATGACAACAACTGATAGAATTAGTAACTGAGTACAAGGACATTTTCTCTGACATCCCAAGTAAGACAGACAGAATAGAACACTCTATAATTCTGACTGATAGCACACCCATCAAATGTCGACCTTATTCCATCCCATTAAGTTACAGGGAAAATCTCGACAAGGAATTGTTAAATCTAGAGTCGAGTGGAATAATTCAGAAATCTCAGTCAGCGTATTCTTTTCCGATAGTTCTTGTCAGAAAAAAGGTCTCGACTATCCGCCTCTGCGTCGATTATAGGTGCTTAAACAACGTGACCAGGGTCGATGCAGAGCCTATCCCATCTTGTGACGACTTAATCCTTGATATGTCAACATCACGTATCTTCTCAAAACTGGATCTCACAAAAGAATATTGGCAAGTCCCGATGGAATCATCCTCTATTCCTTTAACAGCTTTCTCGGCACCTCTAGGCCTGTACGAGTGGCGCTTTCTTCCTTTCGGTCTTCGTAATGCACCAGCCACTTTTGTCCGACTCACTAGGAATCTTCTGCACGGAGTGACCAATACTTCTACTTATATTGATGACATTTGCATCCATACAGCAAACTGGACAACACACCTACTGAAACTGCGACATGTCTTCGACCGAGTGCGATTATTTGGTCTTACAGTGAAACGCACCAAAGTGGAGTTAAGAATGGAAGAAATTGATTGTTTAGGCCATACAATCACCAGAGGCCAACTAAGAACTGATGAGAAAATCGTGACCAAGATTCTCAATCTAACTATGCCTACGACCAAGAAACAGGTCCGTAGCTTACTTGGTCTTGTCAATTATTACAGCAAATTTATTCCAAATTTGGCTGAAATCACCAGTGTTTTTTCTAATGTGTTAAAAGCATCTGTAAAACTTGATGTCCAGGATGCAAAGTTAATCGGTGCGTTATCAAAATTGAAACATTTATTTAGCGTTCCACCTATCTTGCGTTTGCCTAATGTCAATCTTACCTATTTTCTCCGTACAGACGCAAGCTCCATTTCCATTCCTGGGGTCCTAGGCCAGTTTTATGAAGGCAGGTTTCATCTAATAATGTACGTGAGTCGTAAGATCAGCCCGGCTGAAAGAAGATACTCAGCTTCTGAATTGGAAGCTTTAAGCGTGATATATTGTGTCAGGAAACTTCATCGATTCCTAGCGGGTACAGAGTTTGTTATCGAAACCGATAATTCGCCTCTGACGGTCATGCAGACAGGGGTTCATCGCAACAATAGGATATACAAGTGGTCCTTAATTTTGCAGAATTATGCCTTCACGATTAAACATTTGAAGGGAAGTTTGAACTCTTTAGCCGACACATTGAGTAGACCTTCTCATATTTAAATACCTGAAATGCGAGAAGAGAGCGACCTTACATCACCAGAAACATTGACACTGTAATTACTTAGTGCCCTATGTGGTGATTGTGAACACTAAAGTGCGTTATCATCGCCAGTCGCTTACATATATGTAATATAAACTGTGTCAGCATTAGTGGAATGAACAGACGCATTTGTGAATTGTCTACACCACTACCACGTATACAACCCGTGAGTTCATCGAAATTTGAGACTTGAACCTGCATCAACCAGTAACATACCTTTAGTATGAACATTACCCAGGACGAGAGCGTAAATCAGACTTTGTCTACCTGATCTTTGTTTACGAGGACATTCTACAGAGGACACATCTCGAACATCACACATGGATGTAATTTGTTAGTATAGTTAGTTAACAATTATTTGTGATATGTACATAACATGTTTTTATGAACAGTCGCGTATAACTTCATATTTTGTGCAAATATTAGAATTATTTATGTAGATTTACCATATAATTCCATTTAGCATGTTTCAGAGTTATAATGTACCTATAGTTAGTTAAGAACTTATTTATGTTAACATCTACATCATATTACTTTAATTTATCACCATTTAAACGTAGTTAGTTAGATAGGTTAATAAAATTATCGCTTACAAATTAACACCATCATTTAATAATTTATATCATTTTAGGCATTAAAACACTTTATGGTAATTAACCCATTTTTCTTAAATTAAATTAATTAGTTAGGTTATTTCCCTTAGAGAAATTTAGAACAGTGCACCAATTTATAATAGATTAGTTAGATCAGTCATTACTATAGGATTGGTAGCGAACAATCCTTTTCAATCATGTATATTTTTGTATATATTGACAAGTGCATAAAAACAGCACAGTCTTGTGGCTTGAATACCCATGTGAATTCAGCCAACCATTTAATGTACATAATTTTGGTTCATTCATGCATTATTTCGTGAACCATATTCTAATGACAGCCCAATATTTTAAAACCACTGTTGAATAAAAGGTGAATGAAAGATATGACAGGGAGAGAAGAACGAAAGACGCGTTAATCATAGAGATAGAATGTATTAAATTATGAGAGTGAGAGAGATATTGCGGTATTTTTCCACCGCACAAAACGACTTGTTGTGACTTGTCTGTGTCAAATTGTGTAATCAATGTGTGGTCATTTTTTATAAGTGTGGAGTCGCCATACTTTAGTGGAAAACACAGGGAACATATTTTGAGCTTCTTAATACGGCACTGTAGACATAAATTAGCATAACACACGTATTTGTGACTACAGTAAACCACTTTACGGCGCTCGAAATAATACATACACGTAAATTAGTAACGCATACACATGTCAGTAAGTTAAATACACTTTAATTTAATAGAGAACACACAACCAACCAGAAAAACAAACACATAAACTTGCATACACCATTACTTTCAAAGAACCATAACTACTCCAACAGGGGAAACAATAATATTTCTAAAGCCTTAGTGTAACACTTAAATATTTCTTCACAAGAGGAAGCTAAAAGGTGAAGAGTGGCACAGTAAACATGCATACGAGTTGGGGCTTATTATATGGGAAGCATGAACAGTTATTGTCCATGTTTTGCACTCATAATAGAGGCAAGTTGTTAGGGATTGTTAATTTTGGACAATCTGGGGACAGGCCAAAGGGCATCGGATCCGGACCTCACAATTCTCATATATATAATGACAGTTTATAGCCAACTATACTAGTGTCACGAGCCACTCAATTAGCCAAGTGAAGTGATAAAACAGTGTGACAAAGGAAGGGAGAAATCTTGTCCTATCCCCATAAGAGAAGTTGAGAACTCTAAAAGTCTTTGACAAAATTAGACAGCCAATTTTTATAAGAGTACTTGTGTTACCCCCCACAACTTAAAAGTTTGTAACACAACAGGGGAGGATGGAGAGCCTGTCAAAGCCTTGAAGACATAGCTCTAAGCTAAGGAGAGCTAAAATAGAGCTTAGGAAGAGGGCAAGTGACGTAACAGGATAGGACACCAGACAGGAGAGACACTAACGCTATAAATAGCGATAACGGGACACCCTTGTGTCAACAAGGAGGGCAACCAGTGCATTTGAGCGAGGTTACCCAAGAGTCTGAGGAACACGATGCACGAGGACGGACCGAGTAACTCTGGTCAACACAGCCCAGTGCCCAGCACGTAAACCAACGAACGCACGCTGAGCTAATTGTTTGTGGCTGAACACGCCACGCTCAGCGAGCTCAGACAGACAGCAGACGGCGTAGGAATCAGACGTGTATCCGCTAGGGATACTTTGTAGTGATTAAGGGCAGTATAATAGTTATAATAGTCTAGCTTAGCTTCAGTAGTTATAATGTTTATATCATCTCCTCATTCCATCTTATCGTCATCACATTCTATGTTCAATACCGTTGTGGTATTTCGCCCATGGAGCTATTGTTGATCAGCTCCGAATAAACATGTATCCTTTTGCAAATAATACGAGTTGTCACTTTCATGTAGTGCAAAATAAGGGAATCCTTGTATGCCTGTCGCAAGTGAGTTGCTGACAGTGTTGCATTCTAACGACATGGCCAAACCACTTGATCTTCTTTCTTTCAATAAATGTGTCACAAGGTGTTGATCCCACTGTCTGTCTGATAACAGCATTTCTTACTCGGTCTCGGATTGTTAAGTTGGCAGCTCTCCTCAGGCATCCCATCTCGCAGATGTTGATTTTGCGAAAGTGTGATTTGGATAAAGTCCAAGTTTGAGATTGGTAGCATAGGGTTGGTGTGAATATTATGTTTATTATCAGCGGGGAAAGAAGGCCCTGTTGAGCTTGACTCAAGTCCGACTTTGTGAAGACACATGAAGGGTGTAGCATAGGTGGGAGGGCAAGCGCAATGGAAATACCACTACTTTTATCGTTTCTTCACTTATTCAGTTCAGTCTCGTTAGAGATTTGTCCGCAGCAGACGAACAATATCTCCGGCGGGCCTATTCTCGCCGGTCGCGAGATCCGCACAGTGAAGGGTAGGAGATTTGCTCGCAATAGACGAGCAATTTCCTGCGATATCTCCGGCGGGCCTATTCCCGGTGGTTGCGGGATCCGCTAAGGTCAGGCGGGGAGTCTGACGATAGTGCACTCTTTACACAGGTCCGGACACTTGTGATTGACAGATGTATGCTGCCATATAGCGTCGGAGGCAAAGGATAGTGATGTAAAATAAGATACGAAATTGTGGCAAACAGTACAAGAAGAGTTAACTAAGAAGCGACAAAATACGCAAGTTGCTAGATGACGTCACAGCGTACTATGTCACTAAAGTTAGTTAAGTTTTGGGATGACATGGAGGCGGTCGCATGAACAACAACACTGATATATATATTCACGCAAATACCCAGCAGAAAGGACGTTGCGAACATGGCAGCTAGTATTCTAAGAACGTAAGGAAAAGAGGCATAGTCTGCATTACGGAGAACGATCGGGAGATGAAGAATTAACACGGAGAAAGTGAGGAAACCAGGCGGCATCAGAACTTACCGGTCGTCAGTCAAACAGAGGTCATTGCTGTCAACACACACATAGCTCCGCGTAAGTTTTACGATTTGAATCAGGGGCTTAATGTAGTTTACACAACAATGGACTGTATGTAATTTTACTCATCATGGATAGAAATAGTAGGATGGAATCGGATTCGACGGCTCACATTGAATATATATGAATGATTATTAATACTCTACTGTTAACGTTGAATAATTATAAGTGATTATAAATCGTGATGCTGTACGGACGATTGCCACCAATAAACGTATATATTTTGATGAGGAACGCCAGCGTCGATGGACTCATTTCGTTTATATTTGTTCTGGCTCCTGGCGATCTGCAATGTTGTTTGGCTAGACAGAGAGCGTATTATTAGACAGAAACAGCATAGCATACGCCATTATGGTCCAGGCGCATACGAGGCCCTCACCTTTGGGACTTGGCTGAACGCCTCTAAGCCGGGTCCCTTGGGTTTCAGGGTCTGGCCATCCCTCACCACCTGTTCGTGGAGGCGAGGTCTCGGAGGTTTGACGCTGAGCAGCCAGCGTCTGCAGCCTACCTTGTGCCAGACGTATTGGTTACCCATTCCTCTGGAAAACACAAGGCTAGGCCGAGAGAGGGAACATGTCGTTTGAGCATCACATGTTTCTCTGAAGCTCTGCCCAGGCATTGTGATGGAATTTTGACCACATTCCAACTCACATACTTTGGTCTGTCAATACTGCAAAGTGCCACTCATTTATCTGTCGTTTTGCGGACATGGGTATATTTGGATGTTTCAGTAAGGGTGATAGTTGATATGTAAGTGCACTAGCTTTTTGACATCTGATTTCGATTTCTCTGTCCAATCTGCCATCTTCTGTGACCATACTTCCAATATATTTGAATTCTTTAACTTGTTTCAGAATTGTGCTATTTATCTGTATACTTAGTGGGCCTGACAATCTGCTAACTTGCATTACTTCTGTTTTGGCTGTTTTTATACTCATATTGTATCTGCTGCTGGTTGAACTCAGATTAGTAATATGATTTTGTAGTCTGCAAATAGAAGTTCATTTATTTCCTGTGGATCAATTGTTTCATCTATAGTAAAGAGTGCCGGTCTCTCTGGCTGTGGGGTTACAACACTTTCTCTCTGTAATCCCGTTTATCACGCAGAGTCTCGTAGCGGAGCGAGAGCTGAGGCGGTTCGACCCCCGCTCGTGACTTGCGGGATACTGAGCCGGCCGCTCAGAAAGCAATGGCAAACTACTGAGCGTAATCTTGCCAAGAGATCAACATACAGCTGAAAGATGCTGGTGTTGACAGCTAAGTCCTGTAAAGGATATGCTAAAAAAAAAAAAAAAAAATAGTAAAGAGTTCTAAATTTTCTGATTCTGTTCTGTCAAGACTTGCGTCTTTGGACATTCTATCCATGGAGATATTAAATAGCATAATAGAGAGCACACATCCCTGTTTCACTCCTGTATTGATATTCAAGGTAAAGTAACGTGCATAAATGCTTGCTAATTAAAATTAACGTGCAGAATTGTTTGCAAGGTAATTTCCCTAACATGACTGCTTGTTAGGGAAAGTAAAGCGCATAATTGCGTGCTAGGTAAAGTAAAGCGCTGCATTCTGCCTTGTCCTCAGGACTTTACATGTGATGACCCCAAGACTTGACGCGTCCACTAGAGCCTCCTGCTAACGAACTTCCATTTTATAGAATTGTTGATGAGGTCATCTAACCGTAGGGAACGAAGGTGGTTCAGTGGCCAGCGTGTTTGCCTCTGGAAGCCAAAGTGTTGATGGTTACATCTCGTGGTCACGACAGTTAGCAATAATTCACGACCATTTGCGAGCAGGCGATGTAATAATATATACGGACGGCTCTGTGCCGAGGTGAAAGAAGTGCCTGGGAATTCGTAGCAAAGGTTGGTTGACGGTGTTTGGTGCAGGAGAGCCTGGCATATAATACCACAATATCTAGTGTGAGAATTAAGGTGGAGGGAGTCACAGCGCTGTTCCGCTGATTGGAGGGCAAACAGCACACGCATATAGTGATTGTAACGGACTCACAAAGTATAATGAGAAAGGTGAAGACACGCATGCTTCAGGCAGCGTGGCAGGCTTCTATTAAACAATAAAAAATGTTGGATTTTCACAAGGACACGCTGGTGTGGTGGGAAGCGAGCAGGCAGACAGACTGGCTGGGTCTGCACTACTTGGTGGGGTATTGGTGCATGATAAGGCAGACGTGGTTGGGGTCTTTTTTGCATGGTGTGTTTAATGCAGAAGAACAGTTAGACCATCAGGGTTTGGAGAGAAAGGCGCTTCAGGGAGTGATTAGAAGATCAGATCGACACTCAGGACTCGAGGACAGGCCAGACGGACACATAATCAGACGGCTACTGGTACCATTAGTATTGGGACTCTTTGCTGACCGTTGCAGTTGAGGATGGGACGCGTATGGAAATGTCCCGAATTCTGTAATGTCGGTATTTGGCTCAAGTCAACTGGAGATGAATCATTCACTCCACAAATGTATCGATCCCCTCCTCCATATCTTCCTTGGCATCTATCGGCTGACGACACAGACAATGTGGGGTGTCGAGTTTGATGAGCGCCGCCCAACTTTCGGCACTAACAGAAAGCAGGTAGTACCTGTCTATTGTTATACTATAGCTCAGTCATATCTGAATGTGACCTGTCAATAACAAAATTGTGTCAGTATTTTGCTATGTCTTCTTCTGTGTTTGTTGACTATTATTCTTATGAGATGAGACTAGTCGAGATGAGATGAGATGAGATGAGACGAGATGAGACAAGATGAGACGAGACAAAATGAGACTAAACGCGATGAGACAAAATGAGATGAGATGAGACATTAGCGAATTTGACAGCAATCCGAAACACATGACGGAGCCATGAGCATGGCCCGACACGGTTTATACGTCTTGAGGTCGTCGCCTGTGAAAGTGAGGGAACATTGATGACCTATTCCTCTGTACACCAACGTGAGGGAATATTGATGACCTATTCCTCTGTACATTCACAACCACTAAATATCATGACGCCATCACATCACCGATCCTTAGCAGGAGACTGCTTGGGGAGAATGTGTTTTTTTTCTGTCACAGTGGTAACTGGTGTTGTCCAGTTCACCGTCTGGGTTGTTGGGTGTTTGGTAAGAACAGTAGAGTATACGTCTTCCTATTCTGTGCTAGCTCCCTGATACTGGAGTAGTTTCCCTGAACATGCAGTAGTCTCCCTGATACTGGGGTAGTCTCCCTGAACATGGAGAAGTCTCCCTGATACTAGGGTAGTCTCCCTGAACATGGAGTAGTCTCCCTGATGATACTGGGGTAGTCTCCCTGATACTGGGGTAGTCTCCCTGATACTGGCGTAGTCTCCCTGATACTGGGGTAGTCTCCCTGATACTAGCGTAGTCTCCCTGATACTGGGGTAGTCTCCCTGATACTGGGGTAGTCTCCCTGATACTGGGGTAGTCTCCCTAATACTGGCGTAGTCTCCCTGATACTGGGGTAGTCTCCCTGATACTGGCGTAGTCTCCCTGATACTGGGGTAGTCTCCCTGATACTGGGGTAGTCTCCCTGATACTGGGGTAGTCTCCCTGATACTGGCGTAGTCTCCCTGATACTGGGGTAGTCTCCCTGATACTGGCGTAGTCTCCCTGATACTGGCGTAGTCTCCCTGATACTGGGGTAGTCTCCCTGATACTGGGGTAGTCTCCCTGATACTGGGGTAGTCTCCCTGATACTGGGGTAGTCTCCCTGATACTGGGGTAGTCTCCCTGATACTGGGGTAGTCTCCCTGATACTGGGGTAGTCTCCCTGATACTGGGGTAGTCTCCCTGATACTGGGGTAGTCTCCCTGATACTGGGGTAGTCTCCCTGATACTGGGGTAGTCTCCCTGATACTGGGGTAGTCTCCCTGATACTGGGGTAGTCTCCCTGATACTGGCGTAGTCTCCCTGATACTGGCGTAGTCTCCCTGATACTGGGGTAGTCTCCCTGATACTGGGGTAGTCTCCCTGATACTGGCGTAGTCTCCCTGATACTGGGGTAGTCTCCCTGATACTGGGGTAGTCTCCCTGATACTGGCGTAGTCTCCCTGATACTGGGGTAGTCTCCCTGATACTGGCGTAGTCTCCCTGATACTGGGGTAGTCTCCCTGATACTGGGGTAGTCTCCCTGATACTGGGGTAGTCTCCCTGATACTGGGGTAGTCTCCCTGATACTGGGGTAGTCTCCCTGATACTGGGGTAGTCTCCCTGATACTGGGGTAGTCTCCCTGATACTGGGGTAGCATCCCTGATACTGGGGTAGTATCCCTGATACTGGGGTAGCATCTCTGATACTGGAGTAGTCTCCCTGAATATGGAGTAGTCTCCCTGATACTGGGGTAGTCTCCCTGAACATGGAGTAATCTCCCTGACGATACTGGGGTAGTCTCCCTGATACTGGCGAAGTCTCCCTGATACTGGGGTAGCATCCGTGACACTGGGATAGTCTCCGTGATACTGGAGTAGCCTCCCTGATACTGATGTAACCTACTTAATACTGAATTATCCTCCTTGATATCGAAGTAGCTTCCTTGAAAACGGGGTAAACTCCCCGATACCGAGGTAATCTCGTAGATACTGAGTTAACCTCTCTTAAACTGGAGTAGCCTCTATTATGCTGGAGCAGACTCCCTGAGACTGGAGTGACCTCCCCTAATGCTGGAGTAGCCTCCATGATACTTGAGTAATCGCCATAATACTGGCGTAGCCTCCTTCATACTGATGCAGCTTCCATGATTCTGGAGTAGCCTCCCTGATACTAGAGTAGCTTCCATGAAACTTGAGTAACCCTCCCCCCCCCCCCGCCCCCTAATGCTGGGGTAGATTCCGTGATACTGGTGTAGCCACCCTGATCCACGTGATACTGGACTAGCCTCTCTGATGCTGGAGTAGCCTCTCTGATGCTGGAGTAGCCTCTCTGATGCTGGAGTAGCCTGAGCGATACTGGAGTAGCCTGCCTGGTGTTGGAGTAACCTTATTGGTATTGGAGTATCCTCATTGAAACTGGAGTAGCCTCCGTAACTAATGCACATTTCTCAGATGCTTATAATGCACATATATCGCTTCTGTTTTATCCTTGCTGTATAAGATTAACTATATAAGTTCAAAGCGAGCAAGCGCCAAAGAAAAATAAATAAATACATAAATAAAAAAGTGATTTTTGAAGGAAATAATGTATGAGAGTAGAGAAATAAGAAGAGTGGAATGTTAGACGGGCTTGCGTGCCCACTTCGAAAATAAAGTTCGTTTGTTTGTTTGGTGTAGTCTCGCTTATTCTGGCAGTATATCAGGCGTCTAGCGATCTCAAATAAGAGTAAAATGTCCGTGGTCTTTTTGGAGCGTTAGAGATCACACGACTGTAGGATATTGACAAGAGTGGCCGAAAAGGTCAAAACCACATTTCATAATTAGAAATCCTGCCAATAAAAGCAATATTTACAGCAAATTTGGTTCGCGTGTACATATATTTGTTGGTTGATTTAAGTACCCACACATTTGTTGGTTGATTCGGGTACCCTCACATTCAATTTATTTGGTTGTTTTGGGATTTCATGTTTGAAGATTGAGCACTACCCACTACTGGCAACGCTGATCGTATTCCGGTAAGAACCTTGGGTCTTGTCCACATCAGATTGGAAGCACTTGACTCGAGTTTCACTCTCATTTGAGCTAGTCAGTAGTGCATATACCTGACTGGAGTCTGGATCGAACTCCGGATCACTGGCGAGTTGGGCGGGTGTTTAACCAATAGACCACGCGGCTGACGTTAGACGTGATCAAACTATCATACTAGAATATCCCAACGTCACCCGTTGTAGGTTATAGCTCAAAGTTTACCCGATCGCCGAGACTGACATCAGATGTACTCCCGAAAGATCAAGACTTCTCGATCTGCCAAGGCACACCAGGAGCCTAAAGTCCAATGAGCAGTAATCAAATTGATTCATTTGGTTGTTTCGAGATTTGAGGTTTGAAGATTGAGCACGGCCCACTACTAGGCAACGTTGATCGTATTTCGGTACGAACCTAGGGCCTTGTCCTCGTCAGATTGGAAGCACTAAACTCGAGTTTCGCTCTCATTTGAGCTCGTCAGTAGTCATCATAATTATCATGTGCCATGCCGGTAAGCGTGCGCGGTCATGTATTGCCATTTCACTAAATCACCAGAATCGTGGTTCAGCTCAGTGTTCTTGTCTCGACCATACAACGTGGCCACTCCATCCAAGTATTTACTTCTTTGCCTTCCCCTTGTTCTCTTCCCCTCGATCTTGCCAGTCGTCACCAAGTTCTCCAAATTATTTCTTCTCATAACATGCCCAAAAAATTGTGACTGTCTACGTTTAATTTCTCTAATAATTTTACGGTTTCCATTTGTTTGTTGTAGGACGTGGTCATTGGTTTTTCTGTCTGTCCATGGTATTCTTTGCATTTTCCTCAGAAACCACATTTCTGCAGCCATAAGATGTTTTTTCAGCTTGACTGCTCATTGTCCAAGTTTCACATCCATACAAAAGAACAGGCTCTATGTATCCCCTCAACACTCTTTTTCTCGTTTCAATTTACATCTTTTTATTGGTCAGAATGTTTTTCATCTTGCTAAAGGCTACTTTCGCCATGGCGATTCTTGTTCTAATCTCTTCAAGGCATCTCCCATCAGATGTTATGACTGTTCCGAGATAATTGTACCGATTCACTTGTTTAAGAATATTTTCATTTACTTGTATATTACATTGTGGTATTTCCTTCTTCTTAGTGACGACGATAATCTGTGTCTTCTTACAAATTAATTATAACCAGTTTGTTGTTTGATTCCAGTACACACACATATGTTCTTTGTGTCCAGTATCCACACATTTGTTGTTTGGTTACGGTATCCACACATTTGTTCTTTGAAACCAGTATCCACACATTTGTTGTTTGATTCCATTATCCACACATTTGTATCATTGCGATGCTACGATGATGGTGCACTGTAGTGAAATTCTCATGATGTTATTTATGGTATACAACTGAGACAAGTATGGACATATTCGTGTGTAATGAAAGTGATCCTTGACGAAAAATTAAAAATAATGTTCTTCTTATTATTACTTTCATTATCATCATTATTAGTA
Source organism: Cepaea hortensis (assembly GCA_963921405.1). Taxonomy (NCBI): domain Eukaryota; kingdom Metazoa; phylum Mollusca; class Gastropoda; order Stylommatophora; family Helicidae; genus Cepaea; species Cepaea hortensis. The sequence continues at coordinate 98,278,843 of OY992876.1, read as the reverse complement.
TAATTCGTTATTATTATTATTATTATTATTATTATTATTATTATTATTATTATTATTATTATTATTATTATTATTATTATTGCATATATTTTGAATATATCCTTATTACTATTGTTGTTTTGATGTATTTGCTTTTGCTATTATTATTATTTCTTTTAAAACTATTATTATTAATATTGTTTGTATTATTATTATTATTATTATTATTATTATTATTATTATTATTATTATTATCATCATCATCATCATCATCATCATCGATATTACTGTTATTGTTGTTGAAGATCGATATATAATAATTATTATTATTGTTTATTGTTTGCTCTGGTTAAAGCCATTATTGTCATTGTTAATGTTATTATGCCGGTCTCTCTGCTCGAGGGGTTACACGACTTTCTCGGTAATCCCGTTTACCCACGCAGGGTAACGCAGCGCCCGAGAATTGGAAGCGGTTCTACCCGCGTCGGTGACTTGCGGGATAATTGAGCGGGCTGCTCAGAAATCAATGGCAAACTACTGAGCGTAATCTTACCAAGAAATCAACAATCAGCTGAAAGATGCTGATGTTGACAGCGATGTCAAATAAAATGTTATTATTCTTGTATTATAAACGATATTATCGTTTGAATAACTAAGACACAAACAACATGTTTCATGATTTATTGCCTGGCCTATTTATCTGCATCTCGTCAGTTACTTACTGCAGAAATCACTCAGCATAAACTAGAGTGATTAGATAAAACCTTCAAGCTGAAATATAAATATATACACAAAGTAATTTCAGTTGTCTACCACGGTAATTTTAAACGGGCTAGCATGTCATTCTGTTTGCACAAGACTGGCTTCTGCCGATTAATGGCGATTGCTGCAGCGACCTTTAACAAGCGACCATTTTGTGTGTTAAACAAAACGCGAAAAGCATTGTCCCTATCAATCAGGTGACCGGTTTCCAAAATGTGCCTTCGAATCGATGACGTAGGAGATTTGTGGTGTGTCGGATTGGCCAGGTTCTCAGCGACGTTTTTTACTATTATGTCAACCCAATTGGGTTTGCGTTCGACCACCCTGTTGTTCAACTGCCTCTCTGTTCTGCTGATTAGGTAGACTGGCACTTGCGTGTATCTTTATAAATACAATTGATTTGGCGTACATGGAGACAGGTTCTTTTAATGCTAGGGTGAGAATAGGTGTGGTTCTTTACCTCTAGTCTGTCCAAAAATGAATACCTTCATTCACGATCAATTATTTTGAAAACTGTCTGTTGCATCGTTATGAAATTTTTCCTGCCGTCTTATATTTACCCCCACCCAAGGAATATGTCTTTGATAGGTCCAAAAGCAACTTAAATCATGGAAAGCGGCGAGATTTCTTTGATGTGTTGGTGAAAAACTAGTGATTTCTCGCTAACAAACTTGTTTTACAGTAATGCCCCGTGCCACTACGCGAGGCTCTTGTCATAAGGCCAATCCCATGTCCCACGAGAAAACTAACTATTCAAAGCTAATGTTTCCGTGTGAAGACGTAATACATTTAATAATGTGCACTTCAACTCTAACCCGTAAATTATATACTGCATATAAACAAAGTTTGAAATCTGCTGTACAATCTGGAGAAAAAAACATTTTATAGTTGGGTGGACATAATGAGAAGGTTATATGCTAAATCTCATCATTTTCCCTCAGTTGGTTACTGAGATATGGAATTTTATATTGGGGCAGACAAAAGTAAACAGACTATAATAACTGGAGTATTAGCATATATATTATTGTTGTTATAATTACTGCAGATGACTTCATTACTGTTATTATTGTTGATATTGGTAATGTCATGTGTTTACTGTTTTCACTTTTTAAAATCAGGTATGCTGCTCTTATAAATGTGATGATGCATAAGTTCTTGCTGATGATGTTATGAGTACTTATATTTGTATTGTTGTCTACTTCTATTTGTAAATTCTGTTATTGCGGTTGTATTGGTGTTGTTGTTATTAGTGAACAACTAGGGTTAGAATTAAATTGTAAAAAAGACACAGATTATGGTCGTCACTAGGAAGAACGAAATACCACAATGTAATATACAAGTAAATGGGAATATTCTTCAACAAGTGAATAGAACAAGAATCGCCATGGCAAAAGTAGCCTTTAGTAAGATGAAAAACATACTGACCAATAAAAATATGTCAATTGAAACGAGAAAAAGAGTGTTGAGATGCTACACAGAACCTGTAATTTTATATGGATGTGAAGCTTGGACAATGAGCAGTCAGGCTGAAAAACATCTGATGGCTGTATAAATGTGGTTTCTGAGAAAAATGCAAAGAATACCACGGACAGCCAGAAAGACCAATGAACAAGTCCTTCAAGAAACAAATGAAGATCGTAAACTGATTAGAGACATTAGATGTAGACAGTCACAATTTTTTGGGCATGTTATGAGAAGAAATGATTTGGAGAACTTGGTGACAACTGGCAAGATCGAGGGGAACAGACCAAGGGGAAGACCTAGAAGCAAGTACCTGGATGGCTTGGCCTTGTGGCATGGTCGAGACAGAAACACGGAGCTGATCCACGACTCTGGTGATCGAGTGAGATGGCAGAACATGACCGCCCACGCTTACCAGCATGGCACATGATGGATGGATGGTTGTTATTATTATTATTGTTGAAATTGTCGATGAGTTAGAAGCTACTGAGATGTCTGTTCTTGGCAGCTGTTCTGCTGTTGAGTTGTTTGCTCTTGACGGATAGAAATCATCATCTCTTCCTATTCCCGTATTATCTTGCTGTGTCGAGGTGAAGCATAAACAACGACAGAGTGCCCGTTTGTGGAGTGCACGTTTTTATATCCATTATTCCCACCGCCCATCGTTTATATTTGGAAGTACAAAGCGTTTGTGGGAGAAGATGATTAATGATGATTTCATAAGTTTGGGGTACTGTCTGCTTTATTGATGTATGTGAGCGAAATATGCAGCAATCTGCCCATATTTGAATGTTGATGGTCCTTAATTTACTGGGACTTCCCTTTATAAATTGAAACGTTGCAGAACACCATTGCCCCATTTGGACAACAATCACCTTCAAATTAATATCCGAATTGCGGCTGGTTTGGTCACAGGATTTCTTAACTGAGTCTGACAATGGACCCTAATTTAACTTCTCTTTTGAGGTTGAAAGGGGTAGGCTTCATGATAGACTGGAACATGCATCTTTCCTGCGGCAACATTGATGTGAGGCATAACACACAAATACTAAAGAAGAAATTGGGGCTTTTGAACTTAAAGGTTTCAGAAAAAGTAGAGCGTCATGCGGAAAACCGGTAAAGAACAACAGTCTGCCAACAGAGAGCCGGTGTCGTTAGTCGCCACACGCTGAAGGAGGTACGGATGGGGGTGATCCGAGCAGTTCTAATAATTCGATGTGCAATGAAGATGATCTGTTAACTAACTAACTAACTAACTAACTAACTAACTAATTAACTAACTAGATAACTAACCCAATAACTAACTAACTAACTAACTAACTAACTAACTAAATAATCAACTAATAAACTAACCAACTATCTAACTAACTAACCAACCAACCACCCAACCAACTAACTAACTAATTAACTAACTAACTACCTAACTAACTAATTAACTAACTATGCAACCAACTAAATAATTAACTCAGTAAATAAGCAATCAACTAACTAAATTACTAACTAACCAACCAACTAACTATTAACTAACTAACCAACCAACTAACTATTAACTAACTAACCAACCAACTAACTATTAACTAACTAACCAACCAACTAACTATTAACTAACTAACCAACCAACCATCTAACGAAATAACAAATTAACTAACCAATGAGCAAACCAACCAACCAACTAACTATCTAACCAGCTAACTAACTAAATAAATACCTAACGATTTAATTAGCCAACTACGTAACTAACTAACTAACACATCTTTGGGACAAACGAAAACAAACCGGCATATCATAAAACACACAACACACTCTTGAATATGATTTATAGTAACCTTGTGTTTATTTCATAGTATTTATTTTATAGTAACAATCTGTTATATATGAGTTATGTACACAGACAATGAAAAGAGGGGAGTGAGAGAGAGAATGACAGAGTGACAGGCACAGAGAGACGGAGACAGAGAGACAGTGACAGAGAGACAGTGACAGAGAGAAGAAATAGAAGGAAAATAACAATGAAAGCTAGGCAACAGAAACAAAAGAGACGGATGTGCGGTTATGAGATGTATTAGCACTTTCATTCCAGGAAAAAAAAAAAAAAAATATTTAAAGGATGAAAAGAACACGCAACAAAGAAAATGGAAAATTACGAAAGAAGAGCATTATTTAATATAGTGGTAGTTGTATATTATAGTTATGCAGCACTTAGAGAGAGTGAGAGAGAGAGAGAGAGAGAGAGAGAGAGAGAGAGAGAGAGAGAGAGAGAGAGAGAGAGAGAGAGAGAGAGAGAGAGAAGGACAGTATAAAGGGAATGAAAATAAATGCATATTTTTTAAACTTGTAACGTAAGGCGGGGAACAAGCAAATTAGGGTACAGAAATACATCTGAAGACAAGACAACATTGGAAGAAGAAAAAGACAATTTAATACAAAGCAGTAAGTAAAGGACTCAGTGGAGCGGAAAAGGTATAGGTTCCAACCCTACATAGTTGTACCACTCTAATAATAAGGGAGACATTGTCAACATCACAAAGATCGTCTTCACTTCCACGGAAATGTCATGGTATCCATCTTGGGGTGGGTTGAACTGGGCGCCCATCTCTTTAAACACAAATCATCAGACACGGGAGTAGGCGTGTCGGTCGGTGCGCCACCGCACGAAATATACAGTAATATTAACATGAGGTCCAAATGAGGATAAAGGGGGGGGGGGGGAATAGGAAGATCAAGGTTATACTTGTTTTTCTGTTTCTTTTGTGGACATACAGAGTGAGTAAGAGAGTGTATGTGGGGAAGATAGATAAACAGATGTTGAAAGAGATAGAGAGGGAGGGAGTGAGATGGAGAGAAGGGGGCAGAGAGATGGACAGATGGACAGACAGACGGGAGGGCTGGCGGGATGGCGGATAGGCAGAAGGACAGACAGACAGATAGGAAGACAGACAGACGCATATAAGATAAACTAAATAAAACAAAGAAAAACAGAATAAGACATGTATATCTATTTGATACATCTCCAGAGAAATAATGTGTTGATATCATGTTTCTATCCATACGTTCTCACAGCCTGTATGACAATATGGCACGATATTTACATATGTCGGGGCGAATAAATGCAAGTAATTAAATGTAACATTTTCATATAACTAGATCTTAAATAACAGCACGTCTTTGGACATAATGTACAATACAATCTGACTCACGTGATCATCAACACATCGTGACGTCACGTAAATCAGAGAAGGCAGCACAAATCAACTATAATACCTTTAGAAAAGCTAAATTGATTTATACTTAGCTATCCTCACCCTAGCCATACCACAACCGAAAGGGGTTTGAACCCTAAAGACGCGCAGGCCGGGTTCTAAGAAGCACTATACTAGACATATCAGTAACAATATTTTGTTTACACATTAACATATTTACATAACAATAAAAAGCAATGCAAATAACAACATATACACGGGTGCGTCTTAGTTAAATTAACAGTTTTAACAGTTTGTGTAAAGACATCTGGATTCTTTACATTTACATCGCGTAAATGTACTTTAAAGAAATAATAATTATCATAAGTTATTATTTATAGTTATGTCTAAATTAACATTCGAATTGAGCATTGTGTTGTGGGTAATATATAGTCGCTCCAGTGATTTGTTTTCAAATTCGTAGTATTAGTTTCCAAACGTGATATTTATTTGATTTGCCGTTTGGAATGAAAGCCTTCTGGGTGTCAGTATATACTTGTTTATGGGAAATACTCTTGTAAATAAACATCTGCTTGTGAAGCTGTGTTGACGTCATTGTACTGTCCGGTTACGTCGATAAAATACTAGTGCCATATGCAACCACACTGCTCTTGCAATGTTGTAGTTGGAGAGACACTGAGTTGGGGGGATCGTGTGGGTGACCCATAATAATCTGTTTAACCTCCCTGGTGGATATCGTGGAAAAACACACCAGTTTCATTAACGAAGAGAAGATGATTATAATTTCACTTCTCAGGCAGCCTCTCGAGAACTACTTTTTTGTCAGCTGTGTGATTGCAAGAGAATCACAGTGATTCGATGTGATATTGGTAGATGATCATCTTTGGCGTCTTGCATAAGCTCACGCCCATACTTAGAATAAGTGTCATGCTTGCCCCCTAGGATAACAGTAAGTAATCAACACCATTTAATTACCGTCAGTTGATACTCTAGCAAATTACTTAACACATTGAAGTTCTGAATGAAGTGACACATTAACTTTTGACGTTGTCGTTTTTAAACAAAAATATTACTTCTGATCCTAAATCAAACCATCCTTGGTTTTCCACTGTTCTGTGTGCAGTTCGCGTCTTTTGTTCACATATTTTCTGTCAACTGTTCATCCAGTGTGAACATTCATAACAATACCACATCCCTTAATGTTCTTTACTAATAATCGGAATACATGGTTCACCCATTCTCTGTCAAAAGGTTCATGAAGATTAATTAATCAGAGGATATCGCTCAGTTAACAAGTTCACTTCTGCGGTTCACATAGTTTATGTCGACTCATCGGCAGTTGAATTTAAAGTGTGATTGTCAGCACAATAGTATGCCCTCCTGTTTATAGTTCACATAATTTATCCACGATGTCCTGTAAACAATTCATCATCTGCTTCACCAACAATATCAGTATAAGGGAATATAGCATTATGTGAATTTTGTGTTAACGTTTCACATTCTTTGTTCACATGCACTGTACACATTTAACATGGTAGCGTTTAAATTATAGTACACTGTACATTAAACCGCTGACTGTCTGCCACACTTTCGTTATTCTGTTCACATCCGTTTTCAACAGTTTGGGCCATTCGTTCACATATAAGTTCCTTCCTAAACTTCGTCATCAGTTCACGAATTACTTAAACCACAGATACCATCATCATCATACTCCACTTTTGCCGTCATTCGTCGTGGGGAGGAATAGCCGACGTTCCAGCGACCTATGGGTGGCACTGGATTGTGTTATTTCTTGTGGTTGTATAGTGTCTTTGATGGCGTCTATCCATTTTCTTCTCGGACGTTCTCTTGCTCTCGTATCAGATTTTCTTTGGTCTAGCGAGATGGCCGAACCATTTGATCTTTTGTTTGTCAATATATGTTGGCACAAGGTGTTGATCCCACTGTCTGTCAGATGATATCATCTCTTACTTGGTCTCCGATGGTTAAAGATGACAATAAAGCCAATATGGCTAACTGTCAACAGTTTAAACATGTCTATCACATACTTGCAGATATGTCATATACATAAGGCTGCCCAGTATGTATATATTTCTTGAACACAATCGCCAGCTGTCAATAGTTGACATATCTTGAATTATAGTTTGTGTTCCTGCATTATTCTCTGTCACATAGTTGTATTTCTAAGATGCGAATATTTCTTCAACACGTCTCCATTCTTCTTTTATTTTAGTCTTAAATCGGTAACACATTTGACAAATACTAATTTACGTACATGGACGGAATTTTCTACTAGATAATTTCATTTCATTGAACTGTTTTATCTTATTGAAAATGTAATGTCTGCATTGCCACGGAGAAACATGTTCCAGAGACTTACAAGTAACATGCTTTACAGTTGACAATATTTTATACATAACGCAATCCCTGGAAGTCTTATTGAAGATTATCCGCTCCGAATGTGTTGTTTCGTTTTTCATTCTTTAACAACACAGGACATTTCTTAAGTCCTGTAATTTAACCAGAGCGATCAAACAGCGGCATGTCCCTGCGTTAAAGTTCGCATCTCTTGAATAAAGAAACTCAAGTGCTCATGAAAAGCTTGAGATCAACCCTTTATCTACAATAAGGCTCCGACAGTCGGTGCTGAACAATTAGTGCTTGTAAAATCAACATAGAATTACCATTATTTTTGGCGATTTCAAAGTTACCTCATCAGATTCTGGTAATTCTTCTTCATCAGGCAAAACGGGATAATTTACAGCTTTTATGAGCATTTCAGCATTGAGGCAGTGAGGCATCCATTATGGTCTTGTTTAAGGATTCTGAAGATGCGTTGGTTATAACACTGTTCTCGAGTCCCAGAGTCTTAAGTCCGGCTGCTGCTGATGCAGCCCTGAGTTCTTCACATTCCTTCCTGACTTCATCTAGACATTGGTAAATATGTAGGCTTGCGGTGTCCGGATCTGGCCGGCGGAGGATTCTATCGTATTTGGAGCAATGCTCGCAGTCTTCGAATGCGTTATCGTCACCACAGCCTGAGTGGCAGGTTGTAGAGCGAAGAAGGGAATCATGCTCTGTGGCATGTGCAGATTCAGGATCTTCCGAAGAGGTAAGTCCTTTTGGTGGAGTGCCAGATCTACTTGCGTTCTTCAGATCACGGCTCGACAGGCTGTGGGATGAGCTTGTCCTCAAGCTGTGCCCAGATTGTGAGGAATTACTTCCATGGCTTATCTTGCGGACGGAATTCTGTTGAAGGTTCTCTCCGGAGGATTTCATATTTTGGCGTTTATCACTTTCTCTATGGGATGTGGGTACGGCCTCGTGAATCACTGTACATGTATTGTTTGAATTAGAGCGGTTCACAGATGAAGATGAAGCAGATCGTGAAGACCCTAGATACATATACCCCATGGATGGATCTATGGATCCGGGTGGGGCCGAGCGGCGCTTCTGCTTGGTCAACGCTGTTTCCGACATCTTCCCGATGGTTTCCGAGGCACTTGAACTTTTGACCATCATCTCCATGGCGTGAGGATGGCTGTTTTTAATCTTTTTATTTGTAATCCGAAGGTTTATATTAGCAGTGTTACCTACAGCTTTTGTCTCCCCTTTTGTGGCATTTGTGTTTCTTTTACTATTGCTTGTCTCCCCTTTGGTGGCTCTTGGACATTCACCATGACTCCCAGAGCTCCTCTTCTTGTCCTTCACCCTTTCACCAACATTGTAGTACAGCACGTCCGCCTCGTTGCCATCTTGATCAGACAGTCCGGCAGAAACACTCCGACGCAGCTTATCCATCCCACCAAGCATCTCACCCGCACCGTTATTTGGTGACGCTTCTGGTGAGATCTGGATGTCATCTGAGGATTGCAAAGGAGCGGACGCTGTGATTTCAGTATTGATATAGTCTTTAGGATTTACGGCAGAATACAAAGGCGGAGCTGTAGCTTTGTTGAAAGGGTTCCCTTTCTCGTCAATGCCATCCTTAAAAATGTCAGTGTATCTTGGGAGTCTGGAGTCACAGATTTCTGCATATTCTGCATCGCAGCATTTGTATTCTTTCTCGCCTTCTACATCTTCGGGTTGGTGCTTCTCTTCGCTGTTAGGATCCGGAACATCCTCGACTTCTGTGAAAGGGTAAGAGAAGAATTAGAATATTTTAATTCTATTTTACTGATGTGAAATGGCTAGAATGGGTTTTAAAACATAGATTGCTAGATGTAGGGTGAATAGACATACAGCTAGAAACGGGAGGGCTACATTTTGGCTCAATAAACATATGGCTAAAATTGATGACTAAATGTAGGATCAATAAACATATGGCTAGAAGAGATGACTACATTTTGGCTCAATAAACATATGGCTAGAAGAGATGGCTACATGTAGGCTCAATAAACATATCACTAGAAGAGATTACTACATTTTGGCTCATTAAACATAGGCTAAAAGGGATGGTTAAATGTAGGTTCAATAAACATATGGTTAGGCGAGGAGACTAAATGTAGGCTCAATAAACTTATGGCTAAAACAGATGCATAAATGTAGAATCAATAAATATATGGCTAGAACAGATATTAACACAGAGATGGCAAGAAGTAGGATTAATCAGGATTTTTACTTATATTCGGTTTATATTAAGTAAAAATAGATGGCGGTGAATGAGAAGTAGGGGTGTGGCACAGTTATGACTTAAACGTTGGTAATATGGTAGCAGATATGTTGTATAATATATCAAATTAAAGGGGGTTGCTTAGGGAAAACTACTGTATATAAGCCCATGGCAGATGCGGGAAGTCGATAAAACAAGTAATAATCCCATTTCACTTAATCATTTAATATGGTAGCGGACATGTTGTATTCATTCACTGGCACCTTGCCGCTTTTACAGACGATAGTTTGTTACATTGTACGGCAAGAAGGCATACTAACTGCAACTGCAAATATGATTGATCAGACCAATTTGCGCTGTAGATGTTTGTCCACAATGGATGCATCTGGACACATGGTCATTTTCACCTTCACGCACCATCTTACGTCTCAAGCGCTCACTATGTGACCTATCTGCAATCATTTTCTACTTTGTCTTAATCCGTTTCTGATGTTTGCCCTCCATGCAACACGTTCAGCTGCGACTTGCTCCCAATGTGCATTATCAATGCCTGTATCGATCATGTCCCTTTTACACACATTTTTGTATCGTAGCAGAGGCCGCCGCCGAGAACTCTTACGCATCTGTAATTCACCAAAATAATATGTCCTTTGGTATTCTTCCATCATCCATCCTCCTAACGTGTCCTATCCATCTAGGTCTACGAAGACTGAGTATGGAACAAGCCGTCACACAATCTGATCTTTCCAATACTTCAGTATTCGTGATTTTGTTGTATTATATATCAAACTAAAGGGGGTGGGGGTATTCAGGGAAAACTGCTGTATATAATCTCATGGCAGATAAGGGAAGTCGCTTAAGACTATTAATCATCCCATGTCACTTAATCACTTAAAACAGTAGAGAATCAAGAAAGGCGTAATTTTACCTGCACTGGCGTACACGTGACTTTCTTGATCACATATTGTCTGACACCTGTCGGAACAAACAATTAACAACAATTAGGATAATGGCATGAAATACACAATAACTAAGTGCACTAATAATGCGTGTGAGCGAAAAGCAAAGATTCGGTCTATAACAATGGGTGGATAAGAATTATGTCCATATTCCATAATTGTGGGTTCATGTCGACGATAGACATGGCTAATGAAGACACAATTTTTAAGGGGTGTCTAGTTCGTCATGCGTCGAAGTACACTAGTTCCTGCAGCAAGTCGCTGTCGTTATTTGGAGGTGACAGGTTCGAATCCTGGTGGTAACTATAGCTTTCAATTTTTATGTTGTCTGGTGCGTTCTCTAGTCTCTAATTCTTATCCCTACTTCTATGAATATGATGCATTTATATATTAATGGGAAGCGTTATTCGCAATCGAATTGCAAATGATACTCAGCGTTATTCACAATTGAATTACGAATTATTGTAAAAAAAAAGTATCCCTTATAGAGCCTAATTAGGTGATTATGAAAGTAGCGATATGCTGATTCAGGGGCGATATTTCATTTGGCAAATAAAATTCACGTTAATCAAAGACATGTATTGGATCCATCGATTCCGACACTCGATCATTCTGTCGCTGCCTGGGGCACCCCGGCAGCTTCAGCAGATCCATAGAGCACACTTTATTCACAAGCTTCCAGTTTCTCAGTTCTATATTTTAGTTGGTAATGTTTAATATTTGTTATTATATCACCGAATTAATTTCTGAAAAATGAAAAGAAAAAAACAATCCATCCAGCAGCCGTTGCTTTTATTATATGAAAGTGTTGTTCACACGAAAGTAGTGTTGATGTTAAAGTGGTGTTGAAATGAAAGTGTTGGTTATATCAAAGTGTTGTTGATATATCATAATTAAGGATATATCAACAACAATATATAACCAAGTTACGTGTCTTTACACACAAAAAAAAAGTCGAGTCGCTTAAAAGTCGACAGGGTCGACTTCATTGCACCGAGTTTCTTCCCATATGGCTCAGCCTCTTTCCGCAGCGCGGAAAGCGTCACACAAAGCACGAACTCCGTAGCTCCAGCGACGACAGTAAGGAGTCTCCACAAAATGCACTCGTGAACTGAAGGACTCGAACCCACAACCCTCGGAGCCCAAGTCAGACGGCTTGACCACTTCGCCATGGGTCATTTACAAAACGTCGCAATCAACCTCAGTATTTGTTGGACATTTTACGTTCACTAGTCAGATATACATATTTGACTATTTGCACACCTTTGGCCACACTTTCCGTATTTGGCTCTTTTACAGTTGAATTGGCTCAACCTTTGTAGAAAAAAGAGCACCTTTCAATACCGAACTGAACTCAACTTTTGTGCCTTCTTGACAACGAAGGAGTTGTGTTTTAATATTATTTTATAATGTTATGTATTTTCTTTATATCTGTTTGTGTTTTCCCGTCCCTGATGAAGATATATATATATATATATATATATATATATATATATATATATATATATATATATATATAGAGAGAGAGAGAGAGAGAGAGAGAGAGAGAGAGAGAGACACACACACATACACACACACACACACACACACACACACACACACACAAATGTCGTTTGTTGTGTCCCAGAATACTTATTTTTATTTTATTATTTTATCATTATATATTTTTGGATCGTCTATTTTTGGGGGATTTTCACTCTGTGATTTATGTTCACCTTTATGGAGTCTGTTGTTAGGTATATACACCACACTGCGTTGCGGTAAATGCTCCCAAGGCGGCCAGAGGAAACGCTTTAAAGCACTCTGAAAATCTCACTGAAAGCTTTTGGAATTCATCTTGATTCCTGGGAGACTGCTGCTAAAGACCGTAATTCGTGGCGTACATCATTACATACGGGTGCAGTCACTTGTGAAGCAACTAGGACTGCAAGAGCTGTGAAGAAAAGGCTGGACAGAAACACCACCGCAGGAGATCCTCCTCCTGGAACGTCAAGCATTCTTTGCCCACATTGTCAAAGAACATTTCGAGCCAAAATAGGCCTTATCAGCCATTTTATAACTCACGGCTCCATACTTTCAGCGACACTGGATGAAATGAATGGGCAACATCATTCTTGATGGAGAAACAACACACCATGTCCATGTTTAGTATGTCTCATCTTTTCGCAGGAGCTACACATACGTAACTGTTTGTATTTCATATCAACATAACTTTCATATCAACAACACTTTTATTTCAACAACACTTTCATTTCAACAACACTTTCAGATATTAATTAATAAACTGGAAGGAATTAGACATTCTCTGTAAGCACAAAATACAACATTAGACAGACAAATATGGCTTTAAGGCAGATAAAAGCATTACAACAAACATAAAACAACGTTACTAACAGGAAAACAGCAGCATAAAATTTAGATTAGCAGCAGGATTAATTCTCTCTCTTGGGGAGATTTCATATTTTAATGTGTGGATTATCGCCCTTAACTTATGATAATATCTATGTTACCACGGAGACCAGAACTGACGAAGAATAATTTAAGCACTTGCCTTTTAAAAGAAGCGTACAGATTTCTGATCGATGCTGTGGCTTATGGACAGTAAACACAATTCACAATTCCCCGTTATACCGAGTCCAGGGTTCGAAATCAGGCTGAGGACGATTTGGAAGCCAGCCGCTTGGTATGTTCACCCCCCCCACCCCCCCCCCCCCACCCCACCCCCGCCATCCTCACCTTCCCTATAGTATGTGGCGTAGGTAGTTCAGAAAGCAATAGCGAAATAACGAAAGTAAAAAAAGGCCTAGTAAATTTTTTTTAAAACATGCCGAGGTTCACTGCGACGTCCTGTACACGACATGCAGCTAACTTTTATAGTAATAGTGTTTGTCCATCAAGAATGATGATGACCATTCGTTTCATCCAGTGAGGCTGGAAGTTTGCTGCCGCGAGCTCTAAGATGGCTGGTAAGCCTTATTTTGGCTCGAAACGTTCTTTGACAAAGAGGGCAAAGAATGCCTGACGTTCAAGGAGGATAAACTCCTGCAGTGGTTTTATTTTTGTCCAGCCTTTTTTTCCCCGAAGGTCTTGCAGTCTTATTTGCTTCACAAATGACTACACCCTTTCCTAAGGATGTATGCCACGAATTTTGGTCTTTGGCAGCAGTTCAAATTCCAGCAGTGGAATCTTTAATACAGCTATATTCGGAAATTTGAGACCTTTTCATTGGTTGCACGAAATGGCGCCATTAACTTGTGCGATAAAGTCTTACGTTCCGTAATGTTTGGTCGACCCTTGCCTCCTTTACGAAAAATAAAGCTTCCCCCTTGTTTTAATTTTAACTCTTTCGATCTCAAAATGGGATTTCAGTTTAACTGTTTCTGTAGCATTTTTTTGTCGTTCAACTGTTTATTTGTGACTTTTAACTATTTATATCCCATGTAGTTCTCTCAATGACCCTGAGAGCTATGCCGGCGGTAGCGTAGCTACCAGCAGGGCCTCCCAAGCCGGACAGGTCAAAGGGTAGAGAACAGACAAAGAGAAACACCCTGGTCCTCCAGGTTGGGGGTTGAAGCGTGGGGTTAACATCCCCACCTTTGTAAAAACCTTTCTTTGTTACGAAACAAATACATGAGCCTCGATATCGGACTGACTTATCTGGACAACGACCTTGGAACGTTAAAGGACTTTTGAGATTTGGAACATGGAATGTACGGACACTATATCGAGCTGGAGCGGCCGAAGAACTAACCCGGGAGCTGGGTGAATATCAAATGGATATAACAGCAATTCAAGAAATAAGGTGGCCAGGAGAGGGTACTTTAGAGCAAAATGAAATGATTATAATATATGGAGGAAACACCCAAAATAAACATGAATTAGGAACAGGATTTGTCATCAAAAAAGAGTTATGGGGGAACGTTTTAAACTTTAAAGCTTTTAATGACAGAATTAGTAAATTACGAATAAAAGGTAAATGGAAAAATATAACGATGATTAATGTACATGCACCTACTGAAGAGAAAGAAGATGATATTAAAGAAGACTTTTATAATGATCTGGAAGATGTCATAGAAGAAACCCCCAAACAGGATATCCTGATTGTGCTGGGAGACTTCAATGCAAAAATAGGTAGAGAGCAAACTAATAAAAAAGTGGCCGGTATGGAAAGCCTACATACAACTTCAAATGATAATGGATGGAGAGTCATCAACCTGGCAGAAGCCAAAGGACTGCAGATTAGCAGTACCAGACTACAAAGAAAGGATATACACAAACAAACTTGGAAATCATGTGACAAGAGAACCTATAATCAAATAGATCACATTTTAATTAACAACAGAAATGCATCAAACATACAGCAAGTCAGAAGTTATAGAGGAGCTGAGTGCCACAGTGACCACTTCCTCGTTGGAGCAAAATTTAAAATAAAACTTAAGAGAGCTTTCTATACTAAATTACAAAGATTACACCCAACATATAACAGAGAAAAACTGCAAGACATTACAGTCAAAGAGAAATTTACAGATGGAATCAAATGTAAACTTGAAACTCTGCAAAACCCTTTGGAGGAAAGCGTTGACCAAACTTGGTTGAACATCAAGAATACAATTCAGTCTACCGCAGAAGAATGTCTCGGTGTGTTAACCACGCATAGAAAGAACAGATGGTTCAATCAAAAATGTGAAGAAGCAGTCATTAGGAAGAAGAATGCCAGACATGTATGGTTAAATGACATCAATAACATCCAAAAGGAAGAGCATTATAGAAATGAATGTAAAGAGGCTACAAAAATAGTCAGACAGCAGAAGCGAGAATATATGAGTAATATAATCAAAGATATGGAAACTAATCACCAGAAAAATGAATCCAGAAAATTTTTTAAAGAACTGAAGTCAATGAAACGAGGGCACCAACAAAACGCATATGGTTTAAAAGACAAAAATGGGAATATGCTAAATACCAATGAGGAAATGTGCAACACATGGAAAGAATATTTTATTGAATTACTAAATTGTGAAGCTCCAAGTCACATTTTCCCACAGGAAGAGGTTCTAACATGCGAACCACAAATTGAAGAACCTACATTTGAAGAAATCCTATATGTAATCACACGACTTAAAAACAATAAGGCAACTGGGACTGATGGAATTGCTGCTGAATTTATAAAGGCAGGTGGCCATGCATTACATCTAAAGCTATACGAACTAATAATAAAAATCTGGAGGACAGAAGAATTACCCCATGACTGGAAAGAGTCATTATTGATACCTATCTTTAAGAAAGGAGACAAGTTCCAATGTGGAAATTATAGAGGAATATCACTACTGTCCACAAGCTATAAGATACTATCCGCAGTATTACTAAATAGACTAAAACCATATTCAGAAGACATATTAGGTGACTACCAGGCGGGTTTTAGACAAAACAGATCAACAATAGATCAGATATTTATCTTACGACAAATAGCCGAGAAACATTGGGAATATAAAAGAGATCTCCATAACATTTTTGTGGATTTTAAAAAGGCTTATGATAGTGTCCATAGAAATAGTCTATGGAATGCTATGCAGGAATTTGGAATACCAAGGAAGTTAATCAACATGACCAGACTATGCATGGAAGATACTTATAATATAGTAACATATAAAGGCAGGAAATCAGACCCCTTCCAAATAACATCTGGCTTGAAACAGGGTGATGCACTATCGCCGCTACTCTTCAATCTGGCTCTAGAGAAAGTTGTAAGGAAGGTAAAGGAGGAATGTGATATTGGAGGAACATCCAAGCTGCTTGGTTATGCAGATGATATAGATATTATAGGGCAAAGTGAACAAAAGACATTGGAAATATTGACTCACTTAAAGGGAAAAGCCCAACAGATGGGGCTGGTTATCAACCAAGATAAGACAGAATATATGGTAATTTCAAGAGACGGAATGGCTAGAAACTCTGGCCACATACAAATAGATAATATGACCATTAAAAGAACGGAAACATACAAATACCTGGGTACAATCTTCAACTGCTCCAACATCATAAGGGAAGAAATACAAACTAGAATCAACTCTGGAAATAAGATATACTATGCACTACAACATCTACTAAAATCAAAGGCGCTATCTCGTAACACCAAAATCACAATATACAAAACACTGATCAGACCAGTTGTGCTGTATGGCTCTGAAACCTGGAGTACAACGAAAGGAGACGAAGCCTTGTTACAAACCTTTGAGAACAAAATTTTAAGACGCATCTTTGGACCCATTAGGGATACACAAAGTGGAGAGTGGAAAAGAAGAAGTAACAAAGACATTTATGATCTGTTTAAGTCCGCGCTAATCACTGGTATCATGAAGGCTAATAGACTACAATGGCTGGGGCATATAGAAAGAATGGAAGATAATAGGGAAACAAAACTCGCTTACACTCAGGAAATAAATGACCGTAGACCCCGAGGTAGACCAAGAAGGCGGTGGAGAGATAATACATGTACAGACCTACAAGCACTTGGAATCAACGACTGGCAAGAGAAGGTCCACCAGAGAGACGAATGGAGACGGATTGTATTTGCAGCAAAGAACCTCAATGGCTCGGAACGCTGAAGAAGAAGAAGAAGAAGTAGTTATTATTTTAACTCTGTTTGTCTAAAGCTTTTGTTAAAGTAAGTATTTTGTCTCAGCTCTCACGCCTTCTCATGCCTTCCATCGCTGTTCTTTCCAATCCACCGTGATGTTTAATATGGCCAAAGTATTTCATTTTCTGAGACACGGTGCTGTTAAATATCCAGTTTTCTTCCACGTTCACATCTTGTTAGGTGTCGTTAATTTTCATTTTTCTTGGTCCTTGGTTTTCTATACCTTTTCCTGCAGATTTAAGTTCTCGAGAAATGGTTGTCTTTTTCATTGATTGCAAAATGGTACAGGTCTCACATTCACATGTCACCAAGGGAAAAGATGCAACTTCACAAAAGTATTACATTAATGTGTTTGCTGGTGTTCTGGCATGTTATCTTTATACTATAAGTCAGGCATTTCTATGGCCGCTCTACTTCTAACTACTTTTGAACAGTTCCTATTGCTTGTGTGTGTGGTATTGATTTTTTTTTGTTTTTTTTGTGTTTTGCATATCCTGTTTACAGTATATCGCTGTCATCAACAACATTTTACTCCTGGTGTTAATGTCTTGGCAAGTTTACGTTCAGTAGTTTATTGATTATTACGCCAAGATATTATAAGTTTGCGACATGTTTGATTTCCTCATTTGTTGATTGCGATTTTCGTTGCGCGTGTAGTTTTGTTTTCGAATATTATTATTATTATTATTATTATTATTATTATTATTATTATTATTATTATTATTATTATTATTATTATTATCATTATCATCATCATCGTCATCATTTCGGTTTTGAATAACATTTTTTTAAATCCTTACTGTGACCTTTGATTGTCAGAATTAGCTATTTCAATCCCTTAGCATTATTTGAGAGGAGAACCTTGTCATCTGCATATCTGAGGTCTAGAATTGGATCTTGACCGTAAAAGTTTACAGAAAGGGATATGTAAAAGTTTAAGCTGGGTAAAACGAAACAAACTGTTCAACATAAGTCTTCTATGCAGGTTTGGCTGTGTTTACTGGCCCCAAATCATGCGCTACAGATTTTAAGAGTTAAAAATTCAAGTATTGAGAGTAGAAACATTATAGATTACGATATGTTAATGTAATATTTGGGATATACAAGGCTAATGTAACAATTGGTTGAGATTGAAGGAATATTAACAAGATAGATTATGCACTGTCACAGTCATCTACTGCTTATAGTACCTTGTGGTGTAGGGCCGGGGGGGGGGGGGGGGGGAGAGTCTTGAGCCTGAGGAATTAACGCCGCCTGGCTAGTTCAGTCACCTGGCACTGTTCAGGTGGGAGTTTTCTTTGTGCCCCAGACAGAAAAAATTCACGCCTTCCGAGGATTCGACCCGGGCTCCCGAAGGAGTGCCCGGCATTATAGCCACATGGCCAGCCGCTCTTGTGCACGAAGTTAGAAATACTGCTGGTTGGGACTTATTTGGTTCGCGTTAAAGTAATATTTGAGATATAGGAGGGTTAATGTAACAGTTGGTTGAGACAGAAGGGATATTAACAAGACAGACTATGCACGAAATGAGCAATAAACACCTTGCGAGTTATTTGTTACAAATTGAAGAAATATTTGGGATATAGGAGGGTAATGTTGATACAGGAGGAATATGTAAAACAGATAGATTATACAGGAAGTTAGCAGTACACGCGTTGTTAGTTATTTCAGACAGAATTAGATGCAATCAAGATAGAACAGTTTTCACAAGCACAGAGAGGAACAGGTAAGAAACAGTAGATCCTGCAAGTACCTGGTTTTCTTTGTGTAGAAGGTGACAGCGAAGATGATGATGATGATAACGACACAGGCAGCCGTTGAGCCGAGAACTATAGCCAGAAATTTCTCGTCTGTCGTGTCAAAGCCAGGGGCGTGGATGTTGTCTGCTGTGGAAGGAGGAGGAAAATGGAATCTGGTTAAAGACGTTATGAAACAAACAATTTACTTGACATAGAATTCTGGGAGGAACCACCACACGGTTTTCTTTTTTCCGAAACAGTAGAGACTACGTCGGCCGTTAGGTAGTTAGATGCAAGCTTTTATAGGACTTCGAAATCTACCCCAGCATTTGTTGACTGCCATTTTCTAAGCAAGTTTACGTTCGGTAATTTAAATCTGCAATAGCGCCTGACAATCTGCAATATAGTGTGCACTTTGAGGGAAATCCCGTTTAGTATTATTGCGCATAAATGCGCCAGGTAAAAATGTGTTTTCTATTTCATCGATTAACTTGATAACTATTTCTATCTGTAGAGTGTCAACTGCGTCTAGAGCAGTGTTTCCCAACCTTTTTTGTACCATGCCCCACTTAAGCCTTTCTAAAATTCATATTGCCCCCCTCCCCCGCCCCATGCCCCCCCCCCCCCCTTCAACAAATACATTATTTTTAATATTCAAAAATTGAAATGTTCACTAAAGAAAATTGAATGATAGGTTTTAGGAAGAAATCACTAGGTAATTATTGAGCAAACACAGTAAGTAAATTTTCAAAACATATAATGGAGAACTGAAATTCAAGTACAAAATAATTTTAATGAAAGATTTTTCTATATTATTTTAATTATTAGTAATTATTTATTATTTAAATTTAGTGAGATCCTTGCGCTTGATGCTTGCTGCAAAGAGATCTTATGTCAGGTTCCAATTTAGTTAACTTCAGTCTCAAGTCTCCCCGTTTTGTTATATTCAGCCGATTTCTTCCATTTTCGAATTGCCCCCCTTAACAGTCAAATTGCCCCTCTGTGGGGCGTGGGCCCCACATTGGGAAACACTGGTCTAGAGTGTCGACAAAAGCTATCTTCTCAGGGGCCATCGCAAATATAACAAATATATTAGTTTGAGATTCTTGGGGAAGGAACAGCGAAGTCAATACATGTTACTGGGAATTTCACTGTCGCCGTTTGCTATTTTGGGGTTGTATTCGCTATTATTTTGCGTAATCTAAACCTACCATGTTTGATAAACATAATGTTATCCAAGTAACGTTAATGAAGAGGTATTGCTTGGGTCTTATTAAATAGGAAAGATATATGATTTAAATAGTTTACTAAAAGGAACATGTAGTCCCAAAGCAATTAACTTGTTGGGGTGTGAGTTGATAAATTTTCACGTATGCAAGTCAACGACATATGAGGGTAGTGGTGCCCTGTTCCCTTTGTCGTCGTATATTTACCCAGTCAATTCCATAAACAATGTTTAACTAATTCACTTCCGAAGGAAAATGTATCACAAAATGTGACATCCCATTTAGACAGAAGGACGACATATCGCCATACTAGAGTCATCATGTTATTTGTTTCGTTTCCCGCTAACTTCCAATATTTCAATGTTTAGTGAACGAAAATTTACATTATAATATTTGCTAATATGATTGTGTACCATGTTTGGCCCAAACCTACTATTCTTTTGTTTGGCACTGAACCGGTTTAAAATGTCCGTTACCAATATTCTATGTGTCTGGGTTGACCACAGGGCAGTACTGGTCAGAAACATAAACCTGGCTCTTCTGGGGTTTGAATCTAACCACTATGCTACAGAGGCCCCTGATATTTAACTAGACCTAGGACCAGACAGTCAGGTTTAGGCATACCAGAGATTCGAACCCGTCTCTCTTAACTGATTCAGTGCTGACCAAAATGTAAGTCTACACCAAATAAAAAGTCGGTCTGGATCAAACAATAAGTCGGTCTGGATCAAACGAACAGTAGGTTGGAGTAATCAAAAATTAGGTCTGGATAAAACAAAAATGGATGGAAAATGGTAAGTAGGGTGTGTCACGGTTATGACTTAAAAGTCGTTAACATAGCAGCAGCCATGTTGTATTATAACGCAATGACAACATTTTGGCGATATATAAGCTCATGGCAGATACGCGAATCGTATAAAACTATGAATCGTGGCAGGGCACTGACTCATTTAAGGGCACAATTCGGCTTGCTGCAGAAAGCAAGTGATTTACTACACGCCACGAATTAGACACACAAAATAACAACCTCCGACTGGCCAGAGATTAGAATTGAGAATAAGGACAACACAAGTCATACAACGCAGTGCAACAACAAATTCACAGTGGAACATATTGTTACAGAAGCATTTTTCAGAGCCCATGTAACACGGATGTACATAACATACAACGTTAAGCATGTTCCCCGCTAAACTATATCTGTGTGTTTTCACAGAAGATGGAAAATTAGACGAAATATGGAAACATTGAAATGAGAAACTAAGGACTTCACAAATCTCGCCCGTTAGCACAGAACCACACATTAATTCAAAAGTCAAGGAATAAGTGATCAATATCATAGTTTTAAATTCATTATCATCATGTGCCAGGCCGATAAGCGTGGGTGGCTATGTTTCGCCATCTCGCACATTCACCGGAGTCGTGTATTAGCTCTGTGTTCTTGTCCCGACCATGTCATGTGGTCAAACCATCTAGCTATTTACTTATGTGCCTTCGCCATGTTCTTTTTCCCTCAATCTTTCCATTTGTCACAAAGTTCTCAAATTTATTTCTTCTCATAACGTGTCCAAAAATGTCTAAATGTAATTTATCTAATCAGTTTACGGTTTTCAGTTATTTTTTGTAGGACTTTCTCGTTGGTTTTATTCTTACCATTACGGTGATATAAGTGCCAAAAATAGAAATTGACTGCATGGAGAAACTCGTGTACGAAATAAAAATGCTTGAGAAAAGCACCGAACCTTAGAAGATGATACAGTTCAGCAGGGCAACAAATCCGGTTGTAGACTGAGAACACCAACTCGCCCTTTTCTCCATGAGAAGTGTAGATCAAACGGCTTCTCCATCCATCATGTGCCATGCCGGTAAGTGTGTGCTGTCATGATTCGCCATTTCACTCCATTACCAGAGTCGCGGATCACCTTAGTGTTCTTATCTCGATCATTCCACTTGGTCAAGCCATCCAGGTATTTACTTTTCTGTCTTCCCCTTGCTTCCCCTCAGTCGTGCCAGTTGTCACCAAGTTCTCCAATTTATTTCTTCTCATAACATGTCCAACAAATTATGACTGCCTACGTCTATTTTCTCTGGTCACTTTACGATTTTCATTTGTATCTTATAGGTCTTGGTCATTGGTTTTTCTGTCTGTCCACGGTATTCTTTGCATTTTTCTCAGAAACCACATCTCCCCAGCCATCAGATGTTTGTCATCCACTTCAGGTAATAGATATACCGTTATACCCACACAGCCAAAGCCACGCGTGGATGGTACAGACAAAGCCACACATGGATAGTACACAGTCATAGCCACGTATTAAAGTTGCAGACAAAGCACAGACTAGTGTATTTATTACAGCCACTTTTAAGCACACGAGGAAAGTACAAATAAGCCAACACACACGTCATCTTCATCATGTTCCATGTCGATAAGATAGGTGTATCTTCAGATGCGAAACGAAATCGGGTATGCACTCCAAGAATTTGTACAGTCTTCTTCTTCTTCTTCTTCTTCTTCTTCTTCTTCTTCTTCTTCTTCTTCTTCTTCTTCTTCTTCTTCTTCTTCTTCTTCTTCTTCTTCTTCTTCTTCTTCTTCTTCTTCTTCTTCTTCTTCTTCTTCTTCTTCTTCTTCTTCTTCTTCTTCTTCTTCTTCTTCTTCTTCTTCTTCTTCTTCTTCTTCTTCTTCTTCTTCTTCTTCTTCTTCTTCTCCTTCTCCTCCTCCTCCTCCTCCTCCTTCTTCTTCTTCTTCTTCTTCTTCTTCTTCTTCTTCTTCTTCTTCTTCTTCTTCTTCTTCTTCTTCTTCTTCTTCTTCTTCTTCTTCTTCTTCTTCTTCTTCTTCTTCTTCTTCTTCTACTTCTTCTCCTCCTCCTCCTCCTCCTCCTCCTCCTCCTCCTCCTCCTCCTCCTTCTTCTTCTTCTTCTTCTTCTTCTTCTTCTTCTTCTTCTTCTTCTTCTTCTTCTTCTTCTTCTTCTTCTTCTTCTTCTTCTTCTTCTTCTTCTTCTCCTCCTCCTCCTCCTCCCCCCTCCTCCCCCTCCTCCTTCTTCTTCTTCTTCTTCTTCTTCTTCTTCTTCTTCTTCTTCTTCTTCTTCTTCTTCTTCTTCTTCTTCTTCTTCTTCTTCTTCTTCTTCTTCTTCTTCTTCTTCTTTTCTCTCACAGCTTCAAAACACCTTTAGAGCTTCCTAACTTATTCGGGTATCGCATCACTCACTGAATTATATGTTGCATCACCTAAATTCACCTTAATTTAGAACGGCAAGGGGCTCCCCAATCATCCTATTTGTGTGTGTGTGTGTGTGTGTGTGTGTGTGTGTGTGTGTGTGTGTGTGTGTGTGTGTGCATATACTATTCACAGAACATCGCTTTCAATACCAGCATTTTACTGATGTTCTTGATGTCTTGTCAAGTTTACGTTCAGTATTTTGCCATTGCTTTATGAACGACAGGCTCTCTTACCAACACGTTAAAACCCAGCACAACGCAGTCTGCTGCCAAATTGGTGGCAGCTGTATTACGAAAGCGGGTAAACGGGCTTACAAATCACGTCCTCAAGACCTTAGCCACGGAGCGCGCCAACCATCCTATTGCGCTTTCTTATTGCCTGTGTTTCAGACACCACACGTGACTTCCTAACACCACGCCCTGTAACCTCTGAACTTTGTAAAATCTTCTAGAACACCGGTATTGTGCAACACCGCGAAAGATGAAATATAATTTTTCAAACAACGATCATTTGTTCCCGCACGTGCTTTTGATTGACGAAATAATTACAGCAGTTAGTGAGCAGCGGGGATAGTTCAGGTGTACCCTGACATTTAAACCATAAAACAAAAGTAAGGACGAGAAACGGACAGGCTGATGTACAGAAAACCGTTACAAGTATTGATTCGGTTGAAAGCCGATATCCGATGTTGACTATAATTCTACCCCCGAGTTTTAATGTCGGCGTTTTTCTATGGCACATTTTAGTGTATGGGAAATTGTTCAGGTCTGTCTGTCTGTCTGTTTGTCTGTCTGGCTGTTTTTCTATCTGTGTGTGTGTGTTGTAAGTGTGTTTGTTTGTACCCCAGTCAGTATGTCTGTCTGCCTGCCTACCTATCTGTCTTTCTCTCTGTTTGTCTGTCTGTCTGTCTGTCTATCCATCTATCTAATTATGTATATGTTTGTCTATCTGTCCATCGCTATCAATCTGTCTGTATATCGGTTTTCCTGCCTGTTGGCCTGTCTGTCTATCTGTCTTCTTGCCTGCCTGTCTGTCTGATGTCTGTCTGCATGTCTGCTTGCCTGCTTGCCTGTTTGTCTGTTTGTTGTCTGTCTGTCTATCTGTCTGTCTTCTGTCTGCCTGCCTGTCTGCCTGTTACCCCCTGCGCTTTCTAAATCAAAATTTTTCTCTCTCAATCATACATCACATCTCTCTCGTTTTTTCAATCACTTTACATCACACAGCTCACTCCCGTCTCTATAAAACGTATTTCTCATTTCGCCTGTTTTTTCTTACTTGTCCATTCCTCTGACATTTACTTCATTTCCATTTATTTTTTTGTGTGTGCATTGCCACTGCATTGATTTCTTGTTTTATTTCTTTTCAAATGAAACTCAGTTTTTGTTGTCTCCACTCTCTCTTTAACTTCTTGTCTTTACATTTTGTATCTTTTCATTTTTTTTTTCTTTTTTTGCTATTCCATCTCGTCTAATGTTGTTACGTTGGGACTTGATTCTATGTAAAACTTTCCATTTTGCTGTCTTTCTTGTTACATTAATTCGCGTTTCAACTGCTTCATTAACTTGTTGTTAATTACTAATGTTAAAATCATCATTATTCTTTGAACCGGTAAAATACTCATCATCATTATTCTCTGAACCGGTAAATTACTCATCATTATTATTCTATCAGATAGTAGACTACTCATCATCACTATTCTCTCAGCTAGTAGATTACTCACCATCATTATTCTCCCAGAAAGCAGACGACTAATCATCATTACTCTCTTATCCGTAGATTAATCATCATCATTATTCTCTCAGCCTGTATATTACCTATCATCATTATTCTCTCAGCATGTAGACTACTCATCTTCATTATTCTCTCACCGAGTAGACTATGAGTAGTCTACATTATTTTTCTCTCAGTCAGTAGATTACTCATCATCATTATTGTCTCATCTTGCAGATTAATCATCGTCATTATTTTCTCACCCAGTAGACTAATCATCGTCATTATTCTATGAACCGGTAAATTACTCAACATTATTATTCACTCACCTAGCAGGCTAATCATCATTAATATTTTTTTCAGTGACGGAAAAATCTATCCAGTCTCAGTATAATCTACTCACTAACGGAATAATTCCCCAAATTTTAGGATAATGTACTCACTAGCGGGATGATGCACTCAGTTTCAGGATAATCTACTCACTAACGGAATAACACACCCAAAGTCAGGATAATCTACCTCGAAATTAATAATGCACACTCAATGCTAGGATATTCTACTCACCAACGGAATAAAGCACTCAGTATCAGGATAGCATACTCTGTTATTTAAAACTGTCATTTACTGTCAATATAGTACCTTGCTGTTTATGGCAGAGGGTCTTTGAGTCTAAGGAATTAATGCCGCCTGGCTAGTGCAGTCGCCGCGAACTGTGCAGGTTAGGATTTTCTTTGTGCACCCGACAGAAAAAAATCCCACACCTTACCGAGGATTCGAAT
>OY992876.1:98207565-98250065 GCA_963921405.1 Cepaea hortensis | reverse complement strand
GATGATGCTGGTGGTGGTGATGATGGTGGGCGCAGCTCTCCGACTATGAATAAAGTGGTCTCACTCACCTTCTTTGCATTCTGTGTCGCCATCGCAACAGACGTACTGCAACTTGTATTGTCTGACCTCTCTGGATGGCACAGTGACCAGGTCAAGTCTGTGAATGAATACATACAAAATACCATTATTACTTCAGTTGTTAACTTTACCTGTCTATTTAATATACAATTGTTACTTCAGCTGTTAACTTTCACTGTCTATTTAATATACAATTGTTACTTTAGCTGTTAACTTTCACGGTCTATTTAATATGTTGTTTATCCATCAAGATAACCATTCATTTCATCCAGTGGGGTTGAAAGTTTGGAACCGTTAGGCCTATTTTGGCTGGAAAATTGTTCCTTGACAATGTGGGCAAATAATGCTTGACGTTCCATGAGGAGGGTCTACAGCTGTGTTTTTTTTTTTTTTTTGGTGGTTTGATTTTCCCAGTCCTTTCTTTAACAGTTCTGCAGTCCTGTTTGCTTCACAAGCGACTATACCCTTGCGTAATGATGTACGCCACGAATTCCGATCTTTGGCAGCAGTCTCCCAAATGTCGTGATGAATTCCAAAAGCTTTTAGTTAGATCTTCAGTGTCTAGTTGGTATATACTTGTTGCTTTAATTGTTAACTTTAGCTATAAAGTGGACAGTTCGAAGTCGCTTCAAATTGTCCCAAATCTACCCACCTGTACTTAGATTGACTCCACTCCATGACACTAAACATCCAGATTAAGTAAAATACGCGATTCCTATTCCATTTCAGTATTTCTACATAACTAGATTTAGTAAAATACATGCAGCTTATTCCATTTCAGTATTTCTATAAGATTAGATTTAATAAAATACACTCATCTTATTCCATTCCAGTATTAGATGGCAGGAGTACTGCAGTGGAATGTATGATATGAGTGACAGTGAGGATATGAATGAGATAAATGAGCCAATGACAGCAGAGACAGAACCTGAACCCTCATTAGATGAAATTGCTTGGGCTATAAGGAACCTGAAGAATGGTAAATCGCCTGGATGTGATGAGATACCAGCTGAACCAATTAAAGCAGGAGGAGAAGAAAGCATACACATATATCATGCATTATGTACAAAGATTTGGAAATATGGTATATGGCCAAAAGATTGGAAGAGAACTATCTTCATTCCAATACCAAAAAAGGGCAACCTGAAATTATGCACCAACTATAGAACTGTTGCCCTGATACGTCATGCAAGTAAAATTCTACTAAAAGTCATAATGCGAAGACTTAGTAAGAAAATGGAAGAAGAGATTAACGTAGTTCAAGCTGGATTTAGACAAGGAAGAGGAACAAGAGATCACATATTCAACATGCGTTTAATAATAGAGAAGTGCAGAGAATTTAATGTAAACCTGTTCTCATGTTTTGTGGATTATTCAAAGGCATTTGACTGTGTACAGCATCAGAAACTTTGGGAAATCATGAGGAATATGGGCTTTCCTTCACATGTAGTACATCTCATAAAAATGCTATATCTAGACCAACAAGCAGCAGTTAGAATAGATGGCGAGACATCAGATTGGTTTGACATCAAGCAAGGAGTCCGTCAGGGCTGCGTGCTGTCACCCTATTTGTTTAACCTGTATGCCGAAAATATAATGAGAAATGTAAGAGATGATATAAACAGGGAGCCGTATGATGCCCTAAATATCGGCGGTCATGACATACCAGAGATTCGATATGCTGATGATACAGTATTACTATCCACAACACAGAATGGCATAGAAAACCTAATAGCCTCAACACAATTGAATAGTGAAAATCACAACTTATATCTTAACATAGCAAAAACTAAGATAATGCATACAGATAAAACTACTATGGAGAAAGAAATATAAATTAATGGGAGAAAATTGGAGGTGGTGGAAAATTTTGAATATCTTGGGTCATTGATTACGAATAATGGTGACACAATGAAAGAAATTAAACGGCGACTATCCATTGCTCTTCAAAGACTAAAACAGATGAATAAATTATGGTGTGGGACAGACAGAACTACAAAAATTAGATTTTTAAGATCATGCATCTTTCCCATTGCAACATACGCCTGTGAGACATGGACACTTACTAAACAAGCTGAACAGCGCATACATGCCTTTGAATATAAATGTTATAGAAGAGTTCTAAGAATATCTTGGGTAAAGAAAAGAACAAATGCATCCATACTTCAAGAGTTGAATATTGAGGAGGGATGGCTATTAAAGACGATAAAACAAAGAAAATTGAAGTATTTTGGTCACTTGAAACGTCACGACAGTTTGGAGAGAACAATAATGGAAGGGTATATGCCTGGGAAGAGAGGAAGAGGAAGGCCAAAGAGAAGATGGGTGCAGGATGTGGCGGATGATCTCCAGATGGGTGTATCAGACGCGGGACATCTTGCTTGTGATCGAGAAGTTTTCCGGAAGGTTGTTATGGGAGCGAGGTTCTGCAAAGGACATGCTACTGAATGAATGAATGATTTCTACAAACCATAGGAGGTAATCACGTCTTAGCGTCATGTGAAACTTAAGTATTATGTCCCCAACTTGAAATGATAAACACTTAAAATTTACTCTACCTATGAGCCTATAGATAGGCATTAATTTTAGGAGCTCATGTTAGATCAGATTTTAGTCCAATACGTGACAAGACGGGGGTGGTGTAGTGCGGTGGCTAGCAGACTTGTCTGTGGGTCCGTTAGTCGTGTGTTCGTATACGAATTAAATAGGAGATTTAAAAAAAAATTGAGCTGCGGTCGACCGCAGGCTACAATGAGTACTCAGAGGTGATCTGGAAAGTGAAGGCGGACGGTGCATGACGACCGCATCAGCCATCGAGTGGGGGTTGGTCTAGATATTGGGCTATATGTACAGTATCAATCGAGGCGTGGAACAGGCTTCTGGACTTGTTACTTGCGTGACGAGACTGGACAAACAAATGGAGCCCGTCAGACAGACAGACCGACAGACAGACAGACAGACAGACCGACCGACCGACCGACCGACCGACCGACCGACCGACAGACAGACAGACAGACAGACAGACGGGGAGACAGACAGACAGACAGACAAACAGACAGACAGACCGACCGACCGACCGACCGACCGACAGACAGACAGACAGACAGACGGGGAGACAGACAGACAGACGGGGAGACAGACAGACAGACAGACGGGGAGACAGACAGACAGACAGACGGGGAGACAGACAGACAGACAGACAGACAGACAGACAGACAGACAGACAGACGGGGAGACAGACAGACAGACAAACAGACGGGGAGACAGACAGACAGACGGGGAGACAGACAGACAGACAGACGGGGAGACAGACAGACAGACAGACAGACAGACAGACAGACAGACAGACAAACAATGCTAAGGAACTGATAACATCAACAATAGCGAACGTCAACACCAAACAAACATACAACAAGAACAACAGCACCAACACACGTGGTCTAATGACAGAAACACACGTCCCGAAGCAGGTCTCTATGATGTGCGTGGTCCATCACATTTCGTAGTGCATACAGGAGTAAGTGCTTAGTCGTGCCCTCCCGTAGCCAGCGCCGAGCCCCGGAATGGAACCCTTCTCCGATCGCGCCCATGGCATTCAATGCAACGTTCTAACCGCAATGTCAACATGCTCGCTATACAAAACTTGGTGACAACTGGCATGATCGAGGGGAAGATAACAAGGGGAGGGCAGAGGAGCAAATACCTGGATGGCTTGGCCACATTTTACGGTCGAGACAGGAACACAGAGCTGATCCACGACTCTGGTGATCGAGTGAGATGGCAAAACATGGCCGCCCACACAGGATCGTACCGTGCTATGATACAGAGAGGCAGACGCATCAGGCAGCACCGTAAAGGGGGCGGTATAGGCAGCGAAATCAAAATACAATTTGAACCATTCAATAATTAAACAATTTTTTAAGGGGCGGCATTTCGAACAGAAGAAACAAAAACATTTAAGGGACGGCATTTCGAAGACTTGCATCATGCTGAGAAAATTTACCGCAGGGCCCTGCCGCCAGATAGATGAAGAGTATCACCATCTAAACTGAAGAGAGCGGGTACAATCTTCAGACTCCGGACAAGGCACAACGTGCTAAGATACCATTCGTTCAATAAACTAAAGATAGGAGATACCGATGAATGTAGCTGTGGAACTGGTAATACGTGCACAACATCGGAACCGATCAATCATTTCTCTGCTTTAAATGTTTGTTAGGAAAGGACTCTCCTTGAATATCATTAAACAGTAACCGTGGTGATATCAAAGAAAATGGTGACAGCAAAATGTGAAATAGAAATAGAAGGGAAAATTCTTAACCAAGTGGATAATTTTAAATACCTAGGGGCATTTATAACATCAGATGGAAGATGTACAACAGAGATTAAAGAGATTAAGAGCAGAATAGGGCAGGCAAAATCCGCATTTCAGAAAATTAAGAGTATCTTATGCAATAAGTCACTGTCACTGAATGTAAGAAAGAGAGTGCTGAAATGCTATGTAGAACCAGTTTTGCTGTATGGCAGTGAATCTTGGAATGTAAATGAACAAATTAAGAAGAAATTAGAAGCAACGGAGATGTGGTTCCTGAGACGAATGTTGAGAATTCCTTGGACTGCCAGAGTAACTAACAACGACTGCCTGAGACGGGCTAATGAAACTAGAACATTATAAACAACAATAAGAAAGAGACAAACAGCTTTCTTCGGTCATGTGATGAGAAGAGAGGCATTGTGGAACATCGTGACAACTGGAAATATCGAGGGGAAGAGAGACAGAGGCAGACCAAGAGAAATGCTACTGGATGGATTGAGACGGTGGCTTGGAGGAATACCATCAGCAGAGTTGATCCAGAACACCAATGACCGAGATATGTGGAGAGCCATGAACGCCTACGCCAGGTGGCAGGGCACTTGATTGTGATGATGAAATGTTCGTTGCTATACTTGACACAGCAAGAGAGGGGAATTCCCCACCGGTTGAGAATCACTGATGTAGACGATAGACCTGGCCAATTCCCATTCCAATTTTCAAAAAAAAAAAAAAAAAAAAATTCCAAATTCGGTCTCATCTAACCTGCTTCCTCAGCGGTGGTTATTGTTGAGAGCCGTGGTTTTTGTAGGTTCATTCACCCTAGTTCTTATCTTGTGAGTCCTATCTCGGACTGGTTATGTAGCGTTTGTGTCTGTGACGTCAGCAGTGGGATCGGTCGGCGGCTGTCCTTTGTGCATGTTTCCTCTTGTGGTTTTCTTTGTTTGCGCAGGCTCCTGGTTTGACTGGTTGCAGTCAAGCCAGGAGTTTTTCTTTGGTATTTTTGTCTTCTCGATTGTGAATTAACTGTAGAAGCTTTTCGATGTGATATGCCTCCTTGCGCTTTCTTTCAGTCCGCTTCCCACGTTTGAGTTCTTGCTGTCATTTGCTTGCTTCCTCCGAGCTCAGCCATGGGATGATTTCTCCGTCTTCAATGTAGTATTGCCATGTGTATTCATCTGCGAGTTTTATATCTGGCATTGTGGCGGTACGGCAGGGCATTGGTTTCCCGTTGAGTTTCTTGTACTTCTTTTCTTTTTCTTCCATGCGCTTTCTGTATTTCTCGCACTTGAGTTCGTATTGCCTCGTTATCTCAGGGAATAATATCCCTGGCCTCGGGACGTCCTTTATGCCGACGTCAGGTGCTCATCTCGGTTTTCTTCGGATGTCTGGTGGGATATTGGCTTCCCTTTGAATGTTTCGGGCGTCGTGGTTGGGCTGCTGGCTTTCGCTTGTGGTTCAGGCTCGGTCTCTTGGTTTTAATTCTGCGATTTCTCTGTAATTTCTTGTTCGGCTTCTGTTGTTTTGTTTCGGAGTATTTCCATTTCAGCTTTCTGTAGTTCTCACTCTGATTTAATGGTTTGTAGGATTTCTTCATTCTCCTTCTTAATCAGTGCCATACGTTCTACTTCTTGCTTGATGTTTTGCTGAATCTCCTTCATTTCCGCCAGTAGTTTTTCGTTGTCGTTATTCGGGGTCGGCGTCAGCAGTGCCTTGATTTGTCTCTTCAACTCGTCTATCTGTTTTTGGAGTTGATCTCTTTTGGCTTGTACTATACCCGTGGCTGTCTCGCCCCTTCGCATTGCTTCCTTGACTGATGTCTTCGTGGTTGTTGCGATCTTTAAGGCGTCTCTGTGTCGTTGCAGGTACGGACAGCCCAAGTATCTTGCTCCATGCTTGCCCAGGCAGTTGGCGCACTTTCTTTTGTTGTTAGGGGCTCTGAAGTCCGTGTCCAGCTTGGCCAGCGGACACTCCTTGAAGGCGTGGTGATCGGCGCAGTAACGGCAGATGTCCGTCTTACTGCGGCATATTGCTCTGCTGTGGCCGGCTCTCTGATATCTGGAGCATTGGTTGACCCTAGGGATGAATCTCTCTGGCTGCTGCATTCTCTTGTTGATTGATACTGTTATCGGCATCTCTCTGCCCTCCGATATCACCACCGACAAGGTTGTAGGTATCATGGAGTAGGTGAGGAGCCACTCCGCATTCATGAATAGTATGTGAGGGTTCTCTTCTCGTAGCTGCTTCAGGATTTCTTCGTCTGTCAGCTCCACTTGAATCTGCTTGACAACCCATCGGACTGTTTTTGAGTCGGTGTTTCCGACTCTGGTGTCTTTCTCCTCCTTCTTCTCTATTGTCTTGATTCTTGTCTGTGTTGGGCTGTCAATCTTCTCCCTCGTAGTAGCTTCAGTAATAGCTGTAGTATCATTCTCTTTGATGCAGCTAGCAGGTATGCTCTCCACGTTCTTCTTCTTGTTGTCGGCTCCCACGCTGCACATCTTGGTTACCGCATGTTTCTTGTTGTTGGACTTTCAACGTGACATTTTCCCGCGTATCAGGCTTCTTGACAGAATAATGCGACTTGACTTGTTAGCGCTCGCAGTGCGAATGATGAGATCAGCAACACGACGAAGACCACGACCACCACACGAACAAAAGCGACAATAGACCTGGCTAATTAAGACACCCTTTTATAGGGGAGTATAGTTGATCATGCGTCGGAGTACATTTGTTTCTGCAGCGTGGCGCCGTCGTCATTTTGAGGTGACAGGTTCGAATCCCGGTCGGTAACTATAGCTTTCAATTTCTATGTTGTCTAGTCCATCCTCTAGTCTCTAATTCTTACCCCTACTTCTATCAGATCCAAACAATGCGTGTCTATTAATTTATTAAACGTGGAACTGGTAAAATGACAGTCAAAGATGTTTTATAGGAGTGTCCAACACATGCAGAACAGAGAAAGCATTTGGCCAATACAAGCTCCATGTGTGGACAAACGTTATTGAGTTGTCAGCGGGAGCCTTCATTGTGAAGTTGTTACTCCGCCCGCTACTCGCATGAAGGTTGTGGGTTCTATTCCCACTTACTCCGAACGGTTCACGAGTTCAGTTCTCTCGGATACTCCTGGGGGGGGGGGGGGGAGAGGGGCAGTCTTCGCTGGAGCTACGGTGGTCGTGCTTTGTGGGACGCATTCAACAGTCCGCCCTGTGGAACAGACGCAGGGATAGGTGATAAACCTGGTGCAATGAAGACGATTCTGTAGCCTTTCACATCCTTATTTTTTCTTAAAAGATGTCAACAAGGTTAACTTGACTGCTGATGTCTTTGGGTTCATTCATCATGACGTCTGAATGTGATCGGAGTGGAAGGAAAAGAAGAACAAGAAGCAGAAGCAGCAGCAGAAGAAGAAGTCTTAAGTGCATGTTTTAATTTGTTTCGCATCCACATAGTTTAGTTAAATAATGCATATTTTATCAGTCAGTCAAGTTAGATTCTACGGGCAACCAGACCCACAGTACTGAACATTTGACCTTTTCATTTAAAATTTAAAATCCATGGTTTGGTAAATGGCACAATGCCGAAAGGATGTCGTGTGGATAATTACCATGCACTAGCTATGGCCGCTGTGACAGATGTCACTGGAGCAAGAGCCATGACCGCTCTTCATCGCGTGCGTCATACCGTATTGATGCCAGCAAATGTTCGTCATTCCGTGTTTTGCATTCACCGTCTTTGATTGTTGGGGATACGTGAGTAATTGTTCTGTAAAACTTTCATCCGTGTATTTATGATTGATTTATGATTGTGTTGATCGTTGATGTAATCGTCGTCCCCGTCTCAATCGTGACTATGATTTTGGAGGTATATTATTAGTGTTTCTTTGGTTGGTTACGAGGCGTGGAGAGTTGCAATATTGATTTATTACTGCCGTCATTCTTGTCATTCTTGCGTAACTATTATTTTACGTGCTGGAAATTCCTAAATCTTCATTACCATTTGTAGAAGTAAATGCAATGTCATAATTTGTTATATGTACTACAGTGTCTAGATGATGGCAGAAGTCAAACGTGAATCACAAAGAGAATACAAATGGCCAAACATGTTTTCAACAACGTGAAATCAATATTAGCATCTAGAGAGATTAATAACGCATTATAAATGAGAGCTGTTAAATGTTATATATTTTCAACACTTCTATAGGTCGCGGAAGCCTCGACAATGAACAAGTAATTAGAAAGTCGAATAGAGGCCCTGGAGAAGTGCATAAACATAAGAATATATCGATTTCATGGAAACAAAAACAATCAATTACAGAGGTTCTATAGAAACATGGAGTGAAAAGAGAGTTGATGAAAGAAATAAAAAGGAGGCAAGCAGTGACACAAGCAACCAACAAATGCTGGGTTTGATTTTAATGCCTGTAAAGGACATGTAACAAACACGAATGTTACAGAATATGTTGTCTAACCTTGGCTATTTAGTTGTAACATATTTTGACTGCATAGGCTGGTATTTCCACTGTACACATACAAGGTGTTTGAGAAGTCTCACTACACTTCGCATGTAAAACACTTTTGAAAAAAATGAAGTACACGATGTTACAAACAAATTTGCTCCACAGTCCATCGTAAAGTAATATGCAGCGAATGGCTGTCGCCTGCTGGAGTATTGCTTTGCACTCCAAACAGAATGGTGTTATCAACGGAAGAAAGCAATTATTTCGTTGAATAAATATTTCGAAATAGCGGTCGATACACGGGCATGTTTGTGATGTTGAGCAATATTTCCTGATAAACAACCTCTTCGTTGTATTACGGTTAGAAATTTGTTGAATAAGTTATAATGAATACTTCATTGGTACTTTCCAGCTTCTCCAAAACAGCGTTAGAAGTTTTGCCTAGATATGTTATATTTTGGGCAGTCTTGGAGTATGTGCTCTGATGTCTGCGACGCCAATCCACATGTGCGCATAGCTGTTTCACCAATCTTGAATTATGTATACATGTGGTTGCGTAATATATTGTGTCCTGTTCTGAGGCGCAGAGTAATGACTTGTTCTTGTCTGTCCGTAACGTGGTAGTCGTCTTGAGTAGGGTTTGGTGGCGTTCTGACTGATTTGATCATTCTTTTCTTTTGGTGGCATGTAATGGGCACATCAGTAAGTAGTAGTTCTGTTCTTCTTTGGTTCCTTCCTTAGCCAATTGATCAGCTGTGTCATTTCCGGGTACTCCACAGTGGGATGGTATCCATTGTATGGTGACTTTATGCTGACTGCTCAGTTCAAAAAGTAGTGTCCTTAGTACTGGCAATTTCCCAGACAGGAGCGCCTCGAGTACTGATTTTGCATATGTCAATAGCACCACAGGTTGTGTACCATTGCTGGTATTTAGTAATTTCTCTGTTGCTATCTTGATTGCCTCAATTTCAGCATCGTAGTTATGGCAGTACTTTCCTGTCGGTACTCTAGCTGTGTCCCTGGTATTATTTGGGTATTCTATGTACACTCCGGCTCCTCCATTTCTAACAGCATTTTATGCTGACCCATCTGTATAGACTCGGATCCAGAGGTCCTGTGGGTATTCTTCATTAAGGAAGCTGAAAGTGGTTGTTCTGCGCTGCACACTGTTCTGTTCTTCCTTGTCAAATATTCCTCTCACTTTTGTCTGGATTTGTAATTATAGTCTATGTTCATCTTTCCATGGAGTTCGCTCTGGAATAGTTGTTAGGGGGATACTAACTGTGGGCAGATCGGTGGTTTCTCTGCAGAGTCGTTTGGCCTGGTGGATAAAACTACTTCTTTTCAACCGCCCCATAGCTAGGTTTTCAAATCTGTTCTTCATAAGGTGGCCGGGCAAACTGAGGAACTTTTCTGCTTGTATTAGTGTTTTCGTATCTCTGTGCTCTCTCAGTGCTTGTGTCCTCCCCATCTTCTCCATTTCCACTATAGGGGTTGATCTCATCCCTCCTGTGGTGACTCTAAGTGCTTGATTTTGCACCTTGTCCAGCTCTTGTAGTGTGGTTTTTTTTTTTATGCCGAACACCACGCAGTGGACCCGTATTCGAGGTGTGGTCGTATGCTCTGTTGGTAAACTTTGCTAAGTATTTTCCCACTGGCTCCCCATGTGGTTCCACTTAGCTTTCTCAGGATGGCTATTTTCCTTCTGGATTTTGCTACTGCTTTGTTGATGTGCTTTCTTCATGTCAGCCTGCCATCAAATGTTACTCCAAGGTATGTTGGTTCTTTATCTGGTCATCAGCAGCTGGAGTGATATTGACTACATTAACAATGTGGTTGTAGCAAATATAAAAGTGTTAAGTAGGTCAGGAACCTATGACAGGTCTAGCAAACCGGTAGGGAATTTACTTGATCCTAGAAACATGCTCATGAATCGTGGACGAAATTGAAGGAAAGGTGCTAGTCTCAGGCACTGGAACTTCAATAATCCCCCCCCCCTTTCCCCATCAACCCTCTCCCACGACGCCTAGCGGCATAAGTGGAAGACAACAACAACAGTTCCGATTTATTTATACAAATATTGGGTTGACACCATATACCCGACGGGTCTGAAGATGTGTTAAAGAATCTTTACTTTACTTTACTTTACTTTACTTTACTTTATTTTGACACAACAATAAATATAATGACACAACTTAATTAAACAATAAATGTCAAAGAGAATGCATGCCGATCGATACAGAAGAATGTCATCTATCCAAGCCCCGCTATTTAATCTCCCACCCAGAGTTTCCCTTCGTACACAAAGAGAACATGTCGCGAATGAAATATATACACAGCATCAATGGCGGCCATGTTGATATTCTCCAGCGCCATTTTGATTACTTCTATCGTTAGTTGAGGTGGGACATTAATATTTGCTTAATGTCAATCGATCTGCGCTGTTCGATATCGGTGCCTACAAGTTTGCATAAGCGTCGTATTATCAATACAATAAAAAGGGATTGTTATGTCGGTCGATTGAGCGGAGTGTTACGTTGCAGGTTGTTAGGTTGTTTTAGCGCTTGGTGTTGAGGAGAATACAACAAAAATAAAATTACATTACGTTCTTTCACAGAAGGTTATAGAGGCTTTTGTTGGGCCGCGGGCATAAAATCCTATACTACTCATTGTGCAAATGGCTTCGGGCAGAGGAGCGCAATTGGAAGGGTACAAGCTTTATACAAGTGCAATGAAATGCAACCTAAAGGCTAAAAGTCATGGCAGGGCAGACCAGGTCCTAAGCGTTGGTCAGCAACTGGTCTAGGATCGAAGCTCTAACAGGCGGACAGTTAGAGCATGGCCTTGCTGATCCGGCATCTTCTGCAGCTTGTCTTGTTCAGGATGTATTGGTGTTACTTCTCCTATGGAGTGAACTAGACATGCCAATGATCATGCTTCATGGGCAACACATGGTCTCCAAATTCAGCCCAGGCTTTGTGCTATGGAAAGGTATAACACCATTTTTACAAACTATCGTCTGTCAAGGCGGCCAGTGTCAGTCGTAGAGGCTTTTATAGCGCTAGGGAATTTGGGGACGTCATGGAATTTAGTGCCATTGGATTATTAACCGTCTTAAGCGACTTCCCGTTTATGCCATGGGCTTATTTATCGCACCGAAATGTTGTCATGGCGTTATAATACAACATGTGTACTACCATATATAGCAACACTGTAGCCTAACACTCATGTCGTAAGAGGCGACTAAGGAGGCTTGATGGTTCCGTCGCCCTGCTACTGAGTGAGTGCGTGGGGCGACACTGTGAGCTGTGAGTTTCGTGTGAAATGCTTTTGAATCTGCCTGAGGTTTTTTGGAACGTGACTGCATGTTCGGAGTTATGGCAGGTGGCTATGTCCCAGAGTTGACCGGTTTTTGCCTTATGCAGAAATGCGTGGCTGCTGGGCTTCTGGTTGACTGCCACTACCGTCGACGATGAACTGTATTTCGTGGACTGTGGGTGAACATCTAGGAAACATCCAGATGGGAAAATGACTGCCGATTCCATCAGAAATGAACTGGGTGTTTTGTGGGGGACTATTGTGTTGACATTCTGGTGGCGGCATTACGCACAGTGTATTTGTGCGGGCTGTTGTTTGTCGAGACTCCTGTCTTTTCCACTTTTCATATTGGGCAGTGGGGAGCGTTTTGTGTGATATTCACTGGCACAGGAACGGAGCATAATGGGGACGACCCGTTGCTATGAAGTTGAAACTGCGACTAACTAACTAACTACCATATTAGCAACTCTTAAGTCATAACTGTGACACACCCCTACTTCCAATATTGCACCATTCATTTTTGTTTGCTCTAATCTGGCTTTTTATTTAGTCCAATCCAACGTTTTGTTTGGTCCAAGTCTATGTTTTGTTTGGCACAGAATCTGGTAAATTGGCAGGAAGCTTAGAATATTCAGTTGTATCGTTAAACCTGTACTGCTGTAGGGGTCAGAAATATATACAGAGAACAAGGACGACGATTAAACATAAATTACAAACATTCACTAAATAATGCCTGCGTAAAATCGAAGGAGTGCAATGGTTTGACAAAATCACTAATGTGGAGCTCATGGAGAGAGCTAGACAAATACCAGTGAACCAATGTGGAGCTCATGGAGAGAACTAGACAAATACCAGTGAACCAATGTGGAGCTCATGGAGAGAGCTAGACAAATACCAGTGAACCAATGTGGAGCTCATGAAGAGAGCTAGACAAATACCAGTGAACCAATGTGGAGCTCATGAAGAGAGCTAGACAAATACCAGTGAACCAATGTGGAGCCCATGAAGAGAGCTAGACAAATACCAATGAACCAATGTGGAGCTCATGGAGAGAACTAGACAAATACCAGTGAACCAATGTGGAGCTCATGGAGAGAACTAGACAAATACCAGTGAACCAATGTGGAGCTCATGGAGAGAGCTAGACAAATACCAGTGAACCAATGTGGAGCTCATGGAGAGAGCTAGACAAATACCAGTGAACCAATGTGGAGCTCATGGAGAGAACTAGACAAATACCAGTGAACCAAT
Organism: Cepaea hortensis; assembly: GCA_963921405.1. Lineage (NCBI taxonomy): Eukaryota > Metazoa > Mollusca > Gastropoda > Stylommatophora > Helicidae > Cepaea > Cepaea hortensis. The sequence goes on along the minus strand of OY992876.1, from coordinate 98,236,650 downwards.
GTGGAGCTCATGGAGAGAGCTAGACAAATACCAGTGAACCAATGTGGAGCTCATGAAGAGAGCTAGACAAATACCAGTGAACCAATGTGGAGCTCATGAAGAGAGCTAGACAAATACCAGTGAACCAATGTGGAGCCCATGAAGAGAGCTAGACAAATACCAATGAACCAATGTGGAGCTCATGGAGAGAACTAGACAAATACCAGTGAACCAATGTGGAGCTCATGGAGAGAACTAGACAAATACCAGTGAACCAATGTGGAGCTCATGGAGAGAGCTAGACAAATACCAGTGAACCAATGTGGAGCTCATGGAGAGAGCTAGACAAATACCAGTGAACCAATGTGGAGCTCATGGAGAGAACTAGACAAATACCAGTGAACCAATGTGGAGCTCATGGAGAGAGCTAGACAAATACCAGTGAACCAATGTGGAGCTCATGGAGAGAACTAGACAAATACCAGTGAACCAATGTGGAGCTCATGGAGAGAACTAGACAAATACCAGTGAACCAATGTGGAGCTCATGGAGAGAACTAGACAAATACCAGTGAACCAATGTGGAGTACATGGAGAGAACTAGACAAATACCAGTGAACCAATGTGGAGCTCATGGAGAGAACTAGACAAATACCAATGAACCAATGTGGAGCTCATGGAGAGAACTAGACAAATACCAGTGAACCAATGTGGAGCTCATGGAGAGAACTAGACAAATACCAGTGAACCAATGTGGAGCTCATGGAGAGAGCTAGACAAATACCAGTGAACCAATGTGGAGCTCATGGAGAGAGCTAGACACATACCAGTGAACCAATGTGGAGCTCATGGAGAGAGCTAGACACATACCAGTGAACCAATGTGGAGCTCATGGAGAGAGCTAGACAAATACCAGTGAACCAATGTGGAGCTCATGGAGAGAGCTAGACAAATACCAGTGAACCAATGTGGGGCTCATGGAGAGAACTAGACAAATACCAGTGAACCAATGTGGGGCTCATGGAGAGAGCTAGACAAATACCAGTGAACCAATGTGGAGCTCATGGAGAGAGCTAGACAAATACCAGTGAACCAATGTGGAGCTCATGGAGAGAGCTAGACAAATACCAGTGAACCAATGTGGAGCTCATGGAGAGAACTAGACAAATACCAGTGAACCAATGTGGATCTCATGGAGAGAACTAGACAAATACCAGTGAACCAGGAGGTGAAGACAAGACACTGGCGCCGGATAGGTCACACATCGAGTAACCTGGGAATGTGTTCAGGGCTCAAGGTTCCCCAGGGGCCAGATCTGCCCAATGAGGTCTCCAAGTCCCTATGTGTCATTTGGATTACCGTCCCTGCTGATGACCCTGGCAAGATCAAGTGCAAATACTACACTTTGAATTTGCCCCCCCCCCCCCAAAAAAAAAAAAAAAAAAGAAAAAAGAAAAAATGGTTGGCCCTGTAGTCGCACAATGTGCCTTTCGGTTACTGTCAGTGTTAGTGGACAGTGCTTGGGTGATTGGAGTTTGCAGTTTGGTTGACCGTCCCTGCATCCTAGCAACAAGGCAAAAGAAATAGTCAGACCTTGAGTCACAAAGAGAAAAGAGGTAGAAACATAAATGAACAGTATGGGAAGGACATTGGCGCAGCGGCATGGATTAGCTAAAGATATGAGGGCTTGCAGTAAGTTGATTGTGGCCCTACGCCCTAATGTGCAAAAGTGTGCAAGTATAAAAAGTCTTACAAATTGTGTTGATGCTTAAATAAAATATTCTCTCCCTTACGGCAATAAACGATCTTAGAAGGAGACATAACATAACAGAGTTTAGAATTGGGCAAAAGCTTTTATTGACAATGAATCGATTGACGAAGAAATACTGGAAAGGAAAATAAATATATGAAAGAGGCACTCGAATGAAAGTGCACGGATATTGACATTTTCAAAGCAGATTTAGCTGGGTGTATGTCGTTCTTGTGTCAATCCAAAGCCGAAGCGTAGAACGAGGGACGGATATTTGTATTCGACTCTAGTGTTACATTCGCCAAGGGAAGTAAGAAGTATATCTGCCAATCCGCTAAGTTTTTGTTCGTTGCTTGCTTTGAACTCAAGCGTAGTTCACGAGCTACTACTTTTAGTCTACTGGACTGATTTTTAGATGTAAATTAGCTTTCCCTATTACCAGTGTCCCTCGCCATAAGGTGAATTCACTCCGACTTCAGAGGTACTTGTAAATTACGTCAAGGACGAGAAGTCAACATTTTAGCCCAACTGACCGGTGTATAGGGTGGAACCCACTACCTCTGTATCAGCACTCCGGATATTTATGAACGAGCGTTCTTATCCATTCGGCATCCTGACCTCCAACTCTAAGTTTCATATAAATATCGTTTTTCGGTCTTTGTACTTAGGTTAGCGTGGTGTCCGCTTCGCTTGATCTGATATATAGACCGAAGTGGCTAAATCTATCCAGCGGAGCAAGCGCGGCAGGACGCTTATAATAAAGCGTCCCCTCTCGCTGAATGTTTCGACTCCTTTTCCTCATTCACTCTCAGGTGGTGGGCTCGTTTTGGTCATGACTCCCAGGTGTTTGTTCTCCTGTCGTGCGTTGGCATATCCAGCTTCCAAACGTGTCGTGCATGGCACGCTACCCCCACATGGGCATCGCTGTGTGTGTCTGCGCAGAAGCCATCCTGCCATCGGGGAGGTGAACTTTGTCGACCCGGTGCATCTGCCAGCGTTATCATTAAACACGTGACTCTCATCTGAGTGTGGGTTATACATGGGACTGACAGACCCATAAGTGGGACTGGAGACTCTCTCTCCATCCCTCTTTTCCCCCACCCCTACCCCCAAAACGAAAATGCAATATTAAATTAAATGTTGTTCTTTACAATTCCTAAATGTAGGTGATTTATAATATGTGCAACGTTTACATTGGACCTCCCTAGAGACAACATCATTCGGGATACACAGAAGCAACATTATTCAAGACAGAGAAAGGAAACATTATAACAAGTCAAGGAGAATCAACATATTTCGAGATATGTAGCTGCATCATTATTCAAGACATATAGAGAGACACGATATTTCGGAGTAGAGAGACGCATTATATGTCAGGATAGCGAGATGCAACATATATCGAGATAGAGAGATGCAACATATTTCAGGAAAGAGAGATGCACTATATTTCTGGATAGAAAGGTGCAAAATTATCCGAGACAGAGAGAAGCAACAATATACTGGATAGAGAAAAGCAACATTATCCAGAACAGATAGAAACAACATAGTCCAGAATATAGGGAAGCAACATTGTCCAGAATATAGAGATGCAACATTGTCCATAATTAGACACGCAAAATTGTCCATGAAAGATAAGTAACATTGTCTATGAAAGATAAGCTACAATGTCCAAGACAGCGAGAAAATAGGTTATATTATGCCGACAGCAAAGTGGCAAAAACAGTAGTAACAACTGAAGAAGTAAAGAACGGAACACGAACAAAAGACAATACAAAACGTATAAACTGCATACAGACGTAACAAAAACATTCCACCAAAGCCAAATGCCAATCTCAGCGAAACAAGATGTCAATCGTTTCAACTTAACATTCGCAAAGAAAAGAAAAACACACACAAAGTGAGGCATTCAGATAGCTTCAGTGTTTCACTATTGATATCTGAAAACTACAGGCGATGACGCACGGACTTAACTGCTGGGCTGTTTAAACGCTTGTTAAAAAGCTCTGGTAATTGCAGCTACTGTCACATGCTGAAGATCATAGTGTGTGTTTGCGTGTGTTGTGTGGGTGTTTGTGCGTATGTGTGGACGTCATTGTTCCTTGCAGGCGACATTTAACAAATGTGAGGTGATATTGGAATTGCAAGATAATGTTGAGTCACACCTGAAATTTTTTTTTTTTTAATGGGGGCGGCTTGCTTGAGCGATTTTGATGTCCTTTTTTTTTGGTTAAATCAAAAGTTCGGTGTATATATTTTATAGGACGTCGCAGTCAACCCAGAATTTGTTGGCTGTGTGTGAGTTTTTGGCAAGTTTACGTTCATATGGTTTGCTTGTGTTTTCTGAACGACCGGCACTCATACCTTTGCTTAGGGAACCAACACAAGACGGTTTGCTTCCAAATAGCCCGCAGCTGCGTTTCAGACGCAGTATGCGGGATTACGAATTACGTTTCTTACCCCTTCGCGGAATGTTGACGAATCCCTTGGACTGACAGAGTAACTAACTACGATTGCCTGAAAGATATTAATGAAACTAGAACATTATTTACAGCAATAATAAAGAGACAAACAGCTTTCTTTGGTCATGTGATGAGAAGAAAGGCATCGGAGAACATCGTGATTAATGGTAAGATCAAGGGGAAGAGAGGCAAAAGCCGACCAAGAGAAATGTTGCTGGATGGATTTAGACAGTGGTATGGAGGAATTTCATCAGCATAGTTGGTCCAGAAACCAAAGACCGAGATTTGTGGAGAGACATGAAGGCCTACTCCAGCTGGTACTTAATGATTATGTCCCTTTTGCCACAGGGCCAGGTTTGGTGAAGGCGCTCACAGAAGTGGAACGAACGACAAACGAACGAACACACTTTATTTTCAAAGGGTTAAGAATTGGGCACGCAGGCCCGTCTAACATTCTGCCCTTCTATCACTCTCTTTCATAAATTATTTCATTCACACATCATTCAATGCTGGAAGAAAGAAGTAGAAGCTTGAGGAATCTTTCATCTACCTCTATGAGTGCCAAACAATACAAGTGTGTTTATACACGATATGACAGACAGAATACAAGCTCTCGTTCTTAAACTTTCGGTGTGCTGATGCCGAGGTAGCGGGTTCAATCCCGACACCGGTCAGTTGGACTAAAACTTTGACTTGGGGATTTAAATTACAATACAGAAAAACATCGATTAACCGTCAATAGTTTTACCCGTCAGTTTCTGTTATACATCACCGTCTAAAGAATACACATTTGGAAGGGATCCAACATAAAGGATGATACTTTCAATGTCACCATACCCTGGGCTGGCCTTAGTATATAACCTAAAGAAGGGGTGGAATAATCTCTTGTCTGCAGGTCCACGTGGCCGAATGGAAGGACACGTGTTCTTAAACATCCAGTGTGCTGATGCCGAGGTAAGCGGTTCAACCCCTACACCAGACAGCTGGACTAAAATGTTGTCTTGTTGCCCATGGTGCGGGGACGTTAATTTAAAGTACATCTGAAGTCGGAGTGGGTTCGCCTGATGGCGAGGGACATTGTTAATAGGGAAAGCTAACCCACACCCAAACTTCATCCAGTCCATCACTACTATAAGTAGCGTGTATGCTGGCTGTGGAAGATAAGGACAGAGCACGTATTGGAATTATCCCAGTGATGTGATATTGGTTCTTGTCAACTAAACGCAACTGAACTTTGATTTCTGCACGACGGACGCTTGACGCCATCGAAATCAACGCAAAACGGTCTGCTTCCGAATCCTCCACGGCTGATTTCGAACCCTCGCCTCGCTATGCCGGGGAATTGTGAAACAGCGTCTCAATACCCACAAATCCACAGAGCCGGTTTTTAACACTTAAACATTGGAAAATAAAACCCCAGGGAACTCCTCCACACACACCCCCCCCCCCCCCCTCCCCGAGACATCTGACATAACACGAGAAATAAATTAACAGACTATATCATTATTAATTATTCTGGTATGAGTGTTAATCAATAGGTGGTAAAGATTTTATGATGTTACATGAAGCGGTATCAAAATATCAAGAATCTTTACGCATGGTTGCGAAATCATAAAACATAAAATTGCAGCATTGCGTCACAACCCATGGAATATTCTTAAACTGGGTAACGATTTTCTCATATGTACCCGGCGGAAACCAGCTGCATGCGCCGATGTTTAATGGAACGGGAGGGGGAGTAGTGGATAGGTCAGTGTATTGTGGATAGGTCAGTGTATTGTGGATAGGTCAGTGTATTGTTGATAGGTCAGTGTATTACCGGAGAGTTGTGGATGGGTCACTGTATTACCGGGGAGTTGTGGATGAGTCACCTTATTGTGGATAGATCACTGTATTATCGGAGAGTTGTGGACAGGTTACTGTAATATTACCGTAGAGCTGAAGATAGATTACGATATTACCATGTCTTGGATAAGCTACTGTATTACCCCAATGTCGTAAATGTCAGCTCTCACTTTTCGCTACGAGAGGGAAAGACTGGCCAACTAGTACCCCTATGCAGAGAGGCATACACAATGGGATAGACCTAGCACTTCACATACCCACAGCAATTTCCTGCTACGGGACTCATCCAAGCCACATGCGCGCAAAATTTTGCTCCATAAAAGTAAATTACACTGAGGTACGACCCTCTTCCACATGGACTACCACTACTTCTGGTGTACTGGACTGATGTGTGTGTGTGTGTGTGTGTGTGTGTGTGTGTGTGTGTGTGTGTGTGCGTGCGTGTGTGTGTGTGTGTGTGTTTGTGTGTTTGTGTGTGTGTGGATTCATCTCATCTTATCTCAGCACAGCTTATTTCCATCTAATCTATCAAATGTCTTTTCTTGGTCGACAAAGGCTAAGTAGAGTGATTCTTTAAATTCGATTGATTTTTCTATAGGTTGTCAAAGAGCAAAAATGGCATCTGTGCATCCTTTGTTTTTCTTATATCCAAGTTGTATTTCGCTTAGCTGGGGTTCTATAGTAGTTCGTAATCTGTCCTCCCGAATTTTGCAAAATATTTTCCCAGTATGACTCAACAGTGTAATGCCTCTGCATTTTGTGCAGTCTCTTTTGCTGAATTTATTTTCCAAATTGGGATAATTATGGCGTTTCCCCAGTCTCATGGTGTCTGTTGTTCTACCCAAACATGGTTGATTAGTCTATGTAGCCATGCTGTTCCTACTTCTCTTGTTGCTATAATTAGTTCATTTGGTATTTCATATTGTCCTGGTGATTTGTTCAATGGGGCTAATCTGATGGCTTCTATAATTTCTTCTTTCAGTAATTCTGGTTCTAGTTCTTCAGTGGCATCTGTGTCGGTTTCTTGAATTTCTGTGACATCTGATGGGATGTTGAGAAGTTGTTCGAAGTACTGTTTCCATCTTATTAGGATTTGTCTTTGTTCATTTATTGGTTCTTCATTTTCGCTGTTAATTATTTCAATTGGGTCAAAGGGTTCTCCTCTAGTTCTCATTGCACTTATCTCTTTGTAGAAATTTCTAGTTGCCTCCTTGTAGTTTTTATTTATGGTTTCTCCACACTCCTCACAGTCTTTTTGTTTTTCTCTCTTTACTATTCTATTCACATGTCTTTTCGCTATTCTATCTTCTATGTAATCGCATTCCTGTTTGCTCTTCGACCACTTTTTATTTGTCCCTTTTTTTTGTCTTTTACAGCTTTCTTTACTTCTGTATTCCACCAACTTGTTATTTTTTTCCCCTTGTTTTGCGTTTTTTCTTGGTTACATATGTTATTTTTGCAGTATTTAAAATGCTTGATTTCAACATTTCCCATTCTTCTTCCACTGTCTTTCTTTCTATATTTAATTTAACAAAGATTTCAGTTAGTTCTTTCTCATAATTTTCCCCCACTGCCTCGTCTTTGAGGTTTACTGATTTGCATGGCATGTATTTTCCTGGTCTTTGCTTTCTATTTCTGTTGGTTCTTATTGTGGCAACGACTGCTATGTGGTCTGTGTTTATACTTAAGTTGGGCACTGCCCTTGTATCAAATATATTTCTCTTTCTGTTATTTCTTGTTAATATAAAGTTAATTTGGCTTTTAGTATCTAGATCGTTACATTTATACCAGGTGTATATTTGTGAGTCTTTGTGTTTATAGAATGTGTTTGTTATATAGAGGTCGTGTACTTCCGTTATTATTTCTTTCATTATGTTGGTCTCCAAATGCTACAAGATGTTTTTCTATGCCCGCTCTGTTGTGTCAGTCTTGCATTGAAGTCTCCCATAACTATGAATCTGTCCTGCTTATCTATTTTATTTAGCACGTCATGGATGTCTTCGCATTCTTGCTCATTATTGTTTGTATTACTTGGTGCGTATATTTGTACATACCGGTCTCTGTGGCTAAGGGCTTGCGAACGCGGTTTGTTAGCCCGTATACCAGGGTTCGAAACACAGCGGTACTGGTTTTTTTCGAAAAAAGGTATCGGAGCCGGTCGTTCAGAAAGCAATGGCAAACTACTGAACGTAAAACTTGCCCAGGAATCACGAACAGCGAAAATTCTGGTGTTGACTGCAACGTCCCGTGAAGGACATGCAACTTAATTTAAATAAATATTTGTACATATGTTGTGATTGTTTGTTCTTTTATTCTCACTGTTATGATTCTTTCTGATATATATTTTATTTTTAGTATTCCTCTTGCTAGCCATGGTTCAATGACTATTCCCACACCGTGTCTTGCCCTTTCTTGCTGTTCCACTCCAGATTAGACAAACGTGTAAGTGTGGTGGATCTCCTTGCATCCTTCCCCCTTTATTCTGGTGTCCGCTATTCCCATCAGTCTAATTTTCATCTCTTGCATTATTTCTGTAAGTTCTTCTTCTTTACTATTAAAACCGCAGATGTTCATTGTGCCTATTTTTTGAATCGCTGATCTATCTCATAGTCCATTAACATTGCCGGGTCTATATCCATTTGGGTTAGTCCGTTTATACTTCTTAGTTTTTCAAAGAGCATTATGAAGATCCCCTGCCGGCTTGCTAGGCCAGTCACAGGTTTAGGACAAAAATCTTACCATAAGGAGTCCATCCTCTATGGCGAGCCATAGCCCCTCTAGCCCATGACCTCGCAGTCATGGTTTCCCAGTCTACACCGCGTGGAGGTGGGGTTCATTGTGTTGTCTGCGGGTCATCGGCAGGCTACTAATTTTCACTTTCCACCCCTCCTGGGAGAAGATAGCCGATCCTAACCCTGCTGGCTGCAGGGCCAGGCGCAGTCCACACCCTGTGTGGATTAGCTTTCCCTATTACCAGTGTCTCTCGGCATCAGGCGAACCCACTCATAATTCTGAGGTACTTGTCAAGGACGAGAAGTCAACATTTTAGTCCAACTGACCGGTGTGGGGTTTGAACCCGCTACCTCGGTATCAGCGCACCTGGTTTTAGAGAACGAGCTCTTATATCCATTCGGCCTTGCTGACTCCCAATTATCGATGCTATGATGGCAGGGTGTTATACCCCCCGCTTTGCCGCCCCATCTGTTAGTCTACACCCAGTTAAACCGACGCCATGAATGAGCAAACGGACGAACTTTATTTTTAATGAGTTAAGAATTGGGCACGTAGGCCTGGTTGATATTCTGCCCGTCTTACCTATCTGCTCTCATAGGAGCAGAAGCAGAAGAGGAGTATAAACAGACATGAAGAATATGTTGAGGACATGGAAGGAGAGGCACTGATAGTTCAGAATAGAGGGGATTGAGGTGAGTTGGGTGGGTATCTCTGCGTCAATAGGGGGTAAGGGCATGAGAACGAGACAGAGAGCGAACGAACTTTATATTCAAGTGGTTATAAATTGGACACGCAGGCCCGTCTTATATTCGGCCCTTCCAATCACTCTCTTTCGTACATCAGTTATCTATTGTGATTGTTATATTTAGCCCATAAGCGGGCACTCTCCCGCTGTTTATACTTCACCTCGACACCATAAGGTACAAGAGCAACATAAGAGAGTAGATGAGATGAGATGAGATTGTAAATTCAGATAGGGGGAAAACATTGTCAAATGGAAGTTGTGAACATAAACGGGTTAGAGTGAGAGAGAGAGAGAGAGAGAGAGAGAGAGAGAGAGAGAGAGAGAGAGAGAGAGAGAGAGAGAGAGAGAGAGAGAGTTTGAGAAAGAAAGAGAGATACAGAGAGAGATGGAGAAAGATAAAAAGAGCGAGGGATAAAGATAGATAGAGATAGATATAGCGAGATAGAGTGAGAGGGATAGCTAGAGAAATATAGAGACAAGGAGAGATAGAGAGATACATATAGATATGGAGAGGTAGAATAGAGAGATATATATAAAGGTAGATAGAGATACATATAGATAAATAGAGAGAGAAAATAGAAAGATATAGCAGATATAGAGAGATGGAGATATACACAGAGAGAGAGAGAGAGAGAGAGAGAGAGAGAGAGAGAGTGAGAGAGAGAATAGAGAGTGATAAAGAGAGAATAAAGAGAGATATAGAGAGATAGAGAGATAATGTGTTTCATGCCTCATTTCTACACCTAATTAAACCCACACCTGATGTAACTGCATCGACCGCTTCTCCAGCCTCTAGACCTACATTTGTCTAATCCTCCCTCCCATGGCGATCACCATGCCTCCTCTGTAAGATATCACGATTCTTGGGAGGACGAGGTCAAAGACGTGGTGGTACTAACTGAATCGATTGCTAAATGGCTTTGTTAATTAACCTACAGCCAGTGACATCCAGGTCATTGCTTTGTTAAGGATGCAGTGACATACTGACCCGGCTCTCGGAGAGGGCCGTGTAAACAGATATGTTCTAAATTTATCTGCACTCGTAATCAGGGATGAATTAGCGAACCCGGCGGACAATGAGATTGAATGTAGCATGTGGAGTCACGTGATTGAATTGGGTAATTCTTTCTTTCTTTCTTTCTTTCTTTCTTTCTTTCTTTCTTTCTTTCTTTCCTTCTTTCAGTATGTCGGTAGATCTGCCTGTCTTTCTTTGCTTCTTTCCTTATTCATCTCTTGTTTTTTTCTTGGTTTTATGTCTCTGGTTGTTTATTTTTTGTTTGTTTGTCGTATCTGTGGCGAGGGATTATGGGCGCAACTCCGAAACACAGCTGCGGGCGATTTGGAAGCAGACCGCCTTGCGATGGTTTTCATGCAATGGTATGAGTGCCTGTCGTCCAGAAATTAATGGCAAACTATACTGAACGTAAACGTTCTCGCCAAGAAATCACAAATAGCAACAACAACAAAAAAAGTTGGGCTTGACTTCAACGTCTTGTCAAGGGTATGCAACTAACGTTGTTTGTTTCTGTATGTGTCTATTAATTTGTTTGTTTGTTTGTTTGTTTGTTTGTTTGTTTCTTTCTTTCTTTTTTTATCTTCCCCACAACCAACTACAACCACCACCACCACCACTACCACTACACACACACACAAACACACACACACACACACCGAGAGAGAAAGAGACAGACAGACAGACAGACAGACAGACAGACAGACAGACAGACAGACAGACAGACAAGCAGACAGAGAGGAAGAGAGACATTAATATCCTGGAAAAAAATCCGATCAATTCTGGTTTCAAAAAGCCCCTGTCCCCGGCATTATCCGGACACCAAACAAATCAATGAGGCCACTCCAGCGGGTGGTCGTAACCCTGGTCAAGATCAGTGTATCATGTGTGGTAGGAGTATGTCTGTTGGTTAGTTGGTTATGGGGGATTCAGTCAAGATCGGTGTATCATGTGTGGTAGGAGTATGTCTGTTGGTTAGTTGGTTATGGGGGATTCAGTCAAGATCGGTGTATCATGTGCCTATCAATGAATATGTTGTCAGAATTGTGGTCAAGATTGATGTATCATGTATCTATATATAATTATGTTATTTGAACATTTGTCAATATTGGTGTATTATGTAACTGTCTATTAGTATGTCGTTTGAACTTTTGTTGAGATTGGTGTATCATGTGTGATAATAGTGGTCTTCACTATTAGTATGTTGTTTGAACTTTGGTCAAGATTGATGTGTCGAGTGTCTATCTGTTGGTATGTTGTTTGACTTTGATGAAGATCTGTGTATCATGTGTTTGCCTATTAATATGTCATCTGAACTTTAGTAAAGATCTGTGTATCATGTGTCTATCTATTAATATGTCGTCTGAACTTTGGTCAAGATTGGTGTGTGTCGTGTGTGGTAATTATGCGTTTGTTTATTAGTGAGTTATTTGAGCTTTGGTCAAAATTGGTGTATCATTTGGGTTAATGGTCTGCCAATCTATCAGTTGGTTATTGAAGCTTTAGTCAAGATTGATGTATCATTTGCGATAATGTTATATCACTAATTCAGTGGATTAGACAGTGGATAAGACATACGATGCAACACTAATTAAAAGACAACAGCAGAAAGGTACAAACATTCTGGCCTGGAACTTCGGACTACAACAATGGCTCACCTGTACTTTGTTCCACAGTCGACCTTTGTCAGCCACGCCCAGGCCTTGTCCCAATTGGAGCAAGTGGCGGGAACCCGTCTCAAGACATGAACTTTCTTGGCGGGGTATTCTTGAATTCTGCTTTAGACGGGAAATTGGATGTGGAATGTTAGTTTTACGGAAGTCACGTTTCATGTTATTTCATGTTAATTCATATTACATATGAAATAAAAATCAACATCAATAGAAGCGGGGAATCCCACACGTACTTCGTTCCTCTTCTTCAGTAGGCAAAGAAGTGCTACCATGCTGATTTTACCATATCCAGCCTCACTGAACAACCTTCTGAGTTCCCTCTGTCTGTTGAGTGTCACCCAGAGCTTCTTCTCACTCCTCATTAAATTATCATCTACAGACGTGGATCATTGTTTCCTTTGCTGCACATGCCACTTGATTCCAGAGAGCCTTCAACTCATCAATCTTATCATTATCTAGCTTTCAGCTCAAAGGCGCTATAAGGGCTTGTTTATCAACCTCTTCATATCCACGCACACCTTTGTGCCCTGAACAAAAATATCCATGATATGCTCATTAATGTGTATTAAATAACGTAAAATTGTTCCCTCGCTCTAATACTGAGTTGAGTGGGTGGAGCGACACTGTGAGTTGTGAATTTCATGTGGAGTGCTTTTACATCATTTTTCCGCAGTTGTTTGTAGCGTGAACAGTATGTTCAGAAAAATGGCGGCCGGTCGATGAACTAACTGGGTTTGCCTTATGCAGCAATGTGTCACTGCTGGTTTTCTAGTGACTGACGCTTCCATCGACGATGAATTGCATTTTTCGTGGCGGATTTTAGTGTTGGTATTCTGGCAGCGGCATTATGCATAGTATTTGTGCGGGCTGTTGGTTTATCGAGACTCCTGTCTGTTCCAATTTTTGCGTGGGTCAGTGAGGAGCAATTTATGTGATATTCACTGGCACATGAACGGGGAATTATAGGGGTGACCCTTTGCCGTGTAGTTGGAACCGCGACTAACTAAGTAATGGAAACAAATAAAGTCCTCTGTTTCACATCTTGAGGCGCATAAAATAAATAAAGTTCTAGCCCAATGTTTGTATAGACACTCGGCACCCTATGGATGATACAACTTCATACAGTCTGTCCAGAAATTAATGCCTTCATTCACGATCAATTATTTTGAAAACTGTCTGTTTTCCTGCCGTCTTATATTTATCCCCACCCACGGAATATGTCTTTGATAGGTCCAAAATCATGGAAAGTGGCGACATTTCTTTGATGTTTTTGATGAACAACTAGTGATTTCTGGCTAACAAACTTGTTTTACAATAATGCCCCGCTCCACTACGCGAGGCTCTTGTCATAAGGTCAATCCCATGTCCCACGAGAAAATTAACCATTCAACGCTATTGTTTCCGTGTGAAGACCAAATACATTTAATAAAGTGCACTTCATCTCTGACCCGTAGATTATGTACCGCATATAAACAAACTTTGAAATCTACTGTACAATCTCCAGAACAAAAAAAATTTTGTTGGGTGGACATAATGATAAGGTTATATGCTAAATCTCATCATTTTGCCTCAGCTGGTTACAGAGATATGGAATTGTATATTGGGGCAGACAAAAGTTAACAGACTATAGCATATTTGCTGGTTCCATTTTAGAATGGGGCACTGGATGCCCAGTTACTCCACTTTACAAGATGGGCCAGTAAAGGGCCTTAGGTCAATCACACTCCTGGAGTAATGTGGTCAGTATTCTGCAGCCGACTTTATTTCCCAACACATTTTCAGGTACCCAGTGTAATCTGGCTAGATCTAACAGCCCTGGTGTATTTTACAGATCCCAGGAAAGGAAACAAGGAAATATTTATGGCTGGGTGAACATGTATGGCTGGATGAACATTTATGCTGGAGAAACATGTATGGCTGGATGAACATGTTTGACTGGAAAAATATTTGTTGGCTGGATGAACATTTATGGCTGGATGAGCATTTACGGCTGGATGAACATTTATGCCTGGATGAACATTTATGGCAGGTTGAACATTTATGGTTGAACAACATGTATATCTGAGTGAACATGTATAGCTGGATGAAAATGTATGACTTATGAAAATGTATGTCTTTGTGATATTTTATGGCTGAATGAGCAGTCTTTGTTGGTTGAACATGTGTGGCTGAATGAGCAGTCTTTGTTGGATGAACATTTGTGGGTGGCTTGACACTTATGACTGGAAGTACATGTATGGCTGGTCTGACACTTATGACTTTCTGAACATTTACGGCTGTCTGAACTGTTATGGCTGAGTGAAAACATGACTGGCCATGAACATGTATTTCTCTGGGAATATACATGGCTGTATGAACATGTATGTCTGGTGGAACCAGTATGGTTATATGAACATCTATGATTGGGTGTACACTTAAGTGTGACTGCATTAGATGAACTCGTATGCCTGGGTGAACATTTCTGGTTGGATAAACATTTATGGCTGGATGAACATTTATGGCTGGATGAAAATTTATGACTGGGTGAACATTTATGGCTTGGCGAAAATGGAAAGTAAACTTACGGAACAGCTCTAGTACACCGCTCAGCAATCACCATGACTACCATAAACAGTTGTAGGACTCCGGCGTTGACCATGTTGGAAAAGATGTTATTGAAAGCTGGAAAAAGGAATGTTTTAGCCATACGCCTTGAAACTGTTGCTCGGGTGCCCTATCTACGTTTTCATTGATGGGGCACAAACAAAGTTAACACTGTATTGCAGGAGTTGACACCGGATAGTTATAATTTGATACGTGTAACCAGATGAGTTGACACCGTGTTGACACCGTATAATTGAGAGATAATACCAAGTAATTGAGGGTTGGCACGGCGTGATTTTGTGTTGACACCGTGTAAAAATGTATTGTCACCGGATGGTAAAAATTTGATAGTGTAACCCAGAGCTGACACCGGGTAACTGCGAGTTAACACCGCTGGACTGAAAGTTGACACGAAGGGATTTTGAGATGACACCGTGTTAATGAGTGTGTACTGAAAAATACAGACACTCAAATGTGAATGGTTTAAAGTTCTATTGTTACGAATTCAACATATGCCAAGGATCTCTTCTAACTTGAATATAGTTAGATCTGTCAATGTTGGCTTTCTATGCATCAAATTAATCACACGGAGTTAATTGTTATTGTTGTATTACAACTTTGTTGTAAGTGTTAAATATTCTCTTTCGTTGTCAAACAAATTCGATTCTTCGACGTGCTTAGAATGTTGTTGACAACTGAAATCTCGAGTCATGTACATTCTACACAACACCTGAATATAACTTGTCTTGCTTTCACGGAAAAAGCAGGTCATAAGAATCTTGCTCTTCAAATTAGCACCAGGAGATTTTGGGAGATAATTCAGGATCTGAAACATAAATTTAGGATGTATTTAATTAACATATGAAGACATTACTCGGATAATGACATAACCAAACAATTATTGAACTGACAAGTAAGGCATTTCTTTGACCATTATGTACCAATCTATCTCTGGACTCCACAAGATCCATCCTTGCATGGGCATGTGGATATGTGTTCTTCTTTAGCAATAATGGCTTGGATACCAAAGTTCCCAAGCTGAAGTACTCGAAAAGTTGGTGAAGTATATATTGTTTTTGTTCTTCTTGCTCTTGTTCTTGTTCTTGTTCTTCTTGTTCTTGTTCTTCTTGATCTTGTTCTTGTTCTTGTTCTTCTTCTTCTTCTTCTTCTTCTTCTTCTTCTTCTTCTTCTTCTTCTTCTTCTTCTTCTTCTTCTTCTTCTTCTTCTTCTTCTTCTTCTTCTTCTCCTCCTATACTACCTTCTTCCCCCCTCCCCTCCTCCTTTATAACTTCATCTTCCTTTTGTTCTTCTGTTCTTTTGTTTGCGTTTGCTCACTTTGGACTCAAGAGTACACACACGTGCTACTACTAGTGCACTGGATTTATTTTGTGTGTGTGTACAAGTTTTCCCAATTACCAGTGTCCCTTGCCATCATGTGAACCCATTCCGACTTCTGAGAGACTTGTAATGTACGCCCACAAGTTAAGGACGAGAAGTTAATATTTTAGTCCAACTGACCAGTGTATGGGTTGAACCCTCTACATCAGCATCAGCACACCAGAAGTTTAAAAGCGGCCGCTCTTATCCATTCGGTCATGCTGAGATTCTAAACATTTTTCTCAACAACCACATCTCAACCGCCTTCATTTTCTCCACGATTTCATTATGCATTATCAAGCATTGCCCGACATTGTCCGACATTGTCCATCATTGTCCGACATTGTTCGGCATTGTTCAGCATTGACCTGATTTGTCCGACATTGTCCGACATTGTCTGGCTTCGCGAACAAACTGAATAACCCAAAAAAATACTTTCCAGTAAATGTGTTTTGATGTTTGTCGTGATATGTCTGGTATTCCATTGCCTTCATTTTAGTACAAGTGTATTTCAGCGGAGAGATTGCATTGATCTGTTTGTTTGTCAAAATTCTTTTTACTAAGGAGGGTTTGATATGTTTCATGATGTGTCTGGATTTGCTTGCCGTCATTCCATTAAAAGTGTACTTCAATCTGGAGATTGTGTTGCTTTGTTTCTTTGTCAAAATACTGTCCAGTAAATTATACTTTTAAGAGCATGCATCTTCCCCATTGCTACATACGCCTGTGAGACCTGGACACTTAATAAACAAGCTGAAAAGCGCACAAATGCCTTTGAATATAAATGTTATAGACGGGTTCTAAGAATATCTTGGATACAGAAAAGAACAAATGCATCCACACGACAAGATCTGAATACTGAAGAAGTTTGGCCACTGAAGACCATAAAATAAAGAAAATTGAAATATTTTGGTCACTTGAAACGTCATGAAAGGTTTGAGAGAATAATAATTGAGCGTTATATACCGGAAAGAGAGGAAGAGAAGATGGGTGCAGGATGTGGCGGACGATCTCCAGTTGGGTGAATCGAACGCAAGACATCTTGCTTATGACCGAGAAGTTTTCACGAAGATTGTTATGGGAACGAGGTTCTGCAAAGGACATGTTACTGAATGAATGAATGAATGAATGAATGAATGAATGAATGGATGAATGAATGAATGAATGAATGAATGAATGAATGAATGAATGAATGAATGAATGAAATGTGTTTAGATGTTTATCACGACAAGTCTGGTTTAGTCTGCCTTCATTCCAGTAAAAGTGTATTTCAATGTGGAGACTGAATTGTTTTGTCTGTTTGTTAATCTAATTTCTAGCCAGTTGGTGTTGCTTTCCCCGAACTTCATCACAGTAAAAGTGTTTTTGAATGTGGCGATTGCATTGTTTTGTCCGTTTGTTTCTTTGTTTAATTCTGTGCGTTAGGTCTGTCATCGGTTATTGCTGTGTAGGTGAACTACATACAACAATAATTTTGGAACAAAAACAAACCACAAAAAGATTCTCAGATAATGATTGGCACTCTATTAAGAAGGAGAAATGGATTAGAAAATATGTGGCATACTTGACAGAATCAGGTCTGCGTGATCCAGGGAGGATATTATGCCTGTGCTTAAACTTCCGCTGCGCTGAAGGCGAGATCACGAGTGCATTCACTACGGCAGGCATTTAGACTGCAGTGTTGACTACTCTTTCAGAAAGCAATGGCGAGCTTTCATTCATTTGTTTATTTATTCATTTTATTTACATATCCTATTTACAGGACATTGCAGTCACCACCAGCATTTTGCAGCTGCTGTGGATGTCTTTGCGAGTTTCACGTTCAGTAGTTTGCCATTGCTTTATGAACAACCGGTTCACATACCTTTCCGTGAGAAACCAACGAGACGCGAACCGCTGCCGAATCTCGCGCAGCTGTGTTTCGTACGTGGGTATACGGATGACTAACAGCGTCCTTAACCACTTCGCCAGGGAGACCTGCAAGCTACTGCAAGCTAAAATTGCTCAGTAAGTCAACCTGAGGTTGGAGTTGAGTGCAACGTCCTATCAAGGACATGCAACATTAGGAACATACTTGAGAACATGATGACCGTAGTATGGCGATATATCGTTCTTCTGTCCAAATGGGAGGTCACATGTGGCGAGATACTATCCCTCGGCACACAATCAGTTTAGCTGACAAATTAACATCCCTCTTGTTTATATTCTGCATTTGTCCTATAGTTTTGCATTTCTCGAGTATCTGTAATGGAGGACCTTATATAAGTGCTAGTGAATTCCTCTGTGTTTTCTCATATAACCTGCAACTGAGAAGTGCCCACGCAAATTCAAATAGTCTCTCGGAGAATAACAGGAATCGGAAGTGACATCGTTACAATGGCGTCGTATTGATCACGTGATAATGGTGCTGTATAATGGCGGGCAATGAGATGTTATGAAGGCCTGACAAGAGTGTGTGGTGTGGGGAGGAGGGGTGGAAAGGAGGAGGGGGTGTGGGGATTTAGACGATAGCCGAAGCTTGGTTGAATGTCTACATTTCACGTAGTTGTCGTGTTTGTAGAGCGGTTTACTTGTGGGAAGACACGTGTCTATATAGTTGCTGAGACAGAGACAAATCGCACAGATGACAGACAGATAGACCGACCTACCGACCGACCGAGAGATGACTCAGACACAAATACAAAGAAAGAAAGAAAGAAAGAAAGAAAGAAAGAAAGAAAGAATGAAAGAAAGAAAGAAAGAAAGAAAGAAAGAAAGAAAGAAAGAAAGAAAGGCAATGGTTGCAGAAAACACGGGGAATGAGAGGCGGGGAGACTAAAAGACAGACAGACAGACAGACGGACGGAAGGAAGGAAGAATGGGTGGGTGGATGGATGGATGGATAGACAGACAGACAGACAGACAGACAGACAGACAGACAGATAGATAGATAGATAGATAGATAGATAGATAGATAAATAGATAGATAGATAGATAGATAGATAGATAGATAGATAGATAGATAGATAGATAGATAGATAGATAGATAGATAGATAGATAGATAGATAGATCTAAAAGTACATGTTTGTATATGTATGCTTGTGTATGAATGTTTGAACGTTTATGTTTGTATATATATTTTTGTGTACGTACAGTTGTGTATACATGTTTGCGTATGTATGTTTGTGTATGACTGCTGGCGTCTTTAAATGTGTGTTTGTATAATTATATATGTATGTTTGTATATGTGCGTTTGTGTATTTATATTTCCGTTTGTACAAATATATATTATGTTTGTATTCGTATATTTATATATGTACGTTTACATATTTAAATGCGTGTATGTAAGTTTGTATACTTATCTTTGCTTGTGTATTTATATGTTTATATGCATGTTTGTGTACGTCTGTTTGTCTGTGTCTGTTTGCATGTGCATGTTTGTACGTGTATGTCTGTGCATGTACGTATGTTTTGTATATGTGTGTGTGTATGTTTATATGTGTGTTTGTATGATTATATATGTATATTTGCATATGTAAGTTTGTAGACATATGTTCGTACATGTATGTTTGTGTATTTATATGTGTGTATGTGCATGTTTGTATGTGCTTGTTTGTACGTGTATGTTTGTGTATGCATGGTTTAGTTACCAGCCCAAACAAAAACCTCAGCCGTTGTGAACACAAGGCCACGTGAAAGAAAAAGTCCAGCAATCGATAAAAATAACGGCAAACATTATCGATTTGTTTGTACTTTCCTTTACATTCTACTGAATGGCTGTTTCCATCCAGGATCAACGCAGAATGCCAGAAAACGTGAGCTGTTCTGTTAGTCTTTTATGTTATTGCATTTGTCATTTATGTTGGTTTGTAACTTTATCTTCTTTTTCATCAAAGATATGTTGCTTTCAGTTTGAAGCAAACTCAAGGACCGGCGTTGTGGATTGGGAACAGTGCACACAGTGCATCAAATTTCCGGATATTGTAAATTGAGGTTTCGAACTCTGTCAAGGACGATTTAGAAGTCGACCATATTGCCTTATTTTTCCATGGTTTCAGCGTCGTCGTTCGGAAGTTAAAGTTAGTTGCATATCCTTTACAGGATGTCGCTGTCATCTCCAGCATTTTTAGGCTGTTTGTGATTTCTTGGCAAGTTTACATTCAGTAGTTTGCCTTTGCTTTCTGAACGACTGGCACGCATACCATTTGATAAATCTAACGCAATGGCAAGGCGACTGCAATTGCTATCACACTTTTAACGTTTTAATTTGAAGCCCTCTCGTACACTGAGACAGCCTGAGAATAGCATGACTAGAATACCTTTGTATGGAACCAACTGAGTAACAGAAGAAGAAGAAGAAGAAGAAGAAGAAGAAGAAGAAGAAGAAGAAGAAGAAGAAGAAGAAGAAGAAGAAGAAGAAGAAGAAGAAGAAGAAGAAGAAGAGGAAGAAGAAGAAGACGAAGAAGAAGACGAAGAAGAAGACGAAGAAGAAGAAGAAGAAGAAGAAGAAGAAGAAGAAGAAGAAGAAGAAGAAGAAGAAGAAGAAGAAGAAGAAGAAGAAGAAGAAGAAGAAGAAGAAGAAGAAGAAGAAGAAGAAGAAGAAGAAGAAGAAGAAGAAGAAGAAGAAGAAGAAGAAGAAGAAGAAGAAGAAGAAGAAGAAGAAGAAGAAGAAGAAGAAGAAGAGGAAAGCTACACAGAGAAAAGAATTTGAGACAAGAATGAGAGGACAAGGGCTGAGCTGTGAGAGATAGCAAAAGTTGCGATTTTTTGGAGTGATTAAGTTGCGGGCCTATGATCCTTTGGGGGCAAACGGCAGTTTAAAAATAAAGGTCGCTTAAAAGTCAACAGGGTCGACTTCATCGCACCGGGTTTTATCCCATATGGCTCGGTCTCTTTCCGAACTCCGTAGCTTTTAGCTACAGGAGTCTCCGAGACATTTAACTCGTAAACCGAAGGGAATCGAACCCACAACCTTCGGAGCACGAGTCAAACGGCTTGACCACTTCGCCACAGAGACTCCCAAAAACGGCAGTTTAGTTTAGTTTAGTTTAGATTAGGCGACGGATCAACATCACGGCATAAGGGTGTAACCAATAAGTTCTCCGTTCTACTCCTAACTCAATCCTGAGTCCGGAGAATCTCAGCTAAGTGTACGAACTCTGTAGCACCGGCGAGAATCTTGAAATACTTTGGGTAGATTTTTAATCCGAAATTTTTCCAGGGTGGCACCATTAATCTACTCTTTTTCGATTTCCAACTGCCCAGAGATTCTTTATGCGCGTAAAATTACACACGGGCGTCCGATCTCACAATCCAGAGACCAAGGGAAATTTTGTTACTAGAAGTCCACGTTAAAAAATCTTCGGGACTTGAACCCGAAACCTCCCCCCCCCCACCCCCGTCCCCCCCCCCCCCCCGAAACGGCAGTAGAAGAAGAAGATGCAGAATCGGTACTCGATGGTTGCAGTGGTCAATATCCTGGTACCAATTTAACCTTGGTGGGTATGGGAGCCCAGACTAATTGTGAAGGACTAGTCCCATGATCAATGGGGTTTCGAACTCGCGACCCTCTGTCAAAGAACGGTGTAAAAGACAAGCGGATCGATTGTTCGTTGCATCGGGTTTATCCCAATATGGCTTGATCTCTTTCCGAATGGGCGTACTGTCGACAGGTTCGCACAAAACACCAACTCCGTAGCTTCAGCGATGATCCCCAGGAGTCTTTGAAAGAATTGCACTCGCGAACCGAACGACGTAGCCCGGGAGTCGAACCCACAACCTTCGGAGCGCTAGGCTGGCAGCGTAGCCATGGAGACTCCCTCCTTCGTAAGGGTAAAGGTAAAGGTAAAAGTAAAAGTACAGGTAAAAGTAAAGGTAAAGGCAAATGTGACGGTACAATTAAAGGTACAAGTAAAAGCACGGTAAAGGTAAAGCTAACAGTAAAGGTAAAGGTAAACGACACTTTTACATACCTAAGGGATTTCAGGCATAAGGTGATAGAATGGATAGGTGCTGTGTTAGTATCACGCCGATCAGCTTTATTTCCCAACATATTTCCTTATACCCATTTCAGATTAGGTCGCCAATACCAGTTCTTGAACAACCGAATCCAGCCGGAGACAGATCGAACATATATACACCGAGTCTGCAGACTAAAGGCCTTGCCGCTGCGCCAATAGAACTTTCGTGTAGGAGTCTTGTGCTTAAAGATCCCACTATGAGGCCTTTTTTTTTTTTTTTTTTTTTTTGCATATCCTTTTTACAAGACATCTCTCTCAACACCAGCATTTTACTGCTGTTGTTGATGTCTTGACAAGTTTTCGTTCATTAGTTTGCCATTGCTTTCTGAGCGACCGGCTCCCATACTAACTAGTTAAAACCCAGCGCAACGCGGTTTGCTGCTAAATCGGCCACAGATGTGTTTCGAATGCGAGTAAGCGGGCTTACGAATCGCGTCCGCAAGGCCTTTGCCACAGAGACGGCTATGACGACATTTTTTAAATTTTTTTATTCGCATATCCTTTACAGGACATCGCTGTCAACAGCAACATCTTTCAGCTGTCTGTTGATTTCTTGGCAAGATTACGCTCAGTAGTTTGCCATTGCTTTCTGAGCGGCCGGCTCAGTTATCCCGCAAGTCACCAGCGGGGGTCGAACCGCTCCCAGCTCTCGCCCGCTACGAGACTGCGTGATAAATGGGATTACGGATAAAGTATTGTAACCCCTCGGCCAGCGAGACCGCTATGACGACATACTGACTAATACAAAGAGTGTTACAGTGCTACAAAGAACCTAAACTTTTGTATGGATGTAAAACGTGGACAGACAAGCTGAAATACATCTAATAGTTGTGGAAATGTGGTTTCTGAGGACAATACAAGGAATACTGTGGACAGGTAGAACAACTAATGACCAAGTCCTACAAGAAACAAATGAAAACAGTAAACTGATTAGAAAAATTAGACGTAGACACTCACATTTTTGGACACTTTTTGAGAAGTAATAAATTGGATAACTTGGTGACAACTGGAAAGATTGAAGGGAAAAACAAAAACAAAGGAAAGACGGAGAGATAAACACCTGGATGGCTTGACCACATGGTATTGTCGAGACAAGAACACAGAGCTGATCCACGACTCTGGTGATCGCGTAAGATGGTGAATCATAACCGCCAATGCTTATCGGCACGGCACATGATATTGATAATGGCGTCAGTTGTATCAAATAGAAAAACGCAAACATTGCAGTCTTATTGTTCCACTGCGAAACAATACATCTCTTGAAGCCCAACAAGGAAGACATCGAAGACATTATATTGTCTCAGATTTGCCGAACCTCAACGGATACTCATATCAGACATTCACATATAACAATAAAGACATATTCAAATATCACAACAAAGACACATTCAAATAACATAACAGAGACACATTCGTTGGCCATTTTCCGTGTCCCAATTCCCGAGCCAATTTGATATTTAAAACTCGGGTTTATATACAAATCTGGAGTTTTGTCAATATTGCGTGCCATATTTCTCAAAATTAACTTCTGTGATAACTGAACTCTTTGCACGACAAATTCCTTATGACGCACAAGGCCAGTATATAGGTATTTTATTAATCTCATTGCGGAGCGGCTGGCCTAGTGGTTAACAACGCTGGGTTTTCCATCGTGAGACCCGAGTTCGAATCCTCGGTAAGAAGTGGATTTTTTTCTGCCGGGGGGAAAAAGGGGGGGGGGGGGGGGGGGGGAAGAAACTCCTAACCTGCACAGTTCGCGGCTGCAGCACTATATAGCTAGGCGGCCTTAATGCCACCCTGTCCTACATTGGTAGGTACTATAGGCAGTAGATGACAGTTATGTTTTTTTTTAAATTTAATTTACAGATGACATTATTCTCATGACAACTGTTTGCAGTTTTCTGTCTGAGTCGTGTCCTCAGTTGTTGCACATGTGACGTCATCGGTCTGTATGTTGTCTATAAATCTAGTCCTTAATTATATAGCCTGTTTTAAGATGGGGATTGTTTTCCACTTCTGATTGATCTTCTGTCTGATATTTGTGAAAATGTCAGAGAGTTAGAGTTGCAGCTAATAATTTGCAATTAGTTCAATCTCTTTTCCGTCGAGAGAGGTTCATGATGACCTTGACTTTGCAACCTAGTAACCCTAAATGAAAGCAGTACACTTGGTTCTAAATTTTTTTGTCTTGGGGGGAGGGAGCATAAGAAGAGACGGTTGAAGACAGGGTGAGAATATGTCGGACATTCTGATATCGTTGTGTGGAAAAAGAAGACGATGACGATGATAGTGAAGATGATAGTGAAGATGATGATGATGATGATGATGATGATGATGATGATGATGATGATGATGATGATGATGATGATGATAGTTATGATGATAAAAATATTTTCGTTGATGATGAAGATGATAGTTGTGATGATAAAAATTTTGTTGTTGATGATAATGAAAATGACGATTTTTGTGATGATAATGGTTTTGTTGTTGTTGTTGATGATGATGATGATGATGATGATGATGATGATGATGATGATGATGATGATGACACCAAAGAATCATTCTAGTTGTGAAGATGACAATCATAGAGATACATTTGATGATGATAATTAAACTCACGATGAGTAATGATGTTGATAATGACAACAACAACAACAACAACAATAACAGTACTGATATAAATAAAAGTCACGGAGAATAAAAATATCCACTTAAGAAAACTGTCCAACATAAAAATAAGCCGTCAACATTGGCTCCAGCTAGAACAGTGGTTCTCAACCAGTGGGGAATGGAATTCCCCCCCCCCCCCCCTGCAGGGGGATTTCAGGGTTTCCGGGGGGGGGGGGGGGTGAAGACCATTTCAAGATCGCGTTAATACAAGAACCGATTACTTGATATTGTTTTTCCCTTCATACTTTACAATTATGTACGTCTCATCCTTCTAAAATTCATTTTATAAAGCAAGTATACCCACAAATCATGTTTTATGTGGATGTCTAGAGTTGTTTTAGTATATGCTATTAAATTTACCTTCCATTTTTGCGTATACTATGTAGGGGTGGGGGGATGTTTAGATAGGAAATATGAAAGGGGGGAATGACGTTCTGAAAATACGGTGAAGGGGGGCACCCGCCAAATTTTTGATAGGAAGGGGGGGGGGGGAATGACGTTCTGAAAATATGGTGAAGGGGGGCACGGGCCAAAAAATGTCGAGAACCACTGAGCTAGAAAGACAAGTAAATGGCGAACCGGCTGATGAAAGACTTTTACCTGCGGAGGCTCAGTGACAGATGGCTTTATTCGTGGTTTCACGGGACGCTGCTGTCCACACATACACACAGCTGAATGCAAGTGTGGTACACCTAGCATATGACAGAAATTGAGAGTTACAGCAATAGAAGAATGATGAGAATACCATGGTGGGATAGAAAGGGTCATAGTAGGGTCACTTACAAAGAGAACTGGGTTACTCACATCAGAAGAAGACAGTGCGCATTCTTTGGGCGTATCATGGGAAGAGGAAAGCTGGGGTATGTGGTGACAAAGAAGAAGTTGGAGGGAAGGAGAGATATGGTTGGGAGTACACAAGACAGAGGGCTGTGGACATACACGATCACCAATGTCACAAGGCATCAACTATATGAAGAGGAAGAAGAAGAAGATGGCGATAGTTGTGATAATAAAAAGGCTTTTGTTGATGATGAAGATCATGATGATGATAACAATATTTGTGATGATAATAATGTTGTTAATTATGCTGATGATGACAGAAAATAATGATTCTGGTTCTGAAAATTATAATGATAGAGATGACTTTATTGATGATAACTACGATGCGCAATGGTGATGGTAATGACGACAACAACAATAACAAATAATAATAATTAACAATAACAGTTACTCTACTCACCGCCAGATAACCACTCACAAAGAAACGTCCCGTGGGAAAAAAAATATATTCACTTAAGAAAACGTTCCAACAGAAAACTAAAGCTCCAACGTCCGCTCCACCTAGAGATATTAGCAAATGGCAAACCGGCGGATGAAAGGCTTTTACTTGCGACGGCCCGCAGACAGATCAGTTGGCCTTACTGGCAGTTTCACGAAATGCTTCTTTCACCACAAACACGCCGCTTAATGCAAGTATATTGAGTAGAGAGCATGTGACAGATATTGAGAGTTCCAACAACTTGCTGCCTGCCAGAATGTCATTGAAATGTCATCCCAACAAACTGGCACTATGATAAATGCTATCTCTCTGTTTGTATTGAACAGGTCGCCAATGACGCATTTGACCCATTTTTCTGAAGATATTTTTTTTTTTCTGGTCGTTTCTTTTGAAACGCTCAGTAATGTCATTTTGTATTTGGTTTTGTTTTCTGTTTTTCATTGTATAATTTGTTTGTTTTTTATTTTTTTTTGGAATAGACTAGATTATTTTCTTCTGTCTTCTTGTGCTAGTTAGCGTAAGTGGGTTTTCTTCTGTCTGTTGCTGGTTCACTCTGTTTTTATTTTTTTTTTTGCTGCATCAGATAAAATTGTTTTTAAGTTGATTTTGTTGTTGTTGTTCTCCATTCCTCCTCCTCCTCCTCCTCCTCCCCCTCTTCCTCCCCCTCCTCCTTCTCCTCATTCTTTTCATCATCTTCGTCTCCTACTTCTTCTTCTTCTTCTTCTTCATTTATTTCGTCTCATTCCCTGTTGCAGCAAGCCTAGCTAAAATATCTGTGCCATCGCTGGTACCATCACCTACTCCGTGGCGAAGGAGTTACAGACGCAGTTCGTAATCCCGCATACCGTCTTCGAAACACAGCTGTGGGCGATTTGGCAGCAGACCGCCTTACGCTGTTTTTTTTTTTTAATTAAATGGTATGGGTGCCGTTCAGAAAGCAATGGCAAACTACTGAACTTAAACTTGCCCAGGAATCGCGAAAAGCCAACAACTGATGGGGTTGACTGCTACGCCCTGTGAAGGATATGCAACTAACTTTAACTATCACTACTATTACAACTGGCTCTCACGTAGCCATGTTGAAGAATTTCTATCCACACGAATTTGTGAAAGGACTGTCCTGGACTTTCTGGTCGACAAAGCCTGTATGGGTCAAGTAAAGTGAGGACCCCTTTCCCACATCATGAAGGTGTAGGGTATATCTGTTAGTTTCATATGTTTATAAACCAGCGGCACACAATCGTTGTCATAGTCACTTAGTTTATAGACCATCGGCACACAATAGGTGACACAGTCACTTAGTTTATAGACCATCGGCACACAATTGGAGACATGGTCACTTATTTTATAGACCAGCGGCACACAATTGGTTACATAGACACTTAGTTTATAGACCATCGGCACACACTCGGTGACATAGTCACTTAGTTTATAGACCATCGGCACACAATCGGTGACATGGTCACTTAGTATATTAAATGTTAGTTGCATATTCTTTACAGGACGTCGCAGTCAGCAGCAGCATTACATGCTGTTGTGATCTCTTGGCAAATTTACGTTCAGTGGTCACTTAATAGCCAAGGTAAATTTTCGAGAATATTCTTTCTCAATGAGTATTGGAAGACACTAAGGCGACCGGCGAGCGTGCTGACCGCGGCTCCTAAAAACTATGGAGTCATCACAATAATTCCATTACGCCTCATGGCGGGACAACATACACCACATCCCTCATACCGCGTTCGAAACACAGCTGCCGACGATTTGGCAGCATATTGACTTGCATTGGTTTTCATAAAGTAGGTGTGCAGGTCGTTAAGAAAGCAATGTCTTTCAACTCGAGGGTAGTACACACTAGACTGATTTTTAAGTGTGACCACCTTTACCTGATATCACTGTCCCTCGCCAAGGGACCCACTCCGACTTCTGAGGTAATTGTAATTTACACTCCCAAGTCAATGACGAGAAGTCAACGTTAAAGTCCAACTGACCGTTGTAGGGAGAGACTGCCCCTATCTCACTATCAGCGCACGGGAAGTTTACAATCAAGCGCTCTTATCGACTCGCCACTTGACTTCCAAAGGGTCCTTTCCTTTATATACAGTTTGAAAACCGCTGTAGTATAATGCAAGCGGACATTCATAATCATCAAGTGTCTTGCCGGCTGGGGTGGGCGATCATGCCTCCTCACAAATGATCCCCGACGTCATTGAACAATTCGTGTGTTGACTCCCTTCCGTGCCATGAAACAAGACTGTCAAGAATCTTCTCGCGCTGTCTTCCCCTGTCTCCCTTTCTGCAAATATTTCACGCTGTCACAAAATGCTCCAGATTTTGTCTTCTCATAACGTGGCCAAACAAAAAAAAATTAAAAAACCGATGTCTGCCTCATTCTGATGTTTGTGATAAGTTGTCATTGCGACTCAGTTTCCCTTAAGACGTCCTGATTGCTCATTTCGGCTGTCCAATTAATTTTAAGCATTCTTCTATAATATATGCCTGGGAAGAGAGGAAGAGGAAGGCCAAAGAGATGATGAGTGCAGGATGTGGCGGATGATTTCCAGATGGATGTATCGGACGCGGGACATCTTGCTTGTGATCGAGAAGTTTTTCGGAAGGTTGTTATGGGAGCGAGGCTCTGCAAAGGACATGCTACTGAATGAATGAATGAATTCTTCTATATAACCACGTCTACAAGTCTTCCATGTTGTTATCCCCCCCCCCCCCCTCCCCCGCCTGTTTACCAATTGTCCAGGATTCGCAGCCGTATGTTAAAACTGGTTCTATGTAACATGCAGGAACTCTTTTTCTAACTTTCAAGGACTGTTCAATCAATCAATCATGTGCCATGCCGGAAAGCGTGGGCGGTCATGACTCGCCATTTCACTCGATCACCAGTGTCGTGGATCAGCTCGGTGTTCCTGTCTCGTCCATGCCATGTGGCCAAGCCATCCAGGTATTTTAATCTCGGTCTTCCTCTTGGT
>OY992876.1:98200065-98202565 GCA_963921405.1 Cepaea hortensis | reverse complement strand
GTCTTCAGTCACTGCCACTCCACAAACGCCTACATTTTAATAAGGCTAAACTAATTCACGAAATACTGTTTCAAAATGCTTCCAAGCTACCTTTGGCTCTTGTTCAAATATAACGCAAGACATAGCGAATGACTAAACATACTTCATGTCCCTACACCTAAGATATACTTATATAAAACAAGTTTAGCACACTCTGCCGCTCAACTGCGGAAAATCTTCCACAAGAAATAAAAGACACCACCAATCATTATACATACATTCGCAAATTGTTTGGACATTACCTCAGTACAGACTACATGCGCCTAATGGAAAATTATCTCAAACGACAACTAGCCAATAAACATTCCCATATGTATGGTACGTTACATCTTCCATAGGTATTTATAATGCCCATGTTAAAAATTGCCTTAGTGAGTCATGAATTATTGATTTCTTGCGTTTTAATGCTTATTGTATTTGATTATGTATGATTTGATTATGTATGATTATTGATTCTTGCGGTTTAATGCTTATTGTTCTTTTGTTGTCTAAGATTAGCATTTTAAGATATGTTGAATGAAATAATATATGAGACGAAATAGAGAAAAAGGGCAGAATGTCAGACGGGCCTGCGTGCCCAATTCTTAACCCTTTGATAATAAAGTTCGTTCCTTCGTTCGTTGAACTCTTTTATGAACCACCAAATAACGCGGAAAGAGCGTAAACTTTACTAGAGCATGACCGTAAGTTGTAAAAAAAAAATTGCGTTGCGGCCAAAGCTGTAGTTAGCACACCAAGCACAAACATACATCGATACCGGGAAGGGGGGGGGGGGGGGGTCTGAGTGGTCTCGAGGTATGATGTCCGCCTTGAGTGCTGGAAGTCACGGGCTCAAGCCCCGGTGAGGGCCGGGATTTTTCCGGAATTGGACTTCTAATAATAACATTTCCCCTGTTCTCTGGGTAATAAGATCGGGCGCCTGTGTGTATTGTTGCGCACGTAAACAATCCCTTGGCAGTTGAAAATCGAAAATTAGTAGCCTAACGGCGCTGTCCGGGCAAAATTTTCGCTCTAAAAATCTACTCAAAGTATTTCAGGATCCTTGCGGTGCTATAGAGTTCGTGCAATGAGCTAAGATTCTCCGGATTCAGGCTGAGTTAGGAGTAGAACAGGGCACTTATGGGTTACACCCGTGTGCCGTGATGTTGATACGTCGACTAAACTAAACTAAACTTTTTCTATTGCTGCGTTCATCCAGCGAACTTTTTCAGACGATATTGCGGTGTGTCTCGTTATGCACCCTTGGGCAAAAACCCTTAGGCCAACACATCCGAATTTAGCGGGCGTTTTTTTTTACATCTGGTTAGCCGTCTCGGGGGACTCTCGTTGTTGTGGTGCCGTCTACATACCAGCTTGTCAAGTCAGAACGGTCGAAGACTTCACGGTCAGCCCTCAAGGGAAGGCAGGGGCAGTCCATGGGCATTTACCGCCATCCAAGGAGGCTTCCATAATTGCAGAGCCGATACATAGCGCTCTGGTATTTTGCTAAAACGAGGAATCCGTCCTGTACATGGATGCTTTAATTCCTCACTTCCATGTATTGGGTATTTCGTTCGCCACTGGCCGCTCCCCACGCAAAACAGGAACGGTCAGTTTGCAGATGACATCCACCCTTTCGCTTTCGCTTCTGACTTCGACGTAATAGATTCGCTAGCCAAGCGTTCCATTACGTTTTAATAAGACGTTTTTCCACCTTAGTATGCAGACGACATCCACTCAGCAAGGCAAGCTTTCACTTAAGAATTCCACGTAATGGATTCGCTAGCCAAGCGTTCCAATTCGTGTTAATGAGATGACATCAACTTAGTAAGCTTTCGCTTTGGACTTCATGTTAATGAGACGTTTTTCCACCTTTGATTACGCTCACTCAATGGGTTTCTGACTTACATCGTAACCATTGGGACGCTTTTTCCACCTTTAGTAACGCACTCGAAGTTGGCTGCATGTGCTGTCGGCTCAGCATCTTACCTGCATGCAGCAGAGAGCGAGTCTCGGCCCGGCTCTCACATCCGGGGGATATTGACTTAGAAGCGTTCAGCCATATCCCTCAGCTGAGAGCCGTAGAAAAAGAGTCTGGACCAAGAATAAAGTGGCATCGTGCGCATGATTCGGACTTCGAGTGCAATGGGTTTGCTTAACCCTAGCCCTTAATTGTCTTTAGTCTACCTGCAGGCAGTAGTTGTGTGTCTCTTTTGGTCTGGTTCCTATCCCTTGATATGTCTGACAAGGGAGACCCTACCAGTAGCTGTGCTACCGTCGGCATAGCTCTTGGGGTCATTATAACACAAAAACCCCTTTACCACGGGCGGCAAGGTAGAGACACGTCAGAGGGGAACTAAACTAAACTAAACATACATCGATATAACAAAAAATTTTTTTCATATCCTTTACAGGACATCGCTGTCAACACCAGCATCTTTCAGCTGTATGTTGATTTCTTGGCAAGATTACGCTCAGTAGT
>OY992876.1:97982565-98195065 GCA_963921405.1 Cepaea hortensis | reverse complement strand
ACATTGTCAAATGAATGTTGTAATACTCAGTGAGCTCATCAGTTCACGGGAAATGTAGGGAAAGTTAGCTGGACTCCGCATTCGGGGCGCGAGATAACTTTAAAAAATGCACACACCCAGACTTCGGTCAACAGTTCTATACAAGCCATCTACCCGACATACAGAAGGGTTTATAACATCAAGATTAAGTACCGTAGATTTCATACAACAATTAGCTCACCCCAATAGTCACCGTGGAACAGTAAGTCTTTACTTAGACTGGCTAAAAACAATCCTGATTCACAATCCTGAGTCGAGCTTACACTTGAGCTAGTTGACAATTTTTTTTTTTTAAATGTACACAGGACGTTGCAGTCAACACCAGCATTTTTTTCAGCTGCTGTTGATGTACGAGGCAAGTTTTACGTTCAGTAGTTTGTCATAGCTTTCTGAACGACCAGCTCACATACCCCCGTAAGTTACCAGCACGGCGCGAACCGCTGCCGATTCTCGCAGCTGCTATTTTCCCCACGTGGATATACGGGATTACGAACAATTTCGTTAACTCCTTAGCCAGGGAGACCAACTTGACGACAATACCAGCGTGAAAATATAAATACAGGAGACAGATAGCCACTGAACGGACATTCTGTAGTGGCCCAATTGTAAATTGTATTGTGTACATTGTGAAATAAACTATACGTGAGCTGCCGCTGGGCGTTCTGTCAACTCTGTTGTGAGCATCGGTAAGCAGAGAGCTTTGCATGCGAGCCAAGTGATGAGAATAGTCACGGTGAATGTACCTGCCTTAATTATCTCCTAGACAACTGTATTCAATATCTACAAACTCAGTAGCACTATCTACAAGCCCAGTAACATTATCTACAAGCCCAGTAACATTGTATACAAGCCAAGTAACATTATCTACAAGCCCAGTAACATTATTTACAAGCCCAGTAACATTATCTATAAGCCCAGTAACATTATCTACAAGCCTTGTAATATTATCTATAAGCCTAGTAACATTATCTAGAAGCCCAGTAACATTATCTACAAGCCCAATAACATTATCCACAAGCCCAGTAACATTGTCTACTCGTCCAGTAACATTATCTACTCGCCCAGTAACATTATCGAATACGTCATTTTTTGTTGTTGTTGCGTATCCCTTACAGGACGTTGCAGTCAACACCAGCATTTTCAGCTGCTGTTGATGTACTAGGCAAGTGTTACGTTTAGTAGTTTGCCATTGCTTTCCGAACGACCGGCCCTATACCTTTTTCGAAAAAACCAGCACCGCTGTGTTTCGAACCCGGGTATACGGGCTTACAAACCGCGTTCGCAAGCCCTTAGCCACAGAGACCGGCTATACTGTGCCGTACATACCGGCTTTGTCCCCACTTACGACATATCTACCGTACAGGGACACACGCAAGCGCACATGATCGTTTCAAATTGCCGACGTCACGACACTATCAGCATCAACACCGTCTGACAAACGCAACCACGAGATGCGTCATTCGATCTGAATACATAACTAATTAATTACCTACCTTCTTAGTTCCCTCTAATCATTAAATACCTACGCAATAGTCACTCACGCTTCTACCCATGTACCTGCAGCGTCGTTTTTGTCCGAAAGTACTGTAAATTATCGATTAAATTTCGTCTTCTCGTCATACTAATAATTGCGGGGTATTTCGTGCACTTGTTATGAAATGGTTGAAGCTTATTTTTAGGTTCACTGCCTAAAGAACGTACATCGTTGCGTGCGCATTTTCTGTCGGTTCGTTCTGTTTTAGAATGCGTGTGTTTGTTTAGTGCGTTATGATTATCTCGACTGAAAAGCTGTAAGTGGGCGTCAATTAAGTGTACTATTGTGCGATCAGACTCGTAAGAGTTAAAGGAGGTTTAAGGCAAGACGATCGACATCATTGCACCGGGTTTTATCCCATATAGATCGGTGTCTTTCCGCAGGTGGCTGCTGTAAGTGTCGCTCCGAGCACAAACTCCGCAGCTCCAGGGAGATCACTAGGAGTCTCCGATAAAATTGTGTCCGTGAAGCACATGAATTACAATACAATTAGAATACAATAAGACATTTGTTGTCTGCATCCAGCTGCGAAGGTTGTGGGTTCGAAACCGGATTCCATCATTTGGTTGTTTGTTGGGTTGGCTTGTTGCTGGGTGGGTGGGTGGGTTGTTTAGTTGGATGATTGGGTGAGTGGGTGAGTTGTTCGTTTGATTGATTGGTGTGTGGGTGGGTTAGTTTGATAGTTGCTTGATTTAATGGTGGGTGGGTGAGTTGGTTAGTTGGGTGGGTGGGTGAGTGGGTGAGTTGTTTGTTTGATTGATTGGTAGGTGGATGGGTTTGTTTGTTAGTTGTTTGGTTGGTAGGTGGGTGGGTTGATTTGTTAGTTGTTTGATTGGTTGGTTGGGTGGGTAAGTGGGTTGGTTAGTTAGTTTGGTGGGTGGGTGGGTGAGTTGGTGAGTTGTTTGTTTAATTGGTTGTTAGTTGTTTGTTTGGTTTAGTTGGTGCGTGGATGGGATGGTTACTTGATTAGTTGGTGTGTGAGTTGTTTGTTTGGTTGGTATGTTGGTGAGTGTGTTTGTAGATCGGTTGGTTTAGTGTATCCTTGGTAATTTTTATGACATAAACTCTTACAGCAGCTATTGTTTTTAAAATTACAAGATTCAAATGACCTTAATGCACGTAAAATAGCTTTATTGAAGCTGGCAAGACGTCATCCATTAAATTTACTTCCATAAAATACCTCCAAATACCCACTCCGTATGTTGTTTATTTCGCGTTTCTTTTGTCTGATGTGAAAACGTAAATAAGAACCCAACATATATACAAAATCGGACAAAACGACGGACAAAAATAGGACAAAAAACGACAGAATTAATTATTTCTCGGGTTGAATCGATACTCATGACGTAAACGACATTGCACGATACATCTGGCTAGCGTGCACGATACATTCGATTAATGCACGTTTCGATTCCACCTGTCCGACGTAAAATAGTGTTTTGATGCGGATATCTGGCGATGAAACTTAAGACGGGGAAATAATTAATGGCTAATTCATTTTATTGAGAGCACGCTGAGAAGGGTGAAGACATGCATGCTTTGTGCAGAGTAGTATGCTTCAATTCAAAACTCAAATATATGGAGCATCTGTTGGATCTTTTCACCAGAACGTTCTAGTGTGGAGAGAAACGAGTAGGCGGACAGATTAGCTGGGTCTGCACTCATGGATGGGGCTTTGTTTGCTTGATAAGGCATATGCGGTCAGTGACCTTTGGGGTCGTGTGTTTAGAGTAGACAGATAAGTCAATCTGACCGTAATAGAATGGTGCTACAGGAAGTGACCAGGCTAATGTGACGCATTCCTCTGGAACAAGGAATGAAGAAGGTGCAGTATAACCTTCCCTCAGCACCTGCAACTGTCTGTAACTGCACCATTGTGGCACTCTCGGCCCCTTTCGAGAAATTGTCCCCCACAGAGACTCCAACGTCTGCACGAAGAGCGTCGTCTGCCGACCTAGCATTAATAAAATAAACTGAATAGATTAGAGTTAAGTCTAGAACGGACATCACATCACTCGAGACATTACCATACGTGCTCCGTTTTCATCTTCAACAACCAGCAAAGAGTCCGAATACTAATGACACCAGGTTCAGTCTGATTATGAGACTATCTGGCCTTTCTTCGGAGAACTGAGTGTCGGCTAGATTCTCTCGGCCACTTCATGGTCCCGTCAGCATCTCAAGGCCCTAATGGTATCAAGTTCACGAAGATGGACAGAAAAGAACAAGAGGAAAGCAAAGGGTTCAATGCCTGGATGGGCTTGGAATCTTGACATAAGGGAATAAAGAACACAGAGCTGATCTAAGAATCCAGTTGCAGAGGTAGCGGGTTTAACTCCTACACCGGTCAGTTGGATTACAATATTGACTTCTCGTCATTGACTTGCGGTCGTAAATTATAAGTACTTCAGAAGTCTTCTTCTTCTTCTTCTGCGTTCATCCGGAGTTTTTTTTTCCGGATGTGATTGCGTTGTGCCTGTTTACAGCAGAGCTGCGTTCTTGCGTCGTTAGGCCGACACATCCGACTTCTGCGGGCATTTGTTGACCGGGTTAACCTTCCCGGGGCTTCAGGAGTCTGAGTGGGTTCTCCTGATGGCGAGGGACACCAGCTACAGGGACAGCTAATCCACACGTAAAATAAACCAGTCCGTGCACTATAGGTAGTTGCACATGTATTGACTAAACTTAATTTCAAAGCGAGCGTTCAAAGCAAAAATGGATCGTGTCAGATAGGAAACCATGACCTCCCGCGCATATCGGTATGGCACATGATGATGATAATCTGTCTAATCAGGAACTGATGCGTTCCATCTCATTTCGAACGTATGGTTAAGCTCAAACTAGTTTTCGAAACCCCAGTTTTAAGCGAAAGTTCGATTGTCCAACGAACATAAATAATAATTGAGAACTTCACGACACAGTCGTGATGGAAAATAATGTTTTTATTTATGTTTCCCATTTAAGTGTGTTGTGCTTAGCTTTGCTTTATAATTGGTAAATCTAGAATTACAGATTTAGAAATTGCCGCATGTGCGTATTACTATATTTTAGAAGTTAATTGATTGTTTGGCAGACTGGCCGACGCGATCACGCAGCTGAATTGCGCAAGTTCATTATTATTAGCGTATACGTGTGTGTTTTGTGTCATGGCACGGAAGGGAGTCAACACACGAATTGATCCATGCTGTCGGAGACTGCATTAACCCCTACACTGGTCGATTGATCTTCGAGGTTGACTTCTCGTTCATGAAACAATGACCAGCAAATATAAGTTGCATGACCTTTACAGGACGTCACAGTCAACCTAAGAATTGTTTGCATGTTTGCGATTTTTTGATTGGTTTACGTTCAATAGTTTGTCAGTGCTTTCTGAACGACCAGAACCTATACCATTGTACGAAAACCAACTTTAGGCAGTCTGCTGCCAAATCAGCCGCAGCTGAGTTTAGAGCACGGTATGCGGTATTACGAATTGCGTCCGTAACCCTTTTGCCATTGAGCAGGCTACTGTAAATTACCAACAAAGGTCAATCTTGAACTGCAGAGAAGCATAATTACTAATCGTGGTTGGCCCGTATCACTATACGGCGCTGAAACATGTACAGGAAGTGTAACCAAAACAAGCCACGGGACCGTCAGGGCATTTTACGCTGCCGCCACTGAGACATCTGATGAACAAACTGATATTCTAACGGCTTGGCCACAAGATACTCAAATATTAATTAAGTGCTAGCTGTGTAGTAATTGAACTTTCTATAGAAGTGAATCGAGATGTACATCATTACTTTATTGACTACACAATGGCTTTCGATAGAGTTAGACATGTCAACATGGTACAGGTGCTTGCAGATCTACAAACTGATGGGGAAAACCTTAGGCTTGTAAAAAACATATATTGGAAACAAGCTGTCTTCAGAATTGATAATGAAGTAGGTCAGTATCAACTTATTACGAGAGGTGTGAGACAGGAATGTGTGATGTCTGCAGATCTGTTTTCCCTGTATAGTGAAAATATTTTCAGAAATGTACAAGATATGAAAGGAACCATCATTGGAGGAAGAAACATCAATAACATTAGATATGCAGATGATGCAGTATTGATTGCTGACAATGAGCAGGATCTGTAGTAGATACGGTCGTTGTACACAGTGAGCAACTAGGGTTAGAATTAAAATGTAAGAAGACATAGATTATGGTTGTCACTAGGAATAACGAAATACCACAATGTAATATACAGATAAATGGAAATATTCTTCAACAAGTGAATAGGTGCAATTATCTCAGAACAGTCATAACATCTGATGGCAGATGCCTTGAAGAAAGAATAGAACAAGAATCGCAATGGCGAAAGTAGCCTTTAGCAAGATGAAAAACATTCTGACCAATAAAAAGATGTCAGTTGAAACGAGAAAAAGAGTGTTGAGGTTCTACATAGATCCTATGTTTTTGAATGGATGTGAAGCGTGGACAATGAGCAGTCAAGCTGAAAAACAACTGATGGCTGTGGAATTCTGGTTTCTGGGGAGAATGCAAAGAATACCATGGGCAGACAGACAAACCAACGACCAAGTCCTACAAAAAACAAATAAAAATCGTAAACTGATTAGAGAAATTAGACGCAGACAGTCAAACTTTTTTGGACAAGTTATAAGAAGAAACAAATTAGAGAACTTGGTGATAGCTGGCAAGATCGAGGAGAAGAGAACATGGGGAAGATAGAAAAGTAAATACCTGGATGCCTTGCCCACGTGGCATAATCGAGACTAGAACAATGAGCTGATCCACGACTCTGATGATCGAGTGAAATGGCGAATCACGCTTTCCGACATGGCATGTGATGGATGGATTGACCGGCGTAGCTTGAAAGCTCGTCGGTAGGCGTCCAGTGGTTTTGCATGTATCACCTTGTACCGGGAGGGCGCGCTTTAGCGATGCTACTCTTGGCTTGCGTGTGCGTGAACGTCTGTCCGGTCAGTCGCCATGTGCACATTTGCGCTGGAGAGGCTCAACCGTAAAACGGGAGATCTGCTCGCAACTTAGACGAGCAGTATCTTCTGTGGGCAGTTTCTCGCCTCATGTTTGTGTGTGGTCTGTTCTGGCGGTCAGTCCGTCTTCGGTGAAGGAAATCGTGTTGATCCTATAAGTAATCATACGCTCATTGCTTGTCGCTACGCTTGTCTTAAAACTGAAAATTAAAGGAATTGACGGAAGGACCCAAGGCTCCCGAGAGCCAATATAAACAGGGATAACTAGCCGTGGCAGCCTAACGTCCACTGCATCTGTGTCCGTCTTCCAGTCGTCTTGCCATGCTCGCCACTGGAGCCAGACGGACACAGACGAGGGAGCGGGGGCGAATGTGTTGCGCGACCACTTCCTCGCTATACAAAACCAAAGCGCAAGTCATTCGTTATTCATCAAATCAAAGATGTAGTGTAATGAATGGTCATCGTCAATGAATGGTCAACGTCATTCGATATATGCGGCACAATTAACACATATAAAATTCACATGCAGCAACGCGGTGTTTACGTTCGTTAACAAATACAGTAGTTAAAAGAATATTCGGGAGAAACAAACATTTATAACACGGATTAAAATCAATACTGAGCCATGGAAAAGAATAATTACTTTGCATATATGGCCCGTAGCACGATGTGGCCCTGAAACATGAATTGTAACAAAACGAACAAACAAAAATAGATGAAATGAACTTAAACACCTCATGTTGTGTTGTTGTTGTGGGTGCTAATAGTTGGCTAAAAATACCTTAAAACAACAAAACATTCTGGCAGAAACAAACATTTCTAGCAATAAATAAGTTGAATATTGAGCTGCAGTACAAGAATACTTACTTTCTGTGTTTGGCCCGTATCGCTATATGGCGCTGAAACATGTAACCGGATCTAAATATGGAGGGAGCATGGGCAATTTTGACATATGGTATTATTCAGGAAAAAGAAAGAAAAAATTAATATATTATTAACTACATAAAATTAGAAGTGTGTGGCTTTGGAGTTAGTGAATGCAGGTTTACAATTCTCCAACATGACAAATCGAGGTTTTGAGATCAGTTACAAGTGATTTGGAAGCAGACTTATTTGTGTTTATTTCGATGATATGAGTGTAGGCCGCTCAGAAACACTAGCAAACTAATGAAGTAACATTTCGTGATACATTAACAAGCTACTTGCTTATACAAGACGTATCAATCAACTCCAGCATTTCTGTTTGTGATTCCTGGGCAAGTTTACGTTAAGTACTTTACCAAAGCTTTCTGAATGATCGGCACTCATACCACTGTATAGAAATCATCGCAAGGCGGTCTGCTTCCAAATCGCCCACAGCTGTGCTTCGAACGCGGTAAACGGGATTACGAATTGCATGCATTTCGTAAAGCTTTCGCCACAATTCCGTTCAAGTAGCAATAACAAACCATCAACGTTTGCTATGCCTCTGCTCCGGCATTGATCCCTCACAAACAGGAGGTCATCACCTGTCCCACGGAACTTTCCTTGAAGAGAGACTCCAGTCGCCCCAATTTCCCGTCTCAGTTCCACGAAGACCGGGCACTCATCTAGGACATGCTTTGGCTTGCGTGCCCCACATTTCCCAGAGACAGAGTCAGTGAGACCCATTCATTAGAGTTGTACTCTGAGTCCACAATGTCCTATTGTGAGTCTGAAGATGTAGGCCTGTGCAGTTCTGCAAGCTCAAGACCTATCTCACATGCGCAGAC
Source organism: Cepaea hortensis (assembly GCA_963921405.1). Classification (NCBI taxonomy): domain Eukaryota; kingdom Metazoa; phylum Mollusca; class Gastropoda; order Stylommatophora; family Helicidae; genus Cepaea; species Cepaea hortensis. The sequence goes on along the minus strand of OY992876.1, from coordinate 98,186,756 downwards.
CTCATTTATCCTAATTTCCCAATTTCGCTAATTCTCTTTAAAATTGTCAGCACTTTATGTATCAAGTAGTTTCACAGAAATTTGCCAACAACAGTAAATACAATAATTATGAATATTTTGGATTACTGACGCACAAACAAGCAATATCAACAAATCTTTAAAAGAGTGGAATATAACAGAAAATGCGCGGCGAATCAATATATGTCCTGGAATTCTTATAATAATAACAGCAATGCGACAAGTAAATATTGAACGGACATCAGCATTTGTTGGTGAATTGACGCAAATTGGGGAGAAAACGGTGTCCTTCGTGAGCGTTCTGTTACTTCTGAGATATGAGGGAAAAGAAGAAGGAAGAAGAAGAAGAAGAAGAAGAAGAAGAAGAAGAAGAAGAAGAAGAAGAAGAAGAAGAAGAAGAAGAAGAAGAAGAAGAAGAAGAAGAAGAAGAAGAAGAAGAAGAACAACAACAACAACAACAACAACAACAACAACAATAACAACAACATTAACAACCGCAACATCAAGAACAAAATTAGAAGAAGTAGCTGGCTTATAACAAGAATACTAAACTTATCTAGGGTATAGGGAAAAACATAACCAGCCGAAAAAGATAATCTGTCACCTAACTATGACATCTCTTACAAAAGAGCCCATTGTTGTTAGCCCTAAACTAATCAAATTATTATGTTAATCAGTTATACTGTTGGACCAACAAAATAATGAAAGCTTTTGTAAGTAACAGCAAAATACAAACATAACACTTAGGGATTGATAAATGCGTGTCGGTGAATAAATTGTGAATCTACCGTAGTAGAACCACTACTTTGTCTTCTTGAATAAGGGTGAAACACTAGAAAGAGTAGTTTTCAAGCTGCTGAAGTTATAATTATCTGACCAGATGAACAAAGACAAGAGTCCACGAATAGTTCCCTGCACCGGCCGATGACTTCGGAAACATACCCGTGTTAAGGTTCGCTTGCTAGCCTAGCAGAGGCAGGGTTATTTGTTTCGACCATTATGGGTCTGGGGTCTACCCAGCCTCTTGAAAATGGATACCAGACAATATTAATAGTTTTCTGAGACATTTCTTGGATGAAGAGGAGCCAAGAAAGTGAACTCACAACCGAATCTTGTGTTTCGTGACCTAGAATATGTGAGAAAAGAGGAAAGTATAGAGAGGTACAGGAAGGAGGGTTGGCTGCCGTGTTTTGGTGCGGGGCGAGGTGCTGAAGCTGTAGTGTGCTTTATAGAACCTAGCGGAAGTATTTTCTTTATAGATAAATGTCCTTTTTCTAAGCCTCGTTGGGTATACAGTGCTAGATATATATTTAATAGACTAATTAGCAATTGGTTTTTGTTCATTACCGTTCCATATTTCTCTGAAGTAAATGGCCTAATAAATTACAGTCAATACACGATGGCGTAGACTGCAGCGGCTTGTAAAGCAAATCTCATCTCATCTCATCTCTTCTCATCTCATCTCATCGTGTTCCTCTTGTACCTTGCGGTGTCGGGATGAAGTATAAACAGCGGGAGAGTGCCCGCTTATGGACTTCATGTATCGAGATTCCCATTTTCTCTGCAGTATTTGTTTTTTGCATATCCCTTACAGGACGTTGCAGTCAACACCAGCATTTTTTTAGCTGCTGTTGATGTACTAGGCAAGATAACGCTCAGTAGTTTTCCATTGCTTTCTGAGCAACCGGCTCACATACTCCTAAGTTACCAACGCGGCGTGAACCGCTACCGATCCTCGCGCAGTTTACGTTACTCAGGAGAATATACGGGATTACGAAGAAAGACGATAACACCTAGGCCAGGTAGACCGGCCTGCAGTATATGCCAACTAAAAATGTAAGACAACTACCGTAATATATGTCATGAGACCGCTTTTACGTTCACAGTGATTGACAATTCTTCTGAGCTCCTCCCCAAGACATGTCCAGGTGCCCATTGTAACCCCGGTCGATCTGGGAGCCCAGGTCATTTGTTTAAAAGCAGCTCATATATAGATTTGAACCCACGCTTACCGGGCCGGCAGACGAGCGTTTAACCATATCGCTACCCTGGGTCCCATCTGTGACATCGCTAGTTTACATCTTTAACATAGAGGTATATTTATAGCAGATGCAGTTCAGATATACACGTACTTCGATCCTCACTGGTGTTGCTTTTGGTGCACTGTTTTAAGATTCTCTTTGCTTGATCTATGGAGACTGAAGCAGATATGAGATACCCGTCTCATCATCTCATCATCTCATCATGTTCCTTTTGTACCTTCCGATGTCGAGGTGAAGTATAAACATCGTGACAGTGCCCGATTATGGGCTTCATGTATCGATATTCCCATGGACTCTGCTATTCCCTCCGTCCAACGTTTACGTGGTCGGCCTCTTCCTCTGTTTACATCTAGTCTGTACATCATTGCTTGTTGTGGTATGCTGTTGAATGGTAATCTACTTGCATGACCAAACCATTTGACTTGCTGCCTTCTAATAATATCTAGTCCTAATTTCTTCATTTCTGATCTTATCTCTTCTTGATATGTTGAGTATTCTTCTCAGGAATCTCATTTCTGCTGTTGTGATTTTTCTTTTCTCTTTTTCTGTCATTGTCCAGGTTTGGCATTGGTAGCTAGAGTTGATAGGAAGATTGTGTTGTAAAGTGCTTTCTTGGTAGTTATTGATACATGTTTGTTCTTTAGTATTGGTGCCATTTGTCCAATGAGTTGGTTTGTCTTATTGCATCTATTTTCGATCTCGTCTTCTGATCTGCCATTTGATGATATTATACTTCCTAGGTACTTGAAACTCTTTACTTGTTTCAAGGGATGTTCGTTTAGGTGAATTATTGTTGTTTTTTCTTCTTTAGTTATAGTCATTACCTCTGATTTGCTTGTGCTAGTTTTCATGTTATGTTCCCTACACATTTCGTTTAGACTATTCATGTGGTCTTGTAATTCAGCTTCCAATATTTGCTATTAGTGCTTGGTCGTCCGCAAACAGGAGTTCTCTAATGGTTAGATTTGCAGATGGTTCTTCTTCTGTGTTATCGTCATGCGGTATTCTTGCGGTCTCTGTTTGGCTGGGTTCTTTACACAACCTTATCATACTCCAGATCTTATGGCGAAGGGTTCTGAGTGTCCTCCAGTTGCCCTCACTACGCATTCACTGTTCCGTATGCAATAAAATTAATTCTTTTAGAACCCTAATCACACAAATTGTTTCTAGTTATTAACATCCCCCACGTTGCTCTGCAAATATTATTCTGGGTATTGCATAATTAGGGCAATACACACCAACTCCATGCTATCAATTTTAAACTTGGACATTATCCAAATCACACAAGCACAAAATAGACACCTGCCAGTGGAGATGCCTGAGAACAGCTACAATCATAACGATACGAAAGCTAGTAAGAACAGATGTTATTACACAGACAGTGGGATCAACACCTTGTGCCACATACATAAGATCAAATGGTTCGGTCATATCGTTGGAATGCAGTACCATCAACTACGGCCACTGGCCCTACATCACTAGAAAAGCAGATACGAGCGCAAGATAACACTGGAGAAGAAAATGCATTAACGACATCAATGACATGTGTACAATAACACTGAATGACACTATCCAGTGCCACCCACCTAGCGTGGTTACACCAACCATTCCTCCCCGCGACGCTTGACAGTAAAAATGAATGATGATAACGATTCCATAATTAAGAATGTCGGATACAACATTACAGTAAGGGCAGACTATTTTCCCGCTGTTGACAAACATCTTTATTTGACACTGATTATGGCTCGTTATCGATAAACAAATATTTTTTTCGCCAGGCAAATACCATGTTTTGACGTATATTTTATGAAGGTTGCTAATGAATATTTACACACTTACCTGAAATAACTAACATAAACAAACTATTATGTCTTCGTGTTTACATTTGCTGGCACTCGTCCGGATAAGTTCGACAACAACGGTGTTTTGTGAAAGAAGGCTGTTTTGTAAATAGGGTAACAGTCTATTTACCTCACAGACATTTTGCAGAAGAATGTTAAATCACTGAAATGTAAAAAACGTTCTTATTGCATATACTACGGTAGTTGTCTTAAATGTTTAGTTGCATGTACTTTACGGGCCGTCAACCCCAGCATTTATTGGCTTTTATTTAGTAGGCCATCTTACTTCAATAGTTTGCCACAGTTAATCTTGCAACGGTAAAAATAAACAACAACAAAGTAAATTAGGAAAAGTTTGAAAGCAACGGAGATGTTGTCTCTGAGATGAATGCTGTAAATTCTTTGTTGGACTGCCGGAGTAACTAACAACGATTGCGTGTTAGCGTCTAATGAAACTATAACATTATATACAACAATAACAGTGAGACAAACGGCTGTCTTGTGTCATGTGATGAGGAGAGTGGCATTGAAAAACATCGTGACGACTGGAAAGATCGGGGGAAGAGAGACAAAGGAGCACATCGTGACAATCGGAAAGATCAATAGGAAGAGAGGCAGGGGCAGAGAAAGAGAAATGATGATGGATGGTCTGAGAAGGTGGCATGGAGAATTATCATCAACAGAGTCGATCCAGAACACCAAAGACCAAGATCTGGGGAAAAAACATGATCGCGTAAGTCAGCTGGCGGGCGCGCAAGATAATGAGTTTGTCATTGCTCTCTGCAGTTGAGTGTTAAGATTTCACAAATACTTGTTAAATCTTAAACTTCCCTGGAGATAACATAGCCCATATTGGAACAATACCAGTGACTATGTAGTTAGTATTTCGGCCAGTCTTGGATACAGAAAAGAACACATGCAACCACGCGACAAGAACTGAATGTTGAAAAGGGCCCGCTATTAAAGACGAAAAAACTAAGAAAATTGAAATATTTTGGTCACTTGAAACGTCATGAAATTTTAGAGAAAACAATATGTGGAGGAATATATGCCTGGGAAGAGAGGACGAGGTAGGCCAAAGAGAAGATGGGTGCAGGAAGTGGCGGATGATCTCCAGATGGATGTATCGGACGCGGGAAATCTTGCTTATGACCCAGATGTTTTCCGGAGGGTTGTCATGGGAGCAAGTTCTGCAAAGGACATGCTTCTAAGTGAATGAATGAATGAATGAATGAATGAATGAATGAATGAATGAATGAATGAATGAATGAATTTCGGTCAAAGTATTATTGATTTATTCACTTCAAATGATATATAACTCTGCAGTATGCACCTGACAATATCCTGCGAAATAAGTCAGGCAATAAATCGTGCAATATTTTGTTTGTGACTTCTGTGTTTAACAATAGCAGAAAGAATCAAGATGTCAGTCAACTGCCACATACACAATGAAGACTGACTGCAGTGTTTCAATAATACATGTGAAGACTGCATTGTTTCAGTAATACATGTGAAGATTGCAATGTTTCAGTAACACATGTGAAGATTGCAATGTTTCAGAGATACACATGAAGATTGCAATGTTTCAGAGACACATGTGAAGATTGCAATGTTTCAGTAACACATGTGAAGATTGCAATGTTTCAGTAACACATGTGAAGATTGCAATGTTTCAGTAATACATGTAAAGATTGCAATGTTTCAGAGACAAATGTGAAGACTGCATTTTCAGAGACACGTGTGAAAACGCCATTGTTTCAGTAATACATGTGAAGACTGCATTGTTTCAGTAATACATGTGAAGCATGACGCCATTGTTTCAGAAATACATGTGAAGACTGTATTATTTCAGTGATACATGTGAAGACTGCATTGTTTCAGTAATACATGTGAAGACTGATGTCATTGTTTCAGTAATACATGTGAAGACTGATGCCATTGTTTCAGTAATACATGTGAAGACTGATGCCATTGTTTCAGAAATACATGTAAAGACGGCATTGTTTCAGATCTATGTGTGAAGACTGCATTGTTTCAGAAATACATGTGAATACTGAAATGTTTCAGAAATACATGTGAAGGCTGCATAGTTTTAGAAATACATGCAAAGACCGCATTGTTTGAGAAATACATGTAAAGATCGCATTGTTTAATAAATGCATATGCTTGAAGATTGACTGCATTGTTTCAGTAATACATGTTAGTAACCTGTTATCTGTTATGGTATCATTCTTGCACTCCAGACAAGTCCTTGGGTGCTCAGATCCCCCCCCCCCCACCCCCACCCCAACATATGCATCAGCATCCGGCGGCTAATGACGCCAGTTCTGTGTTGGTTGACAAGGCCCCAGATTCTCCCGACATGCCTCTCGTGTCTAGTCGTGCCAGTTTTGACTCACTAGTTTCTCAATCTGGACAACGATGTGTGTTCTCTGGTGTCAAAGCCCTCCTCTCTCGACATCTCTCTAAGGGCGTTATCACATCGGTACGATCCTGGGCTGGTCATCTGCAAGGGATGCAGAGCCAGCAAGTCTATCATCTCGGTAATTTCCCTCAACTCCAGCATGTCCCGGCGTTGAACTTCATCCGTGGCTTGCCATGTCATCTCACTACCCAAGTAGTTAAGGGGGCGTGTGATATCAAAAGATACCATGGGTTCTTGGAAGAAATTACCAGCCCTATCCTGAGATCATTCAAGCACTAGATGGGCACTTTATCCTATCAGCCACGCCGTCCTATATTAATGGATAAAGTTGAATTGAGGTAACAACAGATTACAGCACTCAGGACATTCCCAAACTTTCTCCGTCTCCATATTCACTAGCCAGCGAAGAGTCCCAATACTAATCGTACTATCTGTGGTCTTAATAAGTGTACGTCTGGCCTTCCTTTCCTCCAAGTACCGAGTAACAGCTGCGGTCTGATTATGTGTGCGTCTGGTTTTCCTCAAAGTACTGAGTACCAGCTGCAGTCTGAATATGTGTGCGTCTGGCCTTTGCTCAAAGTACTGAGTACCAGTTGCGGTCTGAATATGTGTGCATCTGCCCTTTCCTCAAAGTACTGAATACCAGCTGCGGTCTCTTTATGTGTGCGTCTGGACTTTACTCGAAGTACTAAGTACCAGCGAGAACCGGCTGACTGAGTGGAAAGAATGCCGGGTCCATCCTTTGTGAGACCCGGGTTCGAATTCACGGTAAGACGTGATTTTTTTTTTTTATCGGCGGTAAAAAAAAAAAGAAAATCCCTAACCTGTACAGTTAGCAATGACTGCACTAGCCAGACGACCTTAATCCCTCAGGCTTAAGACTCCTCCTGTCCTACACCGCAAGGTACTATAGGCAGTAAATGACAGACTAAGTGCCAACCAGAACCAGTAACCTCTCCTTACCGCATAATTTTCATCTGGCAGATAATAATTAACAAATCACAGACAATAAGAAAGCGACAACACGAAAACCATACTACACACAACGCTTAACTTACCTAATTCAATGCTGGAATATTGAAGTATACGATTGCTATTGAACTACGATCTCATCCCCACACGTGTTGTATAGCACACTGAAAGATTTATTCGCATCACGGCTACTTAATGATACCACAGCTACAGTGAACGATATTTGCACGGCTGGGCAGCGAGAATGGCTATCAATAATAGCACCGTACCGGCGAGCGAGAAAGCTGTAGTTCCAGCGAATCCGCTGGCGTCGATTCTAACCCGTTGCAAATCAGATATCGGGGCACGTTCTGGTTCCGTTGCGTGAGTTGAGGGACTGCTCAACGAGGCCCGTTACCCGTTGCAATAGCTCTTTAACGTTTAATTATTGCAACACTGCGGGAAGCGGTCTTTCAGATGATCTTGTGTAAATTACGTTTCAGCACGATTTTTGTCTCTACTGTGTTGTGACCCTGAGCGTAAGCCTGTGATATAAGGGTGGATTCGGATTTAAATGGAAGTATAAAAACAATGGGGATTCTTTGTATATAAGAATTGATTCTAGTCATGTGTGTCTGTTTGTCTGCCTGTATGTCTGTCGATCGATCGGTCGATCTATCTTACTACCTACCTAATTACCTGCCTATCTACCTAGCTACGTACCTACCTACCTAGCTACGTGGTGATGGTGATCTAGTATATGTATTTGCGAGGGAGTGTGTATTTGTGTGTTATTGAGTGGGTGCATAACTGTGAGTTTGTGCAAATGGTGTATGTATGTATGCAGGTATGCATGTGTGTATGTGTGTTTTCATGAATGTGCTTGTGTACGTCTGTCTGTTTGTCTCATAACATGGCAATGTGCATTATTTATGTTTACCCCATTCATTTAACAATGTTTTTTTTTTTTCTATGTGAATGTAACATGCACTATTGATGAACGAAATATGAGTGATTGGTAGGGCCAAATGTAAGACAGGCCTGCGTGCCCAATTAGTAACCATTTGAAAATAAAGTTTGTTCTTTCGTTCGTTCGTTCCTACCTATCTGCTTGCCTGTCTGTCTATTTGTCTGACTATATGTATGTATCTCAGTCTGTCTGTCGGTTGGTCGATCAGTCGGTCGTTCGGTCGATCGTTCTGCCTATCTGTCTGTTTGGTTGTCGATAGGTCAGTGGGCCGGTCTGTCGCTCTGTCTGTCTGTCGGTCGGTCGATCTGTCTATACATTTGTCTGTTTGTCTGTCTGTCTGTCTGTCTGTCTGTCTGTCTGTCTGCCTGTCTGTCTGTCTGGTTGTCGATAGGTTGGTCATTCAATCGGTACATCTCTCTGTCTGTATAGCGCTCGGTAGATCTGTCGATTTATCTGTCTGCATGCATGTATATAATCTCCGTGTTCCCTTTCTAGCCTTGTCGATCGTGCTACATCTGAACAGATAAGTTTGTCTTCTTTTATGTGTATGTTACTGTTTCGGTTTTTTTAAACTCCCGAGGAAGATGACTTGAGTCGACCCGTTGGCCTGTATTTGCATGTGTCTTTCCATTCCTCGAGATTCTCAGACATGTTGTTTTTATTCGGACATACATTTTACAGCATGGTAGGTAAGCAATGGAAGCCGTGGTGGCCTAGTAACTAGACACTCGTCGCCTGCTCGCACGGTGGTCATGAGTTCAATTCTCTTCGAGGCGGGTTCGAATCTTTAAAAATTTACATGAGTTCCCAGGTTAACCTAACTGAAATAGGTGCTCAGAAAGGTCAAAGGAAGTAAAGATGGCCGGTACTGACTACTTCGTCCACGGAGCAGCGTTTGGTCTATAAAATAAGTCTTGCGCCATATGGTGTATTTTTAATGACTGTGCAGTGTTTGAAAATATTGCCGGTCAAAGTTTTGTATTTACCTATTATGTTGCATGAACTTTTCAGAGGGTGAATACAAAACTTGGACCGGCAATATTTTCAAGCACTGCACAGTCATTACAAATACACCCTGCTTATGCGTGTACAAGGGTTTCTCTTATTTGCCATTTAGTTGACTTATTTAATACAAGAAGGTCAGCAGGGCGAATGGATAAGAACACTCATTTTTAAACATCCAGTGTGCTGATGCCGAGTGGGTTAAACTCCTATACCAGTCAGTGGGATTAACATGGTGATTTCTCGTGCTTGACATGGGGACGTAAATTATATGTACCTCAGAAGTCAGAGTGGGTTTGTTTGATCGCGAGGGACACTAGTAATTTTTTTTTTTTTTTTTAATGTTGCATATCCCTTACAGGACGTTGCAGTCAAAACCAGCATTTTTCAGCTGCTGTTGATGTACTAGGCAAGTTTTACGTTCAGTAGTTTGCCATTGCTTTCTGAACGACCGGCTCCAATACCAACACGTTATAACACAACTCGACACGGTCTGTTGCCCAAATCGGTCGCAGTTGAGTTTCAAACGCCTGGTAAGCGGCTCACGAACCGCGTTCGCAAGCCTTTAGCCATTTAGCCACGGAGACCGGCTAGTAATAGGGAATCCACACGCAAAATTCAGTCCAGTGCACTTGAAATAGTAGCGCGCGCATTGACTACGCTTGAGTTCAAAGCGATCTAAGTGGAAAAACAGTCAACATTTCAGTCCAACTAACCAATGTTGGGGTTGAACCCACCACCTCGACATTAGTGTATCAGATGTTTAACAACGACTGCTCGTATCCATTCGGCCATATTGTTCTCATTTTTATTATAAAGGTAACGTTATATAATGAGGATTCAAATGAAAACCATAATTTTTTTCCAATTTTTTTTCAATTAATTTTTTTTTTTTTTGGTGGGGGGGGGGGGGGGGGGAAGTGGTGAATAAATTGTGATATGTAACATTTTTTTGTAAGTAGTCACCGCTGCGTTCAATGCAAGTCCTCCAGCGCCGATAACGTGCTTGGATTCCTGTAGAAAAAAAAATTTCTCTTGGTCGTGTGTGATGTACTTATTCATCGGACCTAAAAATCTGTCACAGACGTCACGCAGTTTTGAAATGTCCTACTCCACTCGAGCACTTGCTGGACTGTCAGGCGTGCATCACCATGCTGGAGCTTCATTCGCCGATGAAATGCTTTAGGTTTCACCCCTTCACTGATGAAAAAAAACAAAAAACGGATAACAGAACACTGCTCCTCTATGATGCATGTTCAATGTGGGGCGGCCATCTTTAAACTATCATTATGACGGCACCATGTTCGTCTGCACCGTGATGTCCCGTGCTGAACACTCTGGACATTTTTAACAACAATATTGTCAAGCTACAAGAAAATGGCATGATTACTGTAATTTCTATCACGCTTTTAATGTTTTCATTTGCAGCCCCCTCTTATTTAGCTGTTTGTTTTATTCCGTTTTTGCAATAAAGGCGCATAATGAACTGGAAAACAAGCGAAATGAAGCCAATATAAATTGGAATAATAGACAGATTATTGATTTTGCAAGATAAAAAAATTCACATACAAAGTATTATTTATAATTGACTTATCTCATCTAATCTCATTTTATTCCTCTTGTATCTTGCTGTGTAGAGGGGAAGCATAAACAGCGGGAGAGTGTCCGTTTATGGGCTTCATGTATCGAGGTTCACATAGACTCTGTTAATCCCCTCTGTCTATTGTTTACATGGTCGACCTCTCCTTCTGGTTCGATAATGTCGTGTGTGTGTGTATATATATATATATATATATATATATATATATATATATATATATATATATATATATATATATATATATATAACACTTAATCTGGAATTACAATGTCTAGACTACTAGAGCCACTCCAAGCGTACTTACGTAGTATATTGGCGATATGTAGACTAATGAAGCGGACCCGCCGTGTACTAGTACAAACATTTTCGCCTTGATCTGAAATGACCAAAAGTTTAGTCCCTCCCCCCCCCCCTTTTTATTTCTTCTTTTTTACACTATTTTCACAACTATTCTTATCTCAGCTCAACTGAAATCAGCTCAATTCGACTCAACTTAACTCAAGTCAACTCAACTCAACTCAACTCCATCTACTCCAGTTATCTTCATTCGTCCCAACTTAACTAAATTCAGCTCAACTCAACTTAGATTTCACGCAGCTCAACTTAACTCATTGTCTAAAAATACATCATGTCTAGTTTTGAACTGATCTTTTAACACCATCGTGCCAACTACTTTTAACTGTTTCTATTCTTATTTTTAGACCACCCTCCACAACGTATCATTTCACAGACCGTCACGTGAGATCTCCACACGTGCCTGACTATCCGATTCATCACGTGACTAGATCCTGGAGATATTCGCGACACATTTCAACGACAAATGAGATGGACATATTTGTGATTTATTGATCTTTCATTCTCGTGAAATTAGCAGCTGTTTTTGAGTTGGGCAATTTGTTTCTGCCGATGTGCCTACATTAATTTATCATGTGCCGTGCCGATAAGCGTGGGTGGTCATGTTTCGCCATCTCACGCGATCACCAGAGTCGTGGATAAGCTCAGTGTTATTGTCTCGATCATGCCACGGGGTCAAACCATCCAGGTATTTCTGCTCTGCCTTCCCCTTGTTCTCTTCCCCTCGATCTTGCTAGTTGTCACTGCCATGAGATGGATACGAGAAACAGAGCAAGTGTGTAAACTTAGGTCACTAGGACACGAGTTGAGAAACCAACCCGACACCGGGACACGAAGGGGAGGAGTTATGTGGTCACATGACTGCGCCAGGTCAGAAGCCGGAAAAGGGTGCGCTCAGGCAGAGCGAGCTGAGACGTGAAAGGAGAAGGTTGGTTCGGAGAGATTTTGAGAAGTTTAAAAGCTGTTTGCGATGGTTGCAGTTATTCAAGATGCGGTCGACAGTAAAGAGTGTTCCTGTTAAAGAAGGCTGTGATTGCAGAAGCAGTACACTGACGATTGGCCAGTAAATGCCGACCAGCGGTGGTGAGAGAGTTGACCCCGTTTTTGTGAACACGTCGACAAGAATGGCGGAGAGAGAGACACGCCGTGACAACGACTGGTTGGTCACAAGTGTAATGTGCGTGAGTAACTAACAGTGTTATTAACGTTTAACAGTGAATTGTGAAATCTACATTGTGCAGCAGCAGCAAGATCCAAATCACGATTGGTTGTACCATATATTCTCTATTGATAGACAGTAGGTGATTTGGTCATACACAGAACGCTGAAAGGCAGGAAGCCGGCGGTGTATGATGGGAACCACGGTGATAACTTTGTTACAATAAAGTGATCATGTGCTCTAAGGACGCGTTGAACTTGTTGTGTTGTGTGCACGAAAGATTCGTACAGTGTTTATACGAGCCAGTAGAGATATTTCTAAATCTTCTAACCCCTAGACCAAAACCAAGATGTCGGACATGCTGGGGTTGCATGACCGGCTCTTGGCAGTCACCATGTTCCCCAATGTATTTCTTCTTATTACATTTCCATAAAACTGTCTACATCTAATTTATCTAATCAGTTTACGGTTTTCATTTGTTTATTGTACGACTTGGTCACTGGTTTTTATGTCTGTCCATGGTATTCTTTGCATTGTATTCAGAAACCACATTTTCACAGCCATCAGATGTTTTCCTGCTTGACTGCTCATTGACCACGCTTCACATACATACAAAAGTACATGTTCTATGTAGCACCTCAACAAATGACGTCTTCTTATTTGCCAGTATGCTTTTTATCTTGCAAAAGGCTATCTTCGCATGGCGATTCTTGTTCTAATCTCTTCAAGGCATTTTCCATCAGATGTTATGACTGTTCTAGATAATTGTACCGATTCACTTGTTTAAGAATATTCCCATTTACTTGTATATTATATTGTGGTATTTCCTTCATCCTAGTAAGATCATAATCTCTCTCTCTCTTTTTATAATTTAATTCTACCCCTATTTGTTCACTGTGTGCAACAACCGCATCTATTAAATATTTCACATCCTCTATAAGACACCTTCCATCAGATGTGTAAGTTCCGAGATAGTTGTACTGATTCATTTGTTTGAGAATTGAACAGTAGTTACATCTCAATTCTTTGAATTAGCTTTCTAGAATGCCAGCGTGAAAAGTAATGAACAGCAACAACAACAACTATAACAAAAGCAATAACAACTATAACAATAGCAACAATAACTATATCGGTAGCAACAACAATTATACACCAACTGCAGCAAATATAACAACGGCAATAACAACTGTATCAACAGCAACAACAATTATGACAACGGCGACACCAATTAACAGAACAACATCAATAATTCTGACAAGAACATCTATAACAATAGCAATAACAAATACAACAACACAATCAATTACTATAGCATCATAACAGCAACAATACATATTAAAACAGAAAGAATAACAACATGGAAAACATACATAACAGCAGCATCAAGAACTACATCTCTAGCATCAACGACTATAATAACAGCAACAACTATAAAAACAGCAACAACAACAGCAAAAACATCTATAAGAATAGCATCAATAACATTGACAAAGGCTATAACAATAACATCAACAACTTTGACAATGACTATAAAACCTGCAATAACGACAATAACAACAGCATCAAAAATTCTAACAAGAAGATATAACAGCAACAACAGGTATTTAAACAGCAACAATAACAACTAATGTAAACAACAACAACTATAACAACGACATCAACAAAAGTAACAACAGCAACAGCAGCTATGCCAAAAGCAAATTAGCTATCATAACAGCATCAACACCTATCAAAACAGCAGCAATAAATATTTAAAAAGCAAGAATAACTGTAATAACAACTATAACAAGAGCATCAACAGCAATAACAACAGCAACAACGACTTTAATAGCAACCACACAATTAACAATACACCAGACATCACTAATGTATCATGGATTCATTGTACCAACAACAACAACAACAACAACAACAACAACAACAACAACAACAACAACAACAACAACAACAACAACAACAACAACAACAACAACAACAACACCAACAACAACAACAACAACCACAACAACAACACATATAGCAGCAACAATAACAACAGCAACAACAACTGTAAGAATAGCATCAACAACTACAACGATTTAGCAACAACCACACAATTAACAACACCACAAGACATCACTACCGTATCGCGGATTCACTTTAATAACAACAACAGTCATAACAAAAGCAACAACAACTTCATCAACAACCAGATAATTAACAAAAACAACATCAAACGTCACTACCGCATCGCGGATTTCCTGTAACAAACAGACACACAGTAAATCGCCAACACAACCTGGGTACTGCAGAATCGCTCTCCCAGAAGCTGAACACGTCAGCGACTATAATTATGTCTGACAATTAAATCAGGACAATTATCGTGCTAGTCGAGGGAGTCATCAAAGCACTCAACTCATTAATCAGATGTTACACATTTTGAAGTTTAGGGAAAAAACAACAGGTAAAATTCAGCAAGGGTAAACAATTACACAATGTCTGAGAGTTGTGTTGTGAAATGTACTGTTCTGGTTGTTGGTGGTGTTGGTGGTTGTCTGATAAGATCTATAATAGAAGGATGGTGATCTGTTATCTTTGGGGTATCATCCTTGCACTCCGGACAAGACCATAGGTGCTCAGATCTCCCCTCCGACACATGCGTCAGTCTTCAACGGCTAATAGGGCCATTTCTGTGTTGGTTGACGAGGCCCGTCGTTCTACCAATACGCCCTTCATGTGTGGCCTTGCCAGTTCTAAGTCAGACTGCATGCTGAGGGCTGAGAAAGGCGAAGACAGGCAAGCTTCGGACATGGTGGCTTGCTTCGCTTCGGAGATCACGAGTGGCAAGCATCGCCTGGATCTTTTCTCCGGGGCATGCCGGTATGCTGGGGAATGAACAGGCAGACAGATTGGCTTGCTCTGCAAAACTTGGTGGAGTATTGATGCACGACAAGGCAGACGCGGTTGCTGTCTTGTGGAAGCACGTGTACACCTCGGAGGAGCAAATGGATTACCATAGTCTGGCAAGAATGAGACAGCGAGGAGTGACGAGGGGATCTGGCAGACGCACGATGCTCAGAGGAAAGGCGAGACTGACATATAATCATATTTCTACTGGTACTATTGGTGTTGGAACTCTTCGCTGGCTGCTGAGGATGAGGACGGAGTGCTTATGGGAATGCCCCGAATGCTGTCATGTCGGTTCCTAAATCAATCAATCAATCAATCAATCAAATATTCCACGTCTCTCATTCTGGACAACGATGTGGATTCACTGGCAGTAGGGTAGTAGCCAGTCAAGTTCCTCCAACACTGTTGCCAAGACCTCAAATTTGCATTAGACTGGATTTGTAAAATTGACCAGGGTAGGTGGCCGGTGTGGTACTGACGACATAACTCTAGAGTTTCGGTTGATCTAATCTCATCTTGTTTCTCTTGTACCTTGCGGAGTCGAGGTGAAGCATAAACAGCGGGAGAGTTCCCGTTCAAGTATTGAGATTCCTATTGTGCATCGTTTACATGATCGGCCTCTTATTCTGGTTCCATTTGGTATGTACATCATTGCTTGTTGTGGTAAACTGTTTGTTGGTAATCTAGTTACATCGCTAAAACGTTAACTTCCTGTTTTCTGATGAAATCTAGCGCTGCTGTAACCCCCCCCCCCCCCCCCCCCCCCCCCACTTTAGTCCTGATTTTGTCATTTCTGATTTTTACTCTTCGTGATACATTGAGAATTCATCTCAGGAATCTCATTTCTGTTGTTGAAATATGTCTTGTCTATTTTTCTGTCATTATCCAGGTTTGGCATTGGTAGCATAGCGATGGCAGGAAAATTGTGTTGTAGAGTGCTTTAGTGTGATTATTCATACGTGTTTGTTCTTTAGGAATGGTTCCATTTGTCCACTGAGTTGGTTTAAATCATTCATTCATTCATTCATTCATTCATTCATCCATTCATTCATTCATTCATTCATTCAGTAGCATGTCCTTTGCAGAACCTCGCTCCCATAACAACCTTTCGGAAAACCTCTCCATTATAAGTAAGATATGTCGCATCCGATACACTGAGGAGATCATTCGTCATATCCTGCATCCATCTACTTTTTTATCTTCCTCTTTCTGTCTTCCCAGGCATATACCCCTTCATTATTGTTGTCTCCAACCTTTCGTGACGTTTCAAGTGACCAAAATATTTCAGTTTTCTTTGTTTCAGAGTTCTGATTAATCTATAACAATATGGGTCTAGCACCATATTTCATTCGGACACAGGCCCTCAACCAACCCACTCCGATACCTCCTATCTTTAGTTATATATACAACAATGTCCATGTTCTCACTCCAAGACCTCCTATATTTAGTTATATATACAGCAATGTCCATGTTCTCACTCCAAGACCTCCTATATTTAGTTATATATACAGCAATGTCCATGTTCTCACTCCAAGACCTCCTATATTTAGTTATATATACAGCAATGTCCATGTTCTCACTCCAAGACCTCCTATATTTAGTTATATATACAGCAATGTCCATGTTCTCACTCCAAGACATCCTATATTTAGTTATATATATACAGCAATGTCCATGTTCTCACTCCCAGACCTGCTATCTTTAGTTATATATACAGCAATGTCCATGTTCTCACTCAAAGACCTCCTATCTTTAGTTATATATGCAACTCTGTCCATGTTCTCACCCCAAGACCTTTTATTTTTAGTTATATATGCAACTCTGTTAATGTTCTCACTCCCAGACCTCCTATCTTAAGTTATATATGCAACTCTGTCCATGTTCTCACTCCAAGATCTCTTATATTTAGTTATCCTTTCAACTCTGTCTATTTTCTCACTTCAAGACCTCCTATCTTTAGCTATATATGCAACTCTGTCGTTCTCACTCCAAGACCTCCTATATTTAGTTATATATACAGCAATGTCCATGTTCTCACTCCCAGAACTGCTATCTTTAGTTATATATACAGCCATGTCCATGTTCTCATTCCAAGACCTCCTATCTTTAGTTATATATATATATATATATATATATATATATATATATATATATATATATATATACAGCAATGCCCATGTTCTCACTCCAAGACCTCCTATCATTAGTTATATATACAGCCATGTCCGTGTTCTCACTCCCAGACCTTCTATCTTTAGTTATATATGCAACTCTGTCCATGTTTTCACCCCAAGACCTTTTATTTTTAGTTATATATGCAACTCTGTCCATGTTCTCACACCAAGACCTCCTATCTTAAGTTATATATGCAACTCTGTCCATGTTCTCACTCCAAGATCTCTTATATTTAGTTATCCTTTCAACTCTGTCTATTTTCTCACTCCGATACCTCCTATCTTTATTTATATATGCAACTCTGTCCAGTTTCTCACTGTCAGCAACTCACTTGCGACAGGCATACAAGGATTCCCTTCTTTTGCACTACACGAAAGTGACAACTCGTATTGTTTGCAAAAGGATACATTTTTATTCGGAGCTGATCATACAATAGCTCCACGAGCGGAATACCACAACGGTATTAAACATCATAGAATGTGATGACGATAAGATGGAATGAGGAGATGATATAAATATTATAACTACTGAAGCTAAGCTAGACTATTATAACTATTGTACTGTCCTTAATAACCACAAAGTATCCCTAGCGGATACACGTCTGATTCCTACGCCGTCCGGTCTCTGTCTGAGCCCGCTGAGCGTGGCGTGGTCAGCCACGGGCAATTAGCTCAGCGTGCGTTCGTTGGTTTACGTGCTGGGCACTGGGCTGTGTTGACCAAAGTTACTGGGTCCTTCCTCGTGAACTGGGTACCCCAGTCTCTTGGGTAACCCCAGCTCATCTGCATTGGTTGCCCTCCTTGTTGACACAAGTGTGTCCCGTTATAGCTATTTATAGCGTTTGTGTCTCTTCTGTCTGGTCTCCTATCCTGTTACGTCACTTGCCCTCTTCCTAAGCTCTATTTTAGCTCTCCTTAGCTTAGAGCTTTCTCCTAAGGCTTTGACAGGCTCTCCTTCCTCCCCTGTTGTGTTACAAACTTTCAAGTTGTGGGGTAACACAAGTAATCTTACAAAAATTGGCTGTCTAATTTTGTCAAAGACTTCATGAGTTCTCTACTTCTCTTATGGGGATAGGACAAGATCTCTCCTTTCCTTCGTCACACTGTTGTATCACTTCACTTGGCTAATTGAGTAGCTCATCACACTAGTACAGTTGGCTATAAACTATCATTATATTTATGAGAATTGTGAGGTCCGGATCCAATGCCATAAGGCTTGTCCTCAGATTGTCCAAAATTAACAATCCCAAACAACTTGCCTCTGTTACGAGTGCAAAACATGGACATTAAATGTTCATGCTCCCATATAATACGTCCCAACTAGTATACATGTTTAATGTGCCACTCTTCACCTTTTAGCTTCCTCTTGTGAAGAAATATTTAAGTGTTACACTAAGGCTTTCGAGATATTATTGTGTCCCTTGTTGGAGTAGTTATGGTTCTTTGAAAGTAATGATGTATGCAAGTTTATATGTTTGTTTTTCTGGTTGGTTGTGTGTTTTCTATTAAATTAAAGTGTACTTAACTTACTAACATGTGTATGCGTTTCTAATTTACGTGTATGTATTCTTTCGAGCGCCGTAAAGCGGTTTATTGTAGCCACAAATGAGTGTTATGCTAATTTATGTCTACAGTGCCGTTTTAAGATGCTCAAAATATGTTCCCTATGTTTCTCACTAAAGTATGGCGACTACACACTTATAAAAATTGACAACACATTGATTACACAGATTGATACAGACAAGTCACAACAAGTCGTGTTGTGCGGTGAAAAAAAATTACCGCAGTGTCTCTCTCGCTCTCCTAATTTAATCCATTCTCTCTCTATCATTCACACATCGTTCGTTCTTCTCTCTCTATCATTCACCCATCTTTCGTTCACCTTTCATTCAAAAGTGGTTTTAAAATATTGGGTCGTCATTTGAATATGGTTCAAGAAATAATGCATGGATGAACCAAAAATATATACATTAAATGGTTGGCTGAATTTAAATGGGTATTCAAGCCACATGACTGTGCTGTCTTTGTGCACTTGTCATTTATATACAAAAATATACATGATTGAACAGGATTGCTCGATACCAATCCTATGGTAATGACTACTCTAACTAAACTATTGTAAGTTGGTGCACTGTTCTAAATTTATCTAAGGGAAATAATCTAACTAATTAATTCAATTTAGGAAAAATGGGTTAATTACCTTAACGTGTTTTAATGCCTAAATGATATAAATTATTAAATGATGGTGTTAATTGATAAGTGATGTTTTAACTAACTAAATTTATAATTAAATATGTTTAAATGGTGGTAAACGAAAGTAATATGATGTAGGTGTTAAATTAGATGAGTTCTTAACTAAATATAGGTAACTTATCACTCTGAAATGTCCTAAATCACGTTATATGATAAATCTAGATACATAATTCTAATATTTCCACAAAATATGAAGTTATACGCGACTGTTTATAAAAACATGTTATATACATATCACATATAATTGTTAACTAACTACACTAACTAATTACATCCAGGTGTGATGTTCGAGCTGTGTCCTCTGTCGAATGTCCTCAAAAACAAAGTTCAGGTAGACAAAGTCTGATTCACGCTCTCGTCCTGGGTAATGTTCATACTAATGGAATGCTACTGGTTGGTGTAGGTTCAAGTCTCAAATTTCGATCCACTCAAGGGTTGTAGAAGTGGTAGTGGTGTAGACAATTCACAAATGCGTCTGTTCATTGCAATAATGCTGACACAGTTTATCTTACACAGATTTAATCGACTGGCGATGATAACGCACTTTAGTGTTCACAATCACCACATAGGGCACTACGTAATTACAGTGTCAATGTCTTTGGTGATGTAAGGTCGCTCTCTTCTCGTATTTCAGGTATTTCAATGTGAGAAGGTCGGCTCAATGTGTCAGCCAGAGAGTTCAAACTTCCCTTCAAATGTTTAATACTGAAGGCATAATTCTGCAAAATTAAGGACCATCTGTAGATCCTATTGTTGCGATGAACCCCTGTTTGCATTACCGTGAGAGGCGAATTATCGGTTTCGATAACAAACTCTGTACCCGCCAGGAATCGATGAAGTTTCCTGACACAATAGATCACGCTTAGAGCTTCCAATTCAGAGGCTGAGTATCTTCCCTCAGCAGGGATTATCTTACGACTCACGTACATTATTGGGTGAAACTTGCCTTCATAAAATTGGCCTAGGACCCCAGAAATGGAAATGGAACTTGCGTCTGTACGGAGGAAATACGTAAGATTGACATTAGGCAAACGCAAGATAGGTGGAACACTAAATAAATGTTTCAATTTTGATAACGCACCGATTAACTTTGCATCCTGAACATTAAGTTTTACAGATGCTTTTAACACATTAGAAAAAAACGCTGGTGATTTCAGCCAAATTGGGTATAAATTTGCTGTAATAATTGACCAGACCAAGCAAGCTACGGATCTGTTTCTTGGTCGTAGGCATAGTTAGATTGAGAATCTTGGTCACTATTTTCTCATCAGTTCTTAGTTGGCCTCTGGTGATTGTATGGCCTAAGAAATCAATTTCTTCCATTCCCACTCCACTTTGGTGGGTTTCACTGTAAGACCAAATAATCGCAATCTATCGAAGACATGTCGCAGTTTCAGTAGGTGTGTTGTCCAGTCTGCTGTATAGATGCAAATGTCATCAATATAAGTAGATGTATTGGTCACTCCGTGCATAAGATCCCTAGTGAGTCGGACAAAAGTGGCTGGTGCATTACGAAGACCGAAAGGAAGAAAGCGCCACTCATACAGGCCTAGAGGTGTTGAGAATGCTGTCAAAGGAATAGAGAGTGATTCCATCGGGACCTGCCAATAACCTTTCGTGAGATCCAGTTTCGAGAAGATACGTGATGCTGATATATCAAGGATTAGGTCGTCACATGATGGGATAGGCTCTGCATCAACCTTGGTCACGTTGTTTAAGCGCCGATAATCGACGCAGAGACGAATAGTCGAGTCCTTTTTTCTGACTAGAACTATAGGAGAAGAATATTCTGACTGTGATTTCTGAATTATTCCACTCGACTCAAGATTTAACAATTCCTTGTCGAGATTTTCCCTGTAACTCAATGGGATGGAATAAGGTCGACATTTGATGGGTGTGCTATCAGTCAGAATTATAGAGTGTTCTATTCTGTCTGTCTTACCTGGGATGTCAGAGAAAATGTCCCTGTACTCAGTTACTAACTCTATCAGTTGTTGTCGTTGCTCGTCTGTCAGTTTGGGTACTATACGTATGCTATCGATTGTCCCTGACGTGTCAACTGTCGGGACTGGTAATTCTATTCCGTCGTCATCCGTCTGATTAAGTACTGTTGTTGTACTATCTGTGTGTACTGTTTCCTGGCTAGATGTGTTTGCGATGTCGTCATGATCTGTCGCCCTGCCTAGTGTAGTTGTGTTGTGTACGTCTGTCGTCCGGTTGATTGGTGTCGGTGCACTCTGTTCGTCTGTCATCAGTTCTTGTCGTGAGAAATAAGGCTTCAGCATGTTGATATGAAATATCTTTAATTTTCCATTTATCGATATTTCATAGTCGAAATCTGATATCTTTCGTTCAACTTTGAATGGCCCTTGCCATGATGTTAGTAACAAATTACGTTCATCTGGTAGTAAAAGTAGCACCTTTTGATTGGGTTCAAGGTGTAGGGTTTGGCACCCTTGTTTGCATATTCGCGGTACATCTGGCCTTTTCTCTCCAAAGATGATTTGGCTATTAGACACGCCTTCATAATTTTATCGCGTGTCTCTGTTACCATCTCATACGGTGTTACTGCTGTTGGATTATCTACTGAGCTGGTAATTAGCTGATGGTAGATTGTTAGGGGTCCACGAGGGTTCGCCCCATAAACTAACTCGAAAGGTGAGAAACCCGTACTCGAGTGCGGAATTTCTCGATGGGCAAATAGCACTGCTGGTAGTAGAGTGTCCCAAGCAGATGGGTTCTCTGCTGTTACTTTTGCCAGCATGTGTTTTAGATCCCCGTTAATCTTTTCTATAATCCCATTACTCGCAGGGTGATACGGGCTACAGAAATGCTGTTCTATTCCTAGCAATTTTGTTAGGGCTTGCATAGCAGCCGAAATAAATTGGGTTCCTCGGTCGCTCAAAATTGTTCGAGGAAACCCAAATCGACAAAATTGGTGTAAATACACATTTGCCACATCTTTGGAGGTAATGTATTTTAGTGGTACCGCTTCGATCCACCTTGTACAGAGATCCACGAGGGTTAGTATAAAACGGTTTCCTTTGTTCAACACCTGATTCAGGGGTCCAACAATATCTACAGCTACACTTTCGAATGGTCTAGAGGCCAAAATGGAACGCTGGACCTCGGCTGTTACATGCTTTCCCTTTCTTACTAAATGTTGACAAATAGTACATGATCGACAGAACAATTTAATGTCGTTACAAAATTTAGGCCAGTAGAAGTGTGCCAAAATTCTGGCTCTCGTTTTGTCATAGGCTAAATGTCCAGCAAACGGTGACTCATGTGCAATGTTTAGCACATTTTGTCGGTGTGTTACAGGTAACACCGTCTGCTGAATTTCATGGTTATTTGTTGTATAATAATGTATGAGAATTCCGTTATGCACTTTAAAATACCAAGATGCATTTTTAGTAACTTTCGCTCGCTCACCTAAAAATTTAAAATAAGGTGCGATAGTTTGATCGTTGCGTTGTGCCTCGATAAATTCTTGTCGAGTAGCACTGTTACTAGCACCGGTGGGTGTTAACAACTGTAACATTTCGTTTTGTAGGTCAGTGTAATGCGTTTGAGTATCTGACCTCGTTACAGCATTAGCCGTGTTTGTTTGTTTCCAGGCTAATATTTCTTCATCAGTACACTGTTTTAATGATGGCAAGCAACCCAAAATCAAATCAGTACAGGGATTTTGCAGGATCGCGCACGTAAATGTGCCGGCAATGAACGGGGTGGTTATGCGTACTTTTGCCAGCGGGTATTTCTCAATGTTTCCAGAGAAAGTGTGGCATTTGACAAACTCACCCGTATAATCTTCTGGCTTAACTAGGTCTCTTTTGGCCCCAAGTAGAGTGCTGCCGCTATCAAGTAAACATTGGCATGGTTGTTCGTTGACCAGTGCATCGTGGAACTTTAAATTGCCTCTGGAGGCTAAAGCTGCATTGGCGTCTTCGTTGGAACATGGTACAAAATGCCCACATTTCAGTTTGCCGTCCGTATGAAACTGGTGACACGTGTCACACTTATTAAAGTCTAATATATCAGTAACTGCACTCACACTCTCATACTCATTGCATGGTAATACATTTTCAAGTTCAGACTCAACCACACTCTCATCGTCAGATGACGTATCGATGAGCAAAGCATTGTTTGCCTTCATTCTTTGCCTGCCCAAACACTTAGAACTATAATGGCCATAACTTGAACAAAAGAAGCATTTAACAGCACGTTTGTAAGAGTTTTGTTTGTCTTCCTGCTTCTTCATCATCATTTCTAGATGAGCAGGATAAGATGGGCTCTTATCACACATAGAGTACTGCGGATGAAACAATTTGCAGTATACACACTGTGGTGGTTTCTGATACGGTTTATCTTTCTTCTGATACTCTTTTTGCTTGTAAGACCTGCTTGGTATGTTTTTAACAAAGGCAGTAATCTCAGTATCATGTATTGATGTTTTAAATATGTCCCTGTTTGAGGAAAAATATGCAGAACCCCGTTTTTCGAGTTGTTCTATAGATTCAATGTCTGCTTGTTGAAGGAACTTAGCAAAGGGAGTTGGAACGGTGGATATGACTTTATCCATCACCATTAAGTCCTGTAATTTATCAAAATTCTTCCCTACTTTTGCCGCCTTAAGCCATTTATTGAATATACTCTGAACGTTTGAAACATAATCTAAGAACGTTTCAGTTGGTTTTGGCCTTATCTGTGAGTACTGGATCTGATATCCAGGAGCATCGAGTAGAAAATGCTGCATAATCCTATCATGGATGTACTGATAGTTACTTCTTAGTTCTGTTGGTATTGATTCTATGACCTTTAATGGCTCCCCACTGAGGTTTCTCATGTAGATCATTGCCCAATCGTCTAATGGTATTTTCTGAGTTCTAAACTGAAATTCTACATTCTCAGTCCAAGCTGATATTGAATCGCCTTGACTGAAGGGTTTGATGAGCCCTTTATATTTGGAGAATTTATTCTGTTCTTCCTGACTTTTCAATTTAGTAGAAGCTATCTGGGTGTTAGAGTCAATCTCCATCTCTTTTATCTTTAACATCGTTTGTGACTCTACCTCTATTTGCTTCTGCTTGGTGGCAGCGTCCATCTCTATCTGCTTCTGTTTTATTTCCAATTCCTTCTGTTTAGTGGCTTCCTCTAACTCCTTCATCTCTTTCTGATGTTGCCTTTCCATTGCTCTCTCATTTCTCAATTTGTCTGTTTCTACTTTGTATCTTTCATTTGCCCATTTCTCTAGTTTTTCTCCAGTATATTCTAGTACTTTACCAGCCTGGATGAAGTCATTTAATGATGACATTATAAGGCTTTATGTTATCTGACAATTGCTAGCAATCTCTTTTCCAAATACACTTTCACAGTTATTATGTGTTAAATATTTACAAATTTTGCTGACAAAATGGATGCGTCGTTAAGGGTGCATATCAAAATTAGTGGCAAATATACTCATCTAATCTTGCAGAAAAATACGGCCCTCGGGATGTTCCGCCGCTGTCTTTCGTACACACGCCTGATCGTACACACGCCTGATCAGTTTCTGTTTAATGGAACATCAACATTTTAGCAACATGCATATAATGTGCAATACATGGTTGTTAATTGAAATATTACAGTTTCAAAGGATGGTAAACTTCAAATGTGATATAAATGATAATGATTAATGTAGATGATATGAATGTATGATAGTCTAAATGAACGTCAATGAATGTCTATGTCGTCTTGTCTTCACTTTCTATCGTCTCTGACTGAGCTGCGCTGTATGACTTTAGCTTAACCTCTAATCTCCTACTGTTGTGCAAAAAGAATTTGCTTTTGTACACGTACAAACGTGACTGTGATAAAAGTTGACATTATGATAGTCTCACACAAAATGGTTTACAAATGATGGTTAACTTTACAATTCGTACACAATCACCGTTTATAGTTCCATACATTTTCATTCAACTAATTTACATAGATAATATATACATAATATTCGGTAGAATTTCCGAAAATCGTAAATTACACGGTACTTTTCAAAATAGTATCCTAATGATACTTGCAATCAAATAGTACTTTGCTATATTTATAAACTGGTAAGTTCAATTAAATGGCAAAAATTTTGAGGTGGTTCAAGCCCCACGAGAAATGATAACGTGGTATCTTGGCTAATGGTAATGAGTGGTGGTTCAGGCACTTCTGACACCAAATGGTATCCTGTAATTTGGTAATTTGGCGGTTGTTCAAAGCCCACGATTCTGACACCAAATGGTATCCTGCCTGTCAGCAACTCACTTGCGACAGGCATACAAGGATTCCCTTCTTTTGCACTACACGAAAGTGACAACTCGTATTGTTTGCAAAAGGATACATTTTTATTCGGAGCTGATCATACAATAGCTCCACGAGCGGAAAACCACAACGGTATTAAACATCATAGAATGTGATGACGATAAGATGGAATGAGGAGATGATATAAATATTATAACTACTGAAGCTAAGCTAGACTATTATAACTATTGTACTGTCCTTAATAACCACTAAGTATCCCTAGCGGATACACGTCTGATTCCTACGCCGTCCGGTCTCTATCTGAGCCCGCTGAGCGTGGCGTGTTCAGCCACGGGCAATTAGCTCAGCGTGCGTTCGTTGGTTTACGTGCTGGCCACTGGGCTGTGTTGACCAAAGTTACTGGGTCCTTCCTCGTGAACTGGGTTCCCCAGTCTCTTGGGTAACCCCAGCTCATCTACACTGGTTGCCCTCCTTGTTGACACAAGTGTGTCCCGTTATAGCTATTTATAGCGTTTGTGTCTCTTCTGTCTGGTCTCCTATCCTGTTCCGTCACTTGCCCTCTTCCTAAGCTCTATTTTAGCTCTCCTTAGCTTAGAGCTTTCTCCTAAGTCTTTGACACTCACTCCGAGACCTCCTGACTTTAGTTATATATGCAATTCTTTCCATTTTCTCACTCCAAGACCTCCTATCTTTAGTTATATATGCAACTCTGTCCATGTTCTCACTCCAATACCTCCCATCTTTAGTTATATATACAACTCTATCATTGTTCTCACCCCAATACCAAGAAAAGAACAAATGCATCCATACTTCAAGAGCTGAATATTGAAGAAGGCTGGCTATTAAAGACGATAAAACAAAGAAAACTGATATATTTTGGCCACTTGAAACGTAACGAAAGTTTGGAGAGAACAATAATGGTGGCGCATATGCCAGGGAAGAGAGGAAGAGGAAGGCCAAAGAGAAGATTGGTGCAGGATGTGGCGGATGATCTCCAGATGGGTGTAGCGGACGCGGGACATCTTGCTTATGATCGAGAGGTTTTCCGGAAGGTTGTTATGAAAGTGAGGTTCTACAAATGACATGCTACTGAATGAATGAATGAATGGAAATGTGGTTTCTGAGGGAAATGCGAAGAATGCCATGAACAGACAGAAAAATCAACAAGCAAGTCTTACGAGAAAGACATAGTTAGTTAGTTAGTTAGTTAGTTAGTTAGTTAGTTAGTTGGTTAGTTAGTTAGTTAGTTAGTTAGTTAGTTAGTTAATTAGTTAGTTAGTTAGTTAGTTAATTAGTTGGTTAGTTAGTTAGTTAGTTAGTTAGTTAGTTAATTTGTTAGTTAGTTAGTTAATTAGTTGGTTAGTTAGTTAGTTAGTTAGTTGGTTAGTTAGTTGGTTGGTTAGTTAGTTAGTTAGTTAGTTAGTTAGTTAGTTAGTTAGTTAGTTAGTTAGTTAGTTAGTTAGTCGACAGATCATCCTCATTGCACATCGAACCATTCAGCCCATAAGTGCTCGGATCCCCTCCTCAGCAAATCCCGCAGCGTGTAGCGGCTAACGACGCCAGTTCTGTGTTGGTTTACCAATCTTCTTTGGCTTCCTGCGTAGTGTTCTTGTTTGCCCACCCCTCTTTTAATTTGCTGCTCTAGCAGTCTGGCCATTGTTGTAGATTCACAGTCATCACTTGGTTCTCGCAAAAGTCTTACTTCTCGTAGAGAATTCAGAATGTCAGCCTGGTCCATAGCACGTCCGCCCTTCACAGTAGCCTTACCTACGAGCTTGTCAGCCCGCTCATTTCCTTGTACTCCCAGCCTTGACCGCTCCAGAGACAGCAACCACTCCCTTCGGATCCAACCCATCTCTATCCCTTGAGCATGCTCATTGGGTCGCTAAGGAAACATGCCCTATTGAATGTCTGTGTCTCGAGCCATGTTATTGCTTTTCTTACTGCCATGAATTCCATAGTCAGGCTACTTGTGGTCTCAACAAAAGCACAAGAGTCCTCCGAGCCCATGAGCTTCTCACATGTCGGACGACCGACAAATCTGTGTAAATGACAGCATCACCGTCTAACGAATTCTCGAAAATCAATGCTTGTATTTCCGCTTCCACAGCAGCCGGATTTTCTTGTCTGCATTTTCTGTCTAGTTGGATGCAAACTGAAAAGGACGTACAGAAATCTGTTGGCACTTGTACCCACTCCTCGCTATGGTCTAAGTACTCCAGTGAACACACCTGTTGAAGAATGTCTTCGGTTTGATCCATCCACGACCTTCCTCTTTTTAACCTGCTGCCCTTCACCTTCATAATTTCACTATGCAGTGGATGTTGTGTGTTTGCGTTAACTCTGAGGTAGGCACGTGCTCTGCAGATTTGTAGTCTGTCTTCAATGGTTGGAAAATCAAGAAGGTAGCGCATCGCACTGCATGCTGTATCTCTTGTACATCCAAGAATAATGCGCATAGCTTCGTTTTGTATCCTTTCTATCTGCTTACAGCTGAGAGTCAGGATCGCCATCGCATACTCAAAAACAAACATGACCAGCCCCTCGTATAGGAGGCATAAATGGCACTGCTCACAGTTTGCTGCCGCCATCATCCGCATCGCAGTCAAACCCCGCTTGGCCTTTGTTATCACCTGGTCTATGTGCTCATTATAAGCAAAGCTTCGATTAAAACGTTTTTCCAGGTAATTAATTGCCTGCGTTCTTTCCACAGTCTCTGAACACAGATTAACAGTTGGTGTTGGAGTGTTAACAATATGATTATTCAAAGAGAACCATGTCACTGTTGCCTTTGTTGTGTTGACCATTTCCCCAGCTTCAGCACACCAAGTACTAATGTGATTGAGTTCGGTTTGCAGTTCCACAGCAACCTGATCTCTCTCCTTACCCTGACGATACACTAAAACATCCCCGGCCCAGTGATCTGCTCGCTGGTGATTCTCACAGTGTAGGCGTTGAACAACGTTGAACATCACCGGAGATAACGGTGATCCCTTTTGTAGGCCAGAATATATTGTTGTTGGTTCCGAAGTCCAACTGCCACATCTAAATACTACTTTCCGTTAGAAGAGGGCTGCGGCGATACAACTCAGGAGGAACGGACTTATCTTGAGTTCAAGAAGCTGAAACATTTAAAAATCCAATGGTACTATGTTGTACGCGTCCTCAAGATCAATCGATGCAGCAAATGTTTCAATGCCTGAGTGGAAACCTTCATAAACATCATGGACAAAAACTGCTGCATTGGTCCAGGTTTCTCTTTTTGGACGGTACCCTCCCAGGGTAGGTGGGAAAACACCTTGCTTCTCTAGCTTGCTTGATATCTTTCTGGCAATTAACTTCTCCAGCAGCTTGCATATTGTATTCTGCATGGTTATTACTCGATATCCCTGAATTTTTGTGTGATCTTTCCCAGGCTTCGGCAAGGGAATCAGATAGCTGTGTAACCACTCCTTCTTTGATGCTAGCACTCCCTATACTGGTGTTGTACATGTCTGCTAGTTTCTCTAGCTCGTTATCGGTACACATATTTATGTCGTCATATCTTATCCCATCTAGAACTGAAGCGCTGTTTTTTGATCGTCGAAGCACAGCCTTATTTTCTTGCACTGTCACTGTGTCTTCATCCGAATTGTTCTGGGCCTTACACCTGTCTGAGGTGGCCTCCTTGGCAAGGTTTCGGCCTCTCATGTCTGTCTGGTTGCTCTGCTCTAGATAGCGTTCGAAGAGGGCTTTGCCCTTGTTGTCGTCAGTCCTCTGTCAGATGAGGTCGGCACCTTGCAAGTCAGAAATGCTCTTATTCTTGACTACCCCACTCATGCTTTTATGTAGTCGCCAGAACAATTTCAGTGACTTATCTGTGCTTACTCTTTGACACACCTCTGCTCATTTTTCACTTTTAACCACCTTAACCAGTGTTTTTAACAGCTTACTTTTGTGTGCATCTCTCTTTCTAAGTGCATGCAGGGACCAGGACGGACACCACTGTTCTTCTTGGCGTTGTGCATTTACTTACATCACTACGCTTATCCATACAGGCCTTCTCTACCTCAAAATTCCACCAAGGTGGCTGCTCCCAGCTTTTTTCCTGCCCTGAACCTTCCTGCGCTTGTCTCGCCTTAGTTTCCTCACCAAATCTTGCTCTGTACTGTCATACTGGAAAGTCTTGACCATTGACTTGTGCTGCCTGGTTTCTGCCTTTCTCCACCAATATACTGCAAGGGTGGTGGTCGCTGCCATGGTACCCCAGGACACCCCATCTACACACTGTAGTGAGTGATGGAGAAACCAGCGCCAGATCAATAGCACTGTCCTCATCACCTGGGAGGCTAGCTGTCCTGGTGCCACAGCCACTGTTTATACAAACCAGGGAAATGGTTTCAAGTGCAGTCTCGGGCTCGTCCCCCTGTGTGTTGGAGGAAATGTTTCCCCGTGATCTGCTTTTAGCGTTGAAATCGCCACAGAAAATGACATTGTTTTCGTGACCTAATATGTCACTTAAGCACTGCCACTTCTGGGAATCCACACTCGCGTTACGGTAATAAACATTAACCAATACGAATGGTAGACCGGATTGAACTCTAACCGCCTGTATTTGTATGTCGTCATTGTCCCAACTGGACATGTCTATCTCTGAAGCCACCATACTGTCGTGAATGAGAATCGCCATTCCCAGATGTCGCCTGTTGTAGAAACATTTGAAGCCGGCCACATTTAAGAGACACATTTAAGTCTAAAACGTGTTACCCCAGCTCGTATGCCTTGTCGCTTGCGGCCACGACGTTAGCCCCGCCTCCTTGTTTTGTTGACTGCCGTCCGCACGGAACACATAAATTGTTCCGCCATGTTGAAGAGACCGAACACCACAGAACCACACATGCTGCGAAAATTCACTCAAAGATTGCTTCGCTCAATGCACGAAACTTCGTAGCATCGGTGCAGATCTTGAGAAGAAACTCCTGGTTGTACATCCTGGCACACAAATTACACGTAGGAGAGGAAAATATCCATCTCCAACGCGAAAAGGGATCGGTCACACAGACAACACAACCGTCCTTCGCCATCTTGACAGGAAGTCTCCACGTAAACTGGTTAGAGAAATTAGACGAAGATAGTCACATTTTTGGGCACGTTATGAGAGGAAATAAACTAGAGAACTTGGTGACAACTGGCAAGATGGGGGGGGGGGGGGGGGGGGGGAGAGAGAGAACAAGAAGAAGGCAGAAAAGTAAATACCTGGATGGCTTGACCACGTTGTATGGTCGAGTCGAGAACACGAAGCTGATCCATGACTTTGGTGACCGTTTAAAATGTCGAAACATGACCGATAACTCTTATCGGTATGACACATGATGATGATTTACACACATTTAGATCCTCGTCGTTCCTACGGTACGCAATGCGAGCGATCCTTGACAAATTAAACCTAACTGATTTCATCATCATTATGTGCCGTGCCGATAAGCGTGGTTGGTCATGCTTCGCAATTTCTTTCGATCACCAGAGTCGTGAATCAGCTCAATGTTATTGTCTAGACCATCCATGTATTTATTTCTCTGTCTTCCCCTTGTTCTCTTCCCGTCGATCTTGCCAGTTGTCACCAAGTTCTTCCATTTATTTTTCCTCATAACGTGACCAATAATGTTGACAATCTACATCTAATTTATCTTATAAGTACAATTTTCATTTGTTTCTTGTGGGACTTTATCATTGGTTTTTCAGACTGTCCATGATATTCTATACATTATGCTCAGAATCCACATTTCCACAACCATCAGATGTTGTTCATGTTTTTTGCTCCTTGTCCACACTTCACATCCATACACAAGTACAGGTTTTATGTAGCATCTCAAAACCCTTTTCCTCGTTGCAAATGACAATTTTTAGTAGACATTGCAGTGGTACACCAACTCACAGTCACACACGAACCATTGCTACATCACATCTTCATCGCCCGGCCTGTCATAATAATCACCACTGTCAGCTATTACTGACACTCTTATTTACCTATCTTTTTCTGTTGACACTATCTATTATTGACTTCATATATTTACTTTTCTGCCCATATTAGAAGCACGAGTGATATCCCTTGATGTAATCTAAATTTGTCCCTCTCAATGGCGATTGTGTTTGAACAGGCAGCCATCTTGAAAACGATCGATAAATGGTGAAATACACAAGTATCATAGGGCGATGTGACTTTGGATTGCCGCATCCTCTTCTGACTCAACATTTCCGGGTCAGGAAAGGATATTTTATTTTTCATTCGCTTGTTTTGAACCGTTGCGTTAACAACACGCGTGCTACTACTATTAGTTGCTACAACCAGCCGGTGCACCGGGTACATATTTGCGTTAGGGTTCAATTTCCTTATTACCAGTGTCCCCCGCCATCATTATAATATGCCATGCCGAAAAGCGTGGGTGGTCATATTTCGCCATCTCACACGATCATCAGAGTCGTGGATCAGCTCGGTGTTTTTGTCTTGACCATGTCATGACGCCAAGCCATCCAGATATTTACCTCTCTGCCTTCGACTTGGTCGTTTCCCTTCAATCTTGTCAGTTGTCACCAAGATCTCCAATTTATGTTCTCTCATGACACCCACTCACACACACACACACGCACACACACAGACACACACTATATATATATATATATATATATATATATATCGAACATTCTGTGCTGCAACTCCGGTTATCAGGCACAAAACCACACCGATCCCCATCCCAGCAATTAAAGAACCTGTAGCTTTGTACACCAAATCGAATTGTATTTACCAATTTACATGTAGGTGCGAGGCCATCTACATAGGTAGAACAGAGCGACAGTTACATAACAGAGTGTTGGAACACATTCCGAACTGCGTGGACAAGATACTACACACAGAAGATGGTAGCCTAGGCAGGCTGACACACCGGAACAGTCCTGCTTCATCGGTCGCGAGACACATGCTCTAGAGTGGTCATGTGGTTGAAAGAGACAGTGCCTTCCGTGTGTTGTTCAAAACACAGAGTAGTCGGTTGTTAAGGTTTTCTGAAGCCATAGTGATCAACCTGCGTAAGCCGGCCTTGTGCAAGCAGAAAGACATGTTAGTCAGTTTAAAATTACCGTGGCAGACAATCGACATTACTGTGCGAATATGTGTATTTCAGATTGAAGGATTTATCTAGTTATTTCACTTTACGTTATGTGATTTCTGACGAGATGCAGCGAAATATGCCAGGCAATAAATAGTGCAATCTATTGTTTGTGTCTTCGTTATTCAAATTCACTACGGGAAAACATTGTTTTGAATATATATAGTGAATTTGAATTACGAAGACATATGTGTGTGTGAGTGTGTGTGTGTGTGTGTGTGTGTGTGTATGTGAGTGTGTGTGTGTGTGTGTGTGTGTCTGTGTGTGTGTGTGTGTGATTGCTATGATTTACTGTACATTTAGAAATTCTGTGACATTACGTTGCTTTAACCGAACTTCTTTGGCGGCAATTTTTAAACCGTTACTTTTGCGCAACCTGTGGCTGAAAGAGAAAAAAAAAAAACCAGGTTGCTGGTAATACACATTGCAAAAGAGTGGATGAGGAATCCCGCTAAGTTATTAAATTGCACAACCTTAAAGTATTTACATAGATAAAAAATAGGAGGCATTACTTATTGACCTCCCTTCGTATAAATATGTTTGTGTGTGTGTGTGTGTGTGAATGTGTGAGTGTGTATGTGTATGTGTGTGTGTGTGTTTGTGTGTATGTGTGTGTGTGAGAGAGAGAGAGAGAGAGAAGAGAGAGAGAGAGAGAGAGAGAGAGAGAGAGAGAGAGAGAGAGAGAGAGAGAGAGAGAGAGAGAGGGGGGGGGTGTATGCCACAGGACAAGATGAAATCAGCCAGACAACAGATTCCATAGTATACAATTGTGTGTGAGGCAACTGTATTCTACCTTTAGAATAAGATATTTACTCAGCCATCGAATGACAGTGACATGTTAGGCACGTTTATTGGCGTAAATACGTGCGGAAACAGATTTTAACTGAAGATATTTAAAATGATTGACATTTCCCTTTATCAGTGTTTCTCCGCCCAGTCCAGGCTTAACCTACTTAAAATTTGAAATCCCACTGTAGTAAGTTCTAGTGTCTCTATGGCGAGTAAGGTGTTTGAACGTAATTACTTCACGACGCTCTTGAAAACGACATTAATGATACTTCAGGGGATTTGTAACTGTCATAGAGAGAAGAGAGAATGTTGAAGACAGTAAAATGTGCTAGTGCCTGGAACGGATTAGCCATTGAATGGATTAGTATTTTAACAAGGTTGAGTTGAGTTGAGCTAAGAACCGACATCACTGCACTCAGGACATTACAATACAAGCTCTGTCTCCTTGTTCAAAAGCCAGCGAAGAGTCAAACTACTAATCGTTCCAATCGCTATCTTATTGAAAGTTCTCCTGTTCTGAGATTCTTCCAGAACCCCTGCCGAAGGCCCCCCCCCCCCCAACCCTGCAATTTCATTCTTTCCACATACGGGTTCTCAATCTGTTCCCCCTCCATCCCCACCTTGTGCTGCAGGCACATGACCACCTCTCCCTTGTTCATGGATAATCTAAGACCAAGAGGTGCATTCCCAGTCAGCATATCAGCCTGTTCATTCCCCGCACTCCCGCATGGCTAGGGCAAAAAATCCACACAATTCTCACAAACTGTGACCTCTGAAGCGGGATAGCCATTCCACACGAAACATTCCTTTCTCCACCTTACTTAGCATATTCCTTGAGTCAATAATGAATGTAATGTATGTTGCAGTGGTGTGTAACATAGTTAGAGCAAGCTAGTTGCCCAGACAGAGCCTGTCGTGTAGACTCTATGGAAAATAAAAGCTGTCAAAAATATATGGACTGTTCGAGCGTATGTCATTACATTTTGTTAATTAGTCGAGACTCCAACTTCACAGTAATGGGTCACATTATAAAGCCCCTCGCCCGTGTCAGTGAATATCACACAAAATGCTCCTCACTGTCCCATGCGAAAAGTTGAACAGACAGTAGTTCCGACAAACCAATAGCACGCACAAACATACATGCACAAACATGGGGCAGTGAGGAGCATTTTGTGATATTCACTGGCACAGGAACGGAGCAATATGGGTACGACCCGTTGCCGTGAAGTTGGAACCGTGACTAACTAACTAACTAACTAACTAACTAACTAACTAACTAAAACATACATGCATTAGGCCGCTGCCTGAATGCCAACACAATAGTCCGTTACTAAAATTACAGTGTTCATAATCGAAGGAAGCAGCAGTCACTGGAAAACCAGCTGTTGCACACACATTGCTGCATAAAGCAAAGCCAACTATAGTGCGTTCACAAATGTTTACCCTCATTAACGTTAAATATTTTTGAAAAGTATCTGTTGCATCGTTATGAAAATTTTTCTGGAGTCTTATATTTACTTCCACCCAAGTAATATGTCTATGATAGGTCCAAAAGTAACTGAAATCATGGATTGCGGAGAGATTTCTTTGATTATTTTGGCGAAAATGTATTGAATTAACGGTAACTTGTGTTACAGTAAGTCAATTCGGGTAACGACGCAAGGCATTTCTTATTTGTATGGAAGTGGGTGCATTGTGAAATATTTGTAAAGACAGAGAATTTACAGAGTCATGGGGTAAATAATGAAGAATGGAAATGGAAATGGACAGGAAAGTAGAAGGAATATATTTCTTACCTTATCTTTCTTCTTCTCTTTTCTTCAGCTGCTGGTTAATAATGTGTACACAAGTTCTGTTACTTGGATGAAGGTAGCTTTTATATGGTGTTCATGAAAGCTTCCAAGCAGCTGTGTATTAATACGCGCTTTCAGTGACCAGAGATGATACCGCAATACAATCATCATGTGTCATTGTTCAGCTGTATTACTGTATGTGACGCACTCACCACCAAAAGGACAAAGAAGAAGGGAAAGGAAATGCACGTTATAATTCATAGGATTACGGTCCAACTATTCGTTACGACAGCCCCCGTACATAGTCCCCAGACACGCGCCCTACAAACGAGACACATTACAGACAGAAGACAAATGGTTAAGTAACAATAAAAGCACTCCGGCTAATGTTCCATTGTGTGTCTGTTCAACTGCCTAGCTTCAATTTTCCTCTATTACCGCCTTCCTGTAAATAAATTACCTCCGTTGAGTACGCGCTTATCTCGGATCTGCCTTCGTCCTCAATCTCGTTTCCCGTTCAAGTTAGATACGAGAGAAGTAGGATTTGGTTCCGTGTTCAGCTGTGCCTTATTGAATTATGTGAACAGCGTTTCTACTTCACAGTACACTCTTCTTCTTCTTCTTCTTCTTCTTCTTCTTCTTCTTCTTCTTCTTCTTCTTCTTCTTCTTCTTCTTCTTCTTCTTCTTCTTCTTCTTCTTCTTCTTCTTCTTCTTCTTCTTCTTCTTCTTCTTCTTCTTCTTCTTCTTCTTCTTCTTCTTCTTCTTCTTCTTCTTCTTCTTCTTCTTCTTCTTCTTCTTCTTCTTCTTCTTCTTCTTCTTCTTCTTCTTCTTCTTCTCCTCCTCCCCCCTCCTCCTTCTTCTTCTTATGATTAATGTTGTTATTATTATAATTATTATTACTTTTATTGCTATTATTATTACTAGTATTATTATTTCTTCTTCTTCTTCTTCTTCTTCTTCTTCTTCTTCTTCTTCTTCTTCTTCTTCTTCTTCTTCTTCTTCTTCTTCTTCTTCTTCTTCTTCTTCTTCTTCTTCTTCTTCTTCTTCTTCTTCTTATCCTTCTCCTTCTCCTTCCCCTTCTACTTCTCCTCCTCCTCTACCTCCTCCTCCTCCTTTTTCTTTTTCTTCTTCCGCTCCTTCTTCATTTTCTTTCTTTCTTTCTTTCTTTCTTTCTTTCTTTCTTTCTTTTTTAATTTTTTTCTTTCATTTCTTTCTTTCTCTATTTCTTTTTTCTTCTTCCGTCTCTTCCTCTTTTTCTCCTTCTTCCGCTGTCTTTAATCTCGCAATGCAGAAGATACCCTGAACAATAACTAAGCAAACTTATATGTTGACTGCCGAGATTTTATCTTGCAGATAGTTATTCAGTGTCAACTCAAACCTCCTGTGTCACCTCTTACAACATAGATGACATGTCACAGTGTTACTTATTATTCTTTGCTTTCTTTAAGAGTCTCAGGAAAGCACTCTGGCTTGTCTACATCTACCTTATTTAATTAATGTGTTGTTTTTATCTTCCTCTTCTTTTGTTTGCTTGACAGTCATTCATGAAATTGTCATTTACTGACAATATAGTACCTTGCGGTGTATGGCAGGAGTGTCTTGAGCCTGAGGAATTAAGGCCGCCTGGACTGTGCAGTCGCCGAGAACTGCGCAGGCTAGAGTTTTATTTTTGTCCCCGACAGAAAAAAACTCTACACCTTACCGAGGATTCGAACCCGGGTCTCCCGAAGAAAAATCCGGTATTCTAGCCACTCGGCCAGCCGCTCCTCGATGTTCGCTTGATGTCTGTCTATATTTGCAATGTTGACTCGTGTATGAATTTATTCTGTCTTTTGTTAAGTTTACTCTGTGGTCTATAAAGTTGATCTTCCACTGTTGTTTCTCTAGGCCAGAAAGTTTGCTTAGATATGTCGTATTTTGTGCAGTCTTGGAGTATGTGCTCTGCTGTCTGGGGCGCCAATCCACGTGTCCATGTGGCTGATTCGCCAGTAGTGTTTATCTTGTTCTCTTAGGACTGCTATATTTATTTATTTCTCTGCAGTGCATCCATTGTATTCTTTGCGATTTCTCCGAAATCACATCTCCGCTGCCATCACATGTTTCTCATGTTTTCTCATCTTTGTCCAAGTTACGCATTCATCGAAGTGGAACTCATTTAAACAGGCCCTCATTATTCGAGCCGTAAATGTTTAACTCAGCGGTGCATAATAAGACATACATTTCTTCGAAAATTCTTTAGAGGATGATGCTGTCATTAACACAGATGGGTCGGCCGTTCGACGCGCAAGGAGTTCATGGCGGCTCAGGCCGGAGGGAGAATTGTGAAGGAAGATTCTGGCGTGTTTGTCTTGACCACAAGTTGTCTGACAACGGAAGTCATGGCAAGTAAAGCAATAACATGGCTCGAGACACAGACATTCACTCGGGCGTGCTTCTTTAGTGACTCAATTAGTATGCTCATGAAGATAGCGATGGGATGAGTCCGAAGAGAGTGGTTGTTGTCTCTGGACTGGTCACAGCTGGCATAGATTAGTTTCATTTTCGTGCCAGGGCATGCGGGTGCCCACGAAAATTAGCAGACTGACAGGCTTGCTGGTAAGGCTCCTCTGGAGGGCGGACGAGCCGTAGACCAGGCTGATATACTGAATGCTCCGCGAGAAGTAAGTCGTTTGCGAGGACCAAGTGACGACTTTGAATCTACAGCCATGGTTAGATTGCGAGAACAGCAAGCTAAAAGAGGTGTGGCCAAACCACAACACTACAGAGGAAGTCAAAGAAGATTAATAGAACAACACAGAAATGGTGTCATGAGCCGCTACAGGCTGCGAGATTTACTGAGGAGGGGATCTGAGCACTTATGGGCAGAATGGTTAGATGCGCTAAGAGGATGAACTGTCAACTAACTAACTAACTAACTAACTAACTAACTAACTAACTAACTAACTAACTAACTAACTAACTAACTAACTCACTCACTCACTCACTCACTCACTAACTAACTAACTAACTGATTGACTAACTTACTTACTAACTAACTGACTAACTAACTAACAAACTGACCTACTGACTAGCTAACTATCTAACTGACTGACTAGCTAATTAACTAACTAACTAACTGACCTACTGACTAACTAACTAACTAAGGAACTAACTAACTAAGTAACTTACTACCTAACTAACTGACTGACTGACTAACTAACTAACTAACTACTTAACTAACTAACTAATTAACTGATTGACTAACTGATTGACTAACTAACTAACTATCTAACTAACTAACTTAGGCAGCGCGGTCAGGACCGTGTGGTATCATGTATAATTTGAGGCGGAAGAGATACACTATCGTTGATTGGAGATGGTGGTACTACAGGGAGGTACCTCAAATATATCCCTAATATTACTCCTAGATCTCCGGATTCATTGCCACTAATATATCTCTACGTTTACTCCTAAATATCCGGGTTATTGTCTAAAATGAATCAATAATATTACTCCCAAATATCCTCTAATACAGTGGTTCTCAAACGGTAGGGAATTAAGATTAATTCAAGATCACATTAACAAGAACCAGTTACTTGATATTGTCTTTCCCTCTAAATTTTACGGTTCTGTACTTCTCGCCCTAATGAAATTCGTTTTATAACGTAAGTAGACCCATAAGATGGCTGATAAGGCCTATTTTGGCTTGAAATGATCTTTGACAATGTGGGCAAAGAATGCTTGACGTTCCAGGAGGTAGGGTCTCCTGCAGTGGTTTTTCTACCCAGCGTTTTTTTTTTTTTTTACAGCTCTTGCAGTTCTGTTTGCTTCACAAGTGACTGCACCCTTGCGTAATGATGTACGTCACGAATTTCGGTCTTTGGTAGCAGTCTTCCAAGTGTCGTGATGAATCTCAACAGCTTTCAGTGAGATCTTCAGCGTGTCTTTAAAGCGTTTCCTCTGGCCGCCTTGGGAGCAATTACCAGAAAGCAGCTGGCCGTAAAACATCTGATTCTTCAACTACTATATAGAAATATCGATTATAGATGTACCACACAGAAATGTCAATTATCGATGTTTGAACTGCACTGAAATATCAATTATCGATATTTGTACTATACAGACATATCAATTATCAATGTTTGTATTACACAGAAATATCAATTATCCATGATTGTACTACACAGGAATGTCAATTTCGATGTTTTTACTACACAGAAATGTCAATTATCGATGTTTGTACTACACATAAATATCAATTATCAATGTCTGTACCACACAGAAATATCAATAATCAGTCTTCTCCTAATCTGGAGCTGTGTACTGGAGCACATTTTGGCCATCGTGACTCTTTACCCCTCTCTGTAATTCCATAGTTTAACACAGTTTGCAATTTTGTGTACTCATGTACCATATGTTGAGAATATCGGAATAGGCCTGTTTCGGAATCTACAAAGCACGCAGCTCCAAACAGTAAACACCGTATCACAATTTCCCTATATGACGAATCAGACGCAAATCAGCTGCTGACGATTTGCAAGTAGGTCGCTTTGCGTTGATTTCGATCGCATGACGCGTCAGTTGTTCAGAACGCAAACTACTGAACTTATAAAAATATTGTCTAATATATCACATGCAGCCAAAACAATGATGCGATTGACTGTGACGTCGTGTGAAGGATATACATTAATTAATTCAAAAGCTTTCCTCTGCAAAACGTCTCGGTCAGAAGCCAGATGTCGAGCGTCCGATACATCTATCTGGAGATCATCTGCACATCCTTCACACATCTTCTCTTTG
The DNA here is from genome assembly GCA_963921405.1 of Cepaea hortensis. NCBI lineage: Eukaryota > Metazoa > Mollusca > Gastropoda > Stylommatophora > Helicidae > Cepaea > Cepaea hortensis. Next base: position 98,146,287 of record OY992876.1, on the reverse strand, counting down.
GCCTTCCTCTTTCTATCTTCTCGGGCATATCAATCAATCATGTGCCATGCCGGAAAGCGTGGGCGGTCATGACTCGCCATTCACTAGATCACCAGAGTCGTGGATCAGCTCAGTGTTCCTGTCTCGTCCATGCCATGTGGCAAAGCCATCCAGGTATTTTCCTCTCAGTCTTCCTCTTGGTCTGTTCCCTTCGATCTTGCCAGTTGTCACTAAGTTCTTCAATCCATTTCTTTTCATAACATGTCCAAAACATTTTGACTGTCTACTTCAAATTTCTCTAATCAATTTACGATTGTCATTTATCTCCTGTAGTACTTGGTCATTGGTTTTTCTGTCTGTCCATGGTATTCTTTGCATTTTCCTCAGAAACCACATTTCTGCAGCCATCAGATGTTTTAAGCTTGACTGTACATTGTCCAAGTTTCACATCCATACAAAAGAACAGGCTCTATGTATCCCCTCAACACTCTTTTTCTCGTTTTAATTGACATCTTTTTATTGGCAGAATGTTTTTCATCTTGCTAAAGGCTACTTTCGCCATGGCGATTCTTGTTCTAATCTCTTCAAGGCATCTCCCATCAGATGTTATGACTGTTCCGAAATAATTGTATTGATTCACTTGATGAAGAATAGTCCCATTTACTGGTATATTACATTGTGGTATTTCGTTCTTCCTAGTGACGACCAAAACCTGTGTCTTTTTACAATTTAATTCTAACCTCAGTTTCTCATCGTGTACAACAACCGCATCCACTAATTGTTGCAGATCCTGTGCATTGTCTGCAATCAATACTGTATCATCTGCATATCTAATGTTATTGATGTTTCGTCCTCCAATGCTGATTCCATTTATATCTTCTACATTTCTGAAAATATTTTCACTGTATAGGGAAAAAAGGTCTGGAGACATTACACGTCCCTGCCTAACACCTCCCTTAATAGGCTGATATTGTCCCACTTCATTATCAATCCTTATGGCAGTTTGTTGTTTCCCATATATGTTTTTTTAAAGTCTAATGTCTTTGACATCAATTTGTAGATCTGCAAGCATATCCACCATGTTGACATGTCTAACGCTATCAAAAGCCTTTGTGTAGTCAATAAAGCAAAGATGAATATCCTTATTTACTTCTATAGCACGTTCAATAACTGTCCGCAGCATATACACAGCATTTACTGTACCCTTTCCTTCTACAAACCCACATTGTTCTTCCTCTAATTCATGTTATATTTTCTTCCTCACTCTTTGCATGATAATTCGTAGCAGAATCTTTGTGATGTGAATCATTATACTAATTGTTCTATGTTGATCACATTCCAAGGCACCTGATTTCTTTGGGATTGCAATAAATACAGAGTTACATAATTCAGGAGGTATATCTCCAGTATCATATAATGTGTTCAGCAGTCTGGTGACTTGATCTATTCCATATTCTTCTAACGCTTTAATCATTTCTGTTGTGATGTTATCTGCACCGGGGGCCTTGCCAGCTTTCATATGCTTAAGAACATTTCGAACCTCCATCTTCAAAATTGGCGGTCCTTCATTATTAAATCTTCTTCTTCTGCTGCGTTCATCCGAAATGTTTTTTTTCCGGACGTGATTGCTTGTGCCTGTTTACAGCAGAGCTGCGTTCTTGGGCCGTTAGGCCGACACATCTGACTTCTGCGGGCATTTGTTGACTGGGTTAACCTTCCCGGGGATTATTAAATCTAATATCATACTGTTCCTCTCTGTTATCATCATAGAGGTTTTTTCACATAATCTGATCCATACCTGTAGAATCTGATATTTCTCTATTATGATTTTGCCATCTTTAGTTTTTAGACAGCCTGCTGATGTATTTGTTCTTTTATTAGTAATTTCCTGAATTCTTTTGTGCACTAATTTGGTATTTTGACTGTAGTGTTGTTGCTCAAATTCTAAGTACTTTTCCTCATGTCATGCTTCTTTTGTCTCCTTACATAATATTCTGACTTGTCTGTGAATTTCTTCATATGTGGCAGAATTATTTTTGCTGAGTCTTCTTGTTTCCATTAGGTGTAAAATTTCTTCAATCATCCATTTCTTACGACCCACCTTCTTTAATTTTGGAATAGTTGTTTCTACAGCCAAACTGATTGACTTCTTCAACATTTCCCATTGATCATCCACATCCTGGAATAGGATCTCTAGATCAGACAATATATTAAATCTTTTCTGTACTTCTATGTTGAATTTGTTTTGCATTTCCTTGTCATTACTCAATGTACACAAATCATATTTAGTGTTTCCTGTTTGTGACAAATTATTAGATGATTGACAGAGGACCTAGTTTGTAGTGTTCTCTGGAGATATATCTTGAAAAATAAATAACAAGATAAAGGATATGATTTAGCACGGTTTGTCTAGAGGTCACTCAAATGAGCTAATCATTCCCGCAATAGCCTTTTTTGGAGAACATTTTTCTTTGGCTCAAACCCCCACTGTGAGACCACTATGTATCTACACAGAAATTTATAAAAGAAGTAAAATAGTTCACCCAAGGCCAGAGAAGATCTGAACTATTAGCGCCTGTACAACTGAGGATCCCTCTCACTCAACATAATGTTGCCAGTATGCTATTCGTCCGTCACATAGATCTTTCCCTATATTTTTTGTCATTTTGTGACCTATATCAGTTCAATTAGTCTTTAGGACTTTAGGACTCATTTATTTGTAGACAAACAAACTTCAACAATAACGGTACATTACATCTGTTGGACAAGACATCTACATGACAGTTTCCTGCCAAAAGTGGGACATACATTCACAAGGAATTGTTTACACCACAATTGTACAAGATAGACATCATGTGATGCTTGACAACATCTATACAGAACTTTTCACAATATGTATAACCAACCACAGCACTTAAGACAGTCACCAGAGACAACACTTGACAGCAACTGTACAAGAAATTCACTGGGGATATGTACTTAAAACTGATTCATTAAATACACAATTTATTGAGTTGGTGAGTAGAGTGGTGACCATTGCCTCATCTCCTGTCATGTCAACACTTCAATTATTGCATAGAAAATGCATAAAATATGTCACACATGCAGGTTGATAAACAAGATACAACACTTCTTATTTACTCCACCACCCAATAACTAACTCTACTTCTCCTCCTCTCTCTAATATCTAACTACACCATCCCGTTACAGTATCGGTAACTATATTCATTTCCTGACTCTTGGGAATTTAGGAAATCCTATCCATGGGCAACTCAAGGAAGAAACTACTGTTCTGGGTCTGTTGAATCCTTTTATCATCAGCATGGATGTTGGACTAGCTCCAGTTAGCAGCTTCCCCAGAATAAGCTTCATGGCAGATTCATTCCTCTTGAAGACAAGATTTGGTATGATGATATGGTACTGCATCTCACGGTTGATCAGGCTGTTAGTGAAGGCTGTCACTGGGTACTTCAATAATGACATACAGAATGTCCCATACACTGCAGCTACTCACTTAGCCAGATCAACTTCCCTACTGTTCATCACATTCTTCAAGAATCACTGTGTGAGCATCCGGCTGGATATTTTCTAAGTTTTGTCTTAGATAAACAAACACTCCAAGTTACCCCACAGTTCTCCATGAATGTAGTTCATAGAACAAGATTTGATGTTAGTCTCAGTTGATCTTTTGACTGACTCAAGATCACTGTCCAGTTCACCACATTTGTAGTGCTTCAGATTGTGTCATGCTCCCATTTATGCATTCAGCTGTTGAGCTGAGAGAAAACTCTTCTTGATATTCCCACATTTTGATAGGGAGTCACATCTGGATCTAGGACTTCTGGTTAGTTGTCCCAGATGATATATGGATGCCTCTCCTCCATACTGTTCTCTGTCGACATATAAAATGGCACAACATCTCTTTACATATGTTAAAAGATAATGTTATTATACATCAACAGACACAGATTGGGGATGGGGAGGAAAAGGATGGGTGTGGTCCAAACACACCTCTCCTTGTTTGATGATGCAGTGTATTTCACTCTGATGTACTGTGGGTGATATGTGTTCCATTCACCCTTATCTGTGGTAATCACAAGACCATATGCTGAGACAGGGTAGCTTAACACAATTACAAGCATTCATGTGGTCTAAGTTCCACCATGTTTGAACCACAGTAGACCTGGGCACAAGGAGGACCAGACACAGTACAGCAATCATTGTGACATAGCAACATGGGACAGGCATTGTGAAGGGAAATGGAAAATAGGCATTTACAACTACAATATGCAATATGGATTAACTAATGGCATTTACCCAATTAGCAGACCAGACATCCATTCCTATGGCTGTGATGTTGGTGCATGAATGTCCTATTCCATATTCACTTACACAGCAAGGCCAGACCTCACCCCTTTTCTCAGACAGACCTGGCTCACAGGTACATCATCTTCATCATCATCAGGTGCTCTTTCCCCACTGAGTAATTTTCATGTCTACTACAGTAGGCAACAGAAGCTCAATTGCATAGCAATGGTTCATATATGCACCAAGCACATATGGGAAAAACATGTTTAGTCCCTGTAAATTTGCATGAGCCATACATTATATTCAGCCAACTAAGACACAGGTTCACACACCTATGGTTCTCTTAGGAACTAGTTTATATGAACCATCCAACAGTAGAGGTAACAGTGTAATGCTGCAGAGAGAAATGATATTCTCTTGAGCTTAATTTTGCCACCAGGCATCACATGGACTTAGCAATTCTGGCGTGCCACACACAACCTGTTTACATATGGATATTGAAGCATCTTTCCTTCCACTAGATGTGAGAGGCTATTTATTAAATCACCAACTCACTCACTCCATCATTCTCAGCGTTTTACAAAGGAACGTGTACATGTTTCATCACTCATTCCCATTCAGACTGCCATTTGTTAACTCGCGAGAGCAAAGGTACAGTTGAGTTAAGAATGAGTCATCCTAGGCATGAAGAATGCACAAGGGGTTTGGGTTTGCGAATCTGCATGAGTGTGTCATACATTCATCAAGCATACGCAACCAGTCACAACAAGGGATTGATATGCACTCGGAGTATACAGCGTGAAAGACATGTCAAGGTGGAAGATGCAGTGTTCAGAATTCTGGCGCATAGAAGTTAGGTTTTCCACTTTCACATTTTATTCATAAAATACTCATACATTCTTCTCATTCGTTTATCAGGCACAACTACAACATTAAAGTATGTTTTAAAGTGGTACCTGCTGTCCAGAGAACAATATATTATTGAATCTTTAAGGGCATTGTTGGGTCATCACATCACACTAGCGACCGCTCCTGGTGAGATCCCCGCTCAAACTAATTAGATTTTAAAATATGGCCCAGGAATAGCGTGGGCTCATTACTTATGAACCAATCAAAAGACAAGTGCATACCGCCGCCTCCCCCAACTCGTTCTAGAACATTCGATCTAAGAATAGCCCTTATATTTGGGATGGTCCCCGTTTAGACTTAAAGTATCTTTATGAAATGTGTCGGACTGGGAATGTGGGGTTCTGTTCCATCATGCTACACTGTTATATACTTGACTTTCTTCAACTTTATCCTCAATGTTCCTGTAAGTAATCTGTGGTCACTATAACAATCAGCACTGGGCTCTGTTTTTGCTATTGTTAACGTGTTTCTAAATCTTCTGCTAATTGGTGTTTAGTCAGTCTGGTTTATAATCCAGCTATCAGGACTCCTCCATGTCCATAATCTTCTAGGGTGTTGCTTAAACCATGTGTTTTCTACGATCATTTCCTGTTCTTTTGCCCACTCTGCGAGTCTGTATCCTCTTTCATTTCTTTCTTCTAAACCATAGATTCCTAGTGTGTATCTATCACCTTGATTTCCTACTTTTGCATTGAAGTCCCCTATTATGGTGTTTATTTCTGAATTTTTACATTTCTTTAAGGAAGACTGTATGTCATTATAAAATTCCTCTATACCATCTTCACTGGATTCTCCTGTTGGGGCATATACTTGAATAACATTTATGTTAAAAGGGCTGCCACTTAATTTAACTAGTAGAACTCTGTCCGACACGGCCCAATATCCTTGAACAGATTTTGATGTTTTCCGGTCCAAAATAATTGCCACTCCCCATTGTCGATCTTCACCTCCAGAATAAATAATCTTAAAATCTTCGTTTATCTTGATGCCTGCTCCTGTCCTATTCGTTTCGCACATCCCTAAAATATTAAATTTTTCTCTTTCCATTTCTTGTTGTATGTTATCTAATTTTTTGTCGCCGTTTAGCGTCCTAACATTCCATGTTGCTAATTTTAATGTCTCTGTCATTGTCTTGCGATGATCAGTCTTTAGGCGAATCATAATGTACTAGACACTTTTAAAGAGGTAGTTTGCCGTTGCTTTCCTCTATGGCAGTAACCATATTGGTCGTTTGACCGCAGCCATTGTCTCGGGCATATACTCGTCTATTATTGGGTCTCTCCAATCTTTCGTGACGCTTCAAGTGACCAACATATTTAAATCTTCTTTGTTTTATCGTCTTTAGTAGTCAACCTTCTTCAAAATTCATTTATTTTCGTATGGATGCATTTGCTCTTTTCTTTACCCAAGATATTCTTAGGACTAGTCTATAACATTTATATTCAAAGGCATGTTCAGCTTGTTTAGTAAGTAGCCAGGTATCCCAGGCGTATGTTGTAATGGGAAAGATGCATGCTCTTGAAAATCTATATTTGGTTCAGTCTTTCCCACTCCACAATGTATTCTATTGTTTTAGTCTTTGAAGAGCAATAAATATTCGTCTTTTAAATTTATTTCATTGTGTCACCATTGTTGGTAATCAAAGACCCATCTATTGGGCCGATATCTGAACGCTGCACGTCATCGTAAAAAGTACGCACCAGAAAATACAATTGTAAAACGTGTATATCGGCAAACTCTGCTTTATAATTTAAAAATTTGGGAATATCAATGGAATGCCGGAGGTGTAGCGACATATATTATAGTTCTGACTGAGTTTCAAATAACCATCGGAGCCATTTAAAAAAAAAATTTCTTTGTATTAGTTTTTCAAAGTTTTTTAAAATATTTTTAAGCATAATGGTAATAATAATAATTATTATTATAATTGTAATTTATATTAGTTGTAACCTTCTTCTCACCTGAATTGTACAGTTGGGACCATCATCGCATGTTTGAGAACGTTGGGAGAGGAGAGGAGAGGAGTAGGTCAGAATGCCAGAGGGAAAGTCAGATCTGTGCAGATTCATCATTACATTAGACCGGGAGAGTAAGGATTGGCCAGCAGGCTGTGCTGAATGGAAGCTGCAACAGTTGATTCATGACAGGTAAACATAATCAACATCATCATGATCATGTGCCGATAAGCTTGGGCTGTCTTCTTCTTCTTCTTCGTTCATCCGGAGTTTTTTTCGGACGTGATTGCGTTGTGGCTGTTTACAGCAGAGCTGCGTTCTTGCGCCGTTAGGCTGACACATCCGACTTCTGCGGCCATTTGTTGACCGGGTTAACCTTCCCGATGGTGGTTGGGCGGTCACGTTTCCTCATCTCACAAGATCACCTGAGTCGAAGATTAGCTCCGAATATTCATGTTTCGACCATGCAACGTGGCCAAGCCATCAAGATATTTACTTCTCCACCTTCCTCTTTGTTCTTTCCCCCTCAATCTTGCCAGTTTCCACCAAGTTCTGCAAATTATTCCTTCTTATAATGTGTCCCAAAAATTTTTTTGACTGTCTACTTCTATTTTCGAAACATTTCCTCCAACACACATGGGGAGGAGCTCGAGACTGCACTTGAAACCATTAACCTGGTTTGTATCAACAGTGGCTGTGTCACCAGGACAGAAAGCCGTCCAGGCGATGAGGACAGTGCTATTGATCTGGCGCTGGTTTCTCCTTCACTCACTACAGTGTGTAGATGGGGTGTCCTTGGACACCACGGCAGCGACCACGAACGAACGAACGAACGAACGAACGAAAATATTTATTTTCAAAGGGTTAAGAATTGGGCACGCAGGCCCGTCTGACATTCTGCCCTTCTTCTCTATTTCCTCTCATACATTCTTTCATTCAACATCTCTTATGAAGCAATTCTTTGACAACAAAAGAACAAAAAACATTGAAACACATGAAAAATAATCAATAATACATGACTCATTGAGGCAATGTTTAACATGGGCATCATAAATACCCAAGGCGGGTGTAACGTGCCACACATATGGGAATTGTTTTTTTTTTTTTTTTTTTTTTGGCTAGTTGTCGTTCGAGATAATTTACCATTATTATTGTCTTTGTTGCTGTTTTTTTTTTTTAAAGGGGGCATGTAGTCTGTTTTGAGATACTGTTCAAACATGTTGCGACTGTATGTATAATGATTGGTGGTGTCTTTGATTTCTTGTAGAAGATTATTCCATAACTGAGTGGCAGAGTATGCTAAGCTTGTTTTATATAAGTCTATCCTAGGTTTAGGGACATGAAATATATTTAATCGTTCACTATGTCTTGCGTTATATTTAAACAATGGCCAAAGGTATTTTTGAAATAGGATTTTGTGAGTTAGTTTAGCCTTATTAAAAAGTAGGCGTTTTTGGAGTGGCAGTAACTGAAGACGTTCATGAAGGTTAGGATTGTCTGTAAACTTATCACCATTGATTAGACGCACTGCCCTTTTCTGGAGCGAATAAAGGCGATTTGTTATTGATTTGGAGCATCCATCCCAGATTGTGGTGCAATAATCAATATGTGTTTGTATGTGGGAAGTATAGAATATCTTTCTTGTGTTTTCGTCGAGGAAGTTTTTAATTTTGGCAAGTTGGTATACTTTTTTGGCTATTTGTTTAACTAGAGCATGAACAAGGGAATTAAAGGATAGATTTTGATCTATGATAAGACCCAGTGCCTTGTGCTCGGTTACACTTTCTATAGGTGTGCTACCAATGTGCAGCTGAAGAGTTCCCTGCGAGTTTAGAGTGTGAAGTCTTTGCCTCATTCCTATTAACATAGATTTTGTTTTAGAAATGTTAATTTGCATGCGGTTTGCATGACTCCAGTTAACTACAATATTTATTTCCTGTTGCAAGGATAATTCTAGCACATTACGATCAGTAGCGTTTGTATATACCGTGCAGTCGTCTGCAAATAAATCGCAGGACGATGACAGATATAAGGGAAGATCATTTATATAAATGGCAAATAACAAAGGGCCAAGTATAGACCCCTGAGGTACTCCAATATTAATGGTAATAGCTTGGGATAGAGATTTATTGTGTGATACTACTTGTTTTCTGTCTAATAAGAATGTGTTTATTAATATCACTATATTAAAGCTTACTTTCATTGTTTCCAGTTTTTTAATTAGGATAGTATGATCTATATTATCGAATGCTTTTTTTTAAGTCTATAAACATCGTTCCACATAGAGTATTGTCGTTAATATTTTGATGCCAGTTTTCTATCATGTTTGTTAGGGCCGTATGGCAGGAATATTTTGGCCGAAATCCTGACTGATTGTCAGCTATTAGTTTGTGGCGAACTAAGTGCTCTAGTGTTGTTTTGTGGATGTGCTTGGATCTAGCGGTTTGGATAAAGAGGCTAATATGGAAATTGGCCTATAATTACTCATGATACAATCGTCTAATGAACCAGCTTTTAAATGAGGATACACTTTAGCGATTTTAAAGGCTGATGGGAAGTGACCTTTGGTGAGACATTGATTGTATATAAAATTCAGTGACTCGCAGATCCGATTACTGATTCCATCTAGTCCTGATGAGTTATTGTTTTTTAGGCTACTGAGGTGAGTAAATACTTCAGTGGTCGTCATTAGCGGTATGTTTGTGGGAATGTCTCCATAGCATTTGCTCTCACAGAATGATGATAATAAAGATATGTCATGAGGCACATCTGGTATTGCGGCCTTCAGTTGGTTTATGTCAGACTGAAAGAAACTACTGAATTGATCACATGTAACCTGATTTGATGGTAACGATTGTGATGATTTGTGTTTGCTTGTCAAGGTATTAATTGCTTTACATATATCTTTAGTGTTGGTTTTATCTACTATTAAGTTCTTAAAATAGTTTTTCTTTTCCTTTCGAATAACAACATATTGAACTTTGTTTCTCAGACTACGGTACATAGTTAGATCTCTATTTTTATGTGCCCTGTCCCGGTCTCTCATAAGTTCAACTACCTCCTGTGTGATCCACGGGGGCTTAGTGTGATGTTTAACACGAACTTCCTTAAATGGAACATGCTTATCAAATACGCTTTGAAAGGTCTTCAGCCAGTGGTCCAGACCATCATTTGGGTCAGGAAGCTGATAAACATAGTCCAGAGATGAGTTGAGCAAGTCTTGTAAGAAGGCATCTTGATTGAAGTTTTTGTAAATTCTATATTTTATACTTATATGTTTGTGTTTGGGAGTTTGGTGCCTCTTTTCGACCACGTGCAAAATACTGGGTAGTGATTGCTCATTGCATTAATAGGTACAGTACATTGTGTGATGTTGTCAGCACACGTAGTATAGATATGATCTGTAAGTGTTGCAGATGAATTTGTTATTCTAGTGGCTTGTTTGACTAACTGTTGGAAGTTATATGACTCTATTATGTTTTCCCATGTTTTGTTTGATTTGTTAGTGTCTATGTTGAAGTCGCCTAGCAGTATTATTTCTCTAGCATTACTAAAGACAACATCCATCATAGTGGTGAATTTTTCATACCAGATATTTCCTGCACTCTGGTTTCGATAAAGATAGCCAACTACTAGGATTTTGAAGCTTAACCTCAAGGCATACACCTCAATCTCACAGGTATCAAAATCTAGCCTACGGTTGGCGTTAAGCGAGTTAGAAATATAAACTGCAATACCCGTCTCGTGTTTCTGATAGGGATCTATTCTAATGGTTTTAAAGCCTCTGATAGCGATGTCATCATCTGAGATGTTGCTATTTAATCGACTTTCGCTAACGCCTAACATGTGAAAATTTTGATTAACTATAAGTGATAGTTCAGGCAGCTTCCCTAATAGATGGCAGATATTTAAATGCCCGATTCTGAGCCCATTATTACTGAGCCAGTGTTCGTACCTATTAGACATTTTAACAATGCGTAATCATGAATATTTTAAAACACAAAATGAATACAACTTACGTCCTTTATAACAAATACACACTCTAAATTACAGAGAAACAGAAATATCTCTATCAATATAAACACACACACACACACACACACACACACACACACACACACACACACACATACACACACACACACACACAAAATAGTATAAAGATAAGTAAGGATGATGAGCGAAGACCCCCTCACTCAGAGTATAAACACGATAAATAGTATTATAAAAGATATCTAAGTGTCAATCTATGTGACTTCAATACGAGTCAATGTTTACAGCCGAGTACAATCTAATACGTTGCTATATAAATCAATAATCAAGTATGCGCATAAACTTTCTAGGAGAGGCTCTTTCTTGTACCGAGATCCGGTGTTGCTTTGTACTGAATTGCTAGTAAATACCAGGCTGTGTTGGTCCTTGGTACAGCGACATCATAAATACCTGCCGAAGTGAAGCTGGGCTAAACCGTGTGAGGTATAACAACTCTGGGTTACAATGGAATGGATACTGTTGATTTCTCACGGGTGTGTAACGACTTCCAACTACAGGCTCTGATTCGTGGCTAACAGGAGGCTGTGGTGGCACGTTGTTGTTACTACTGGATTGATCCTTGCTGTGGAGAAGAGGGAACGTATCTTCATAATTATCACCCTCCTGTGTGAAAGAGGCCGTATTGTACGGATTTGGTGTGGTGGAAATGTTCCGTCTGGCTTGCATATCAGGTGCCGTGGTTATGAGTGGTCTACTCTCTTCTGGCCTATTGGTACTTGATGAGGCGGCAGTATGTCGTCTGGCTTGAGTTTGAGGTGGTGTAGCTAAAAGTGTCCCACGCGATCCAGTATTGGATGTAGGTTTTGTACGTTCAGGGTATTTAATATTTTTGGCGAGCAAGCTGGTGCCCAATGTAAACAAATGTACTTGATCCTTATAAAGTCGCCTTTTAGGTGCTCCAGACTGTGAAGTAAACACCGGTGTGTTGTTGATGAACTGTATGTTGTTGTGAGAACAAAACTTCTGTAATATGTTGTTATTTATGTCAGCTAGACGACGCTGAAATCCATAGCTCGGTGATATGACGGAGGAGAAAGAAATGGACGTAATCCGTTCAAGAGCGCCAGCAGTTGAGATGTTGTGATTTGCTGGTTGTTCATGGTGTCATTGATACCAATATGAACGCTTGCCTTTTTACGTTAAAATTTACAGCCAACCTCCTAATCTTGTCTGTTAGCCGGTCAACACCAGCCCCAGGCAATGGAATTATGGAAACAATGTCCTTGTCTGTAGTAGCCATCCGGTCGCTGTATAGACCTTTCATTAGAGAGTCGCCTATTATAATGTGTGTACAGTCGGGTTGTGCTGTCTGCACATGTTGGTTGTCAGTACGCTTTGCTCGTTGTTTCTCCCATTTAGCAGCAGTCTGTACGTCTCCATGTGACTCTCCCTGTGTTTCCTGGAGGCGTGTGTTGTCTGTTGGCAGTGCACTATAGCACTGTACGTTTTCTGACAAATTTTCTTGAAGCACTTCGAATCTGTTGCTTATTTTTACACCAATGGGATAGACTGCTTGTAGCGTTTTATCTTCCTCTGCACGTTGAGGTTTTTTCGCGTCTTGTTTTGTTATTTGTTTTTGGTGAAACTGGGCTTCAAGATTCTCCGAATTTGATACAGCTGCTTGGGAATTACACGCTTGATCAGTTGGGTTGGTGGTGGACTCCTGCTGTAATGTTTCTATTGTTTTTCTTAGCAATAGATTTTCCTCTCTCAGGAGCGTGATTTCTGCTTTGAGAGCAGTGTAGTCACTGCTGGTCTTGCTATTAGCTTCAATGTTCGCTGTAACAGTAGCAGTGAGCGTCTTTAAGGATTGTTCTATTACCTCAATGCGCCTATGACAATCGCACGATTGTCCATTGATAGTTGGCGTGTTATCTAAGGCTGGTATTTCTTCTGCTACTCTTACGTTGGTCTCAACGTTGTTTTGGAGGTGCTCCATTGGATATTCAATGACCAAGAGTACTGATGGGGTAGCTGACCTCGTGTTGATGGTATTGTCCTGTTCATCATTGTATGTGTTAGTTGAGAAACATAGTCTGCTGTGATGTCCACAGCTGTAGTTGTGGGCTGTTTAGATTTTGAGTCCTCACTCGAGACGAGCATGTTGATGATATCTTGTGTCTTTGATATGTCTCTACTCGTGAATGTAAGTATTGAGTTCTCCAGCTCGACAAAGTCTAATTTTAGCCAAGAGTTAATGTTGTCAACGCTGCCCTGAGCTAGTAACTTGTTCTTCGAATGATATAAGTGTATTGTAAGGACTGGCGTCGTAATCAGATCTTCCACGTAGGCCCCGCTTCTATCTTGTCTGTGTTGGATTCGTTCAGGCTTGTAATAATTGATGAGGCACGTTCGAAATGCCTCATAATGGAGTATATTGTTAAAGGATAATGTAACACATTGGCCAGAGTTGGTGTGTTGGACGACTCGGCCGGCTGGATTCACACACCTGGCTAGCTTGGTCTTCACCACCTTCTCTTGTTTAGTGTGTATGGTTTATTCACGGCCGATCGTAAACAGGATCTTGTTTTAACACCAGTCACCTTCAGAGAGGCCTCTCCTATCGATGACATTACTGCATCATGTTATCAAACCCGTTTGAAGAATGCAGCGAACTCATTGTAGTCTAGACGCGCCGCGGGCTATTTGAAGTCATGTGTTGCGGTTCGTTTGTTTTGATAATTGAGACAATAACATGTAGCTGATCAGGGACTTGCGATATTGTGCTTGGCGACTCACCACGCGCTAGTCAAGCATGGTTTAATCACACGTTGTCGTTAATCGATAATTGGTAGGTTTCAAAATTGAATGACCTTACCGTCCATTTATCAAAGAAATCCTCATTTCACTAAACCACAGTCACATAAACTTAAGATATTAATTCATATTAGATCCAGTTTTAGAACTAACACAATGATATACACAGCATCTCGATTGAAATAGGCAAAACTTTTGATAAATTCTATAAAAACTGGGAGAGCTTGTGAAAACACGTCCGCTCGTAACCGGAAACTGTGGAATTATGAATTTGGAATTATAACACAACCCTTGCAGCATATTGGTGGAGAAAGGCAGAACCAGGCAGCACAAGCTAACGGTCAAGACTTTCCAGTATGACAGTACAGGGCAAGATGTGGTGAGTAAAACAAGACGTGACAAGCCCAGGAAGCTTCAGGGCAGGAAATAAAAGCTGGGAGCAGCCACCTTGGTGGAATTTTGAGGTGGAGAAGGCCTGTAAGGATAAGCGTAGTGCAGTAAGTAAATGCAAAAGGCCAAGAAGAACAGTGTTGTCCATCCTGGTCCCTGCATGCACTAAGAAAGAGAGATGCACACAAAAATAATCTATTTTAAAAAAACTGGTCAAGGTGGTTAAAAGTGAAAAATGGGCAGAGGTGTGTCAAAGAGTAAGCACAGACAAGTCACTGAATTTGTTCTGGCGACTACATAAAAGCATGAGTGGGGTAGTCAAGAATAAGAGCATTTCTGACTTCCAAGGTGCCGACCTCATCTGGCAGAGGACTGATGAGGACAAGGGCAAAGCCCTCTTTGAACGCTATCTAGAGCAGAGCAACCAGACAGACATGGGAGGCCGAAATCTTGCCAAGGAGGTCACATCAGACAGGTGCAAGACCCAGAACACTTTGGATGAAGACACAGTGACAGTGAAAGAAATCAAGACTGTGCTTCGACGATCAAAAAACAGCGCTCCAGGGTCACATGGCATAAGATACGACGACATCAATATGTGTACCGATAACGAGCTAGAGAAACTAGCAGACATGTACAACAACAGTATAGAGAGTGCTCGCATCAAGGAGGAGTGGTTACACAGCTATCTGATTCCCTTGCCGAAGCCTGACAAAGACCACACAAAAATTCAGGGATATCGAGTTATAACCATGCAGAATACAACAGGCAAGCTGCTGGAGAAGTTAATTGCCAGGAAAATATCAAGCCAGCTAGAGAGGCAAGGTGTTTTCCCACCTGCCCTGGGTGGGTACCGTCCAAAAAGAGAAGCCTGGACGAATACAGCAGTTTTTGCCCTTGATGTCTTTGAAGGTTTCCACTCAGGCATTGAAACCTTTGCTGCAGCGATTGATCTTGAGGACGCGTACAACAGAATACCATTGGTTTTTTAATGCTTCATCTTCTTGAACTCAAAATAAGTCCATTCCTCCTTAGTTGGATCGCTGTAGCCCTCTTTCAACGGAAAGTAGTTTTGTGATGTGGCAGTTGGACTTTGGTACCAACAACAATATATCTTGGCCATCATCATTATCTCCAGTACTGTTCAACGCCTACACACTGCGAATCACAAGTGAGCAGATCACTGGACCTGGTAGGACATTGTCAAATGCCGATGATGTTTTAGTGTATCGTCAGGGTAAGGATAGAGAACTACAAACCGAACTCAATCGCATAAGTACTTGGTGTGCTGAAGCTGGGGCAATGGTCACCCCAACAAAGGCAACCGTGACTTGGTTCTCGTTGAATAATCATATTGTCTGTCATGTAGCAATGCAAATGACAGTGAGGCAGGCAATTGATGAGTTAGCGCATCAAAGAAGAAGATAAAAAGTGCCACAAATGGTGAACATTGTGACACCAACATTGAACGCAATTGAGACGTCATGATAGGACGTCACCTAACGCCATAACGGCTTAAGCATTAGTGGTGTGCCAGCTTACAAGGCGATAGCATGTGTTTTCAATACCAGTCTCGGGATTCAAACCGTTCCTAATTCATAAATCACCAAAGGCAGCATTGGCCGTTGGAGTTCGATTATGGTGAGCTCCGGTTGAAGGTAGGCCAGTATATTTGATTTGCATTATAAAGACACTAGGCGGCTGGCCCTGTTCCCAACACTCTCACTGGTCTGTGGAGATGATTTCTGATGGAAGAGCGGGAGTGCATGGAGAGAGAGAATGACTGAAGTCGGCATCAATCCCACACTCATCACCGTAGTCTGAGATCAGCTGTAGTAAATACATTGCAGTTCACTCCATCAGTATATTCGTTGAGTCGTTGTTTTGAAGTTCAGATGGTTACCCTGTCCGGTATCAGAATGCCTCAATATATGCTGTCGTGTACCATGATGCCCAGAGCCACTTAGATCTTGAGGTGAGCTTGCTGCATTATAGAGCCTGAACTCTTATCATTGTAGAGAGGAAGCAACGTCACCTCATGACATGGGAGCGTCGTCCGAAGAGATTTGAACCATTGGTTTTGACATGAGAGCGTCGTCCAAAGAGATTAGAACCAGTACCTCTTGACATGGGAGCGGTCATATTCTCAGTCTGATAAAGAAACACATTCATGAACACACAACTTATCTGTAAATGTGAGGATCATGCCGATCAATAGCTGGTGATCCAGTGGCGCATCCTCGTTTGTTCAATTGTCTTGTAATCTTGTCAATGATTAACTGCACTGACATTGTCTGCTAGAGACCGTTTTTTTTTTTGATGCAGGAGAGAACATCTGTGCTATAATTGATTATCTGAGGCCGCATATTGACATTATCACTCTAATTGTTGGCCCAGATGGAGAACACTTGCTCGCATGGGATTATACTCATTCTAGGAGCAAGATTGAAAGTCTAATTGTACTATATTTGGAAAAAACTATCAATTACCATTTTGGGATCAAAAATAGATGTCACTATACATAGGAGACACACTGGATACGGAAGATTTTTAATAACTGATTGATATCAAGATCTTCAAAGTCAGTGATTGTCGGATCTTCATTAGGTCACCTTCTCTGGTTGATTGTGTCGTGTATACCAACAACAGTTCGTCACAGTGACATATGTTCTACGGAAATCGAAAGTTTGTTTTTCCAGTGCTATTCAGGTGTACGAGATAATCAACGCCTCGCTGAGGCTGTATCAACACAGTGGTTATTTTAGTGCATATCGACAGAGCATTACAAAATATTGCTAAACCTGATAGCTACATTGAGTAGCAAATAACACTCACATCAGTCAGGCTCCTTCTAGGGCTGATCACAGGCATCGTGCCTAGGGTGTTATTCTCGTAATTTGTTTAACTTAAGACAGCTCAATGTGTTAAACTTGTACGGAAACCTGATGAATTAACGCCCAAGTACAACGAAATGGACACAGTGATGTCATTTATGAAGGTACGCAGACCTTGGATTTCAGGAACGTGCATATAAACTCATCAGATTCGTGCTTACGGAGTAACATCGAACAAAATTATTGATTGGATTGCACAATTATTGAAGAGGATTTCTACACCATTATTACGAACATAATAATCAATTGGATTGGTCTACTATCAAACTATTGGAAAACGTTTGCTGATTCTTGAGCTGAGTATTGTATTTGTTTGTGGTTTGTCAGTAATTAGTTATAGTCAGAATACTGTAATTTTGCACGCATTCATTTTGTCTTTATTATCGTAACCGTGATGACGTCATAGGCGCGATACACAATTTTGTGCTGTGAATTCTTATGCGCGGTGCATTATTGATTTGTTACATAATGATAGGATTTCTTTGATAAATGCTTGAATCTAAAGAACTTTAACTCTGTCTATACTGTAACTGCTGAGTTATAGGTCGTGTCTATTATAAAATTATTTGTCATTTTTCATTATTAATGTATCTAATTGTAATTTATTAATTATTTCTTTCGACTTTCTTCGATTTTATCTGTCGATTTTAATACTTATAAGCCATGTCTATGGTTTGGTAAATTATTTTTTTTTTTCTTTTCTTCATTTCTCACGTTGATTATTATTATTGAATATTGTAGAAACATAAAGACATGTCATCATTACAGGATTTTGTTGCAATTGGGAAAGATGCAGGTTTGACAGGAGCAGATCTTATATCGTGGTCGGAGAAACAATTTACAGATTTTCAAGCTCACGAAAGGAACGAAAGAGTTGCGATAAGACAATTGGAAAAGGATCGACTAGATGAACAAGAGAGACAAAGATTATTTGAGAGGGAAAAAATGGCTATGGAAAACGACAGAATTGCAGCTCAATTGGTCGCTGACAAGGAAAGGATGGCATTGCAGATCGCTGCAGATAAGGAAAAACTAGATAGAGAAGCACAATTAAGAGAAAAAGAGATGGCTTTTAATCTTGAGAAATTGAATACAGAAAAGCTTTTGAAGGAAAAAGAATTGGAGAATAACTTCAAAATGAAACAGTACGAGAAGGACAAGGATGAACAGATCGCTAAGAACAAAGTGGAGGCACATTCCACAGATGCCATTAAGAAATATAATGGGGTGATAAAAACATACTCCAACTCCGATTCCGTCTCTGCATGGCTAACTAATGTTGAGCTAATCTCGAGACACTATGGAGTTGCAGAGACCGAATGGGCAGTTTTGCTACATAGGCACTTAAGTGGTGAACCTTTGCAGGTTGTAGAACTAATCCCAGATGAGTTACGTAGTGATTACTCATACATTCGAAAGAGACTGCTATCTCATTTTTGTCTTGACGAATTTGGCCTTCGTGCATCATTCAAGAATCTTATTCCTAAAGCAGGACAGACGTTCCTTGACTTCTCCTCTTTAACTCAATTAACATTCGATAAATGGGCTCGATCAGCCAATGTTACTGAGGACTACAAGAAGCTACGTGACTTGATTGTTAGAGACAAACTGATCTCGGCGGTTCCTCCGTCTATGTCTACCTTTCTTATTGAACATAAATGTTCCAGTATACAGCAGATGGATGAGAAGGGAGAGTCTTTCTTCGACGCCCACAAAGACATATTTAATAATAGTTTTTCCCCATTGGTAGAGACAAACGCATGTGATAGATTCCCTCATAAATCAAGGATGCAGGGATACAAAACACAACAACAGTCTGGTGGACAACATCAAAGGAGGGAAAAACAACAACAACCAAAGTATCAACCTTATGTTAAACACGAGAAAAAGGGTGTGTGGACAACTTGTAAATATTGTGGTTTCACCCACGGCTCAAATCAAATGTGTGACAAACATCCGCAGTTTGACAGTTACATAAAGAAATTAGCACTTAGAAATAGAGACAGATTTAACACCTATCAAAGACAAACACAATGCTTTAAATGTAAAAGTTTTGGACATATGTTTTCATCTTGTCCGTTAAGACAACTGTATAAAGAAGCAAATATAAGGATGCTAACATCTAGTAGTGACAGTGACTCGGACGAGACTAGTCATGCAAATACTCTAGAGGTGGAATATTCTCCCATCGTCCCAACTTGTGATACCTGCCAGATCTTTCATAAAGAGGGCAACTTGACGTACGGTCATAAAATACACGTGCAGGAGGCTAATGCGGTCCAAATTACCAATGGATCACTGGTCGTACAACACGCCATAGTGAATGGAAGGAAATGTAGCTTAGTACGCGATTCCGGGTCGAGTATAGTGGGAATACATAAAAAGCTAATTAATGAAACCGACTATACTGGAGAGCATGTGACCTGTAGAACTTTTGGAGGTAGAAGAGAAAAGTTTCCAGTTGCCTGGGCTGATATAAACTGCCCATATTTTTCTAGGAAAATAAAGGTAGCTGTGTTGCCTGACCCATTTGTGGATGTCTTTATTGGAAATATCCCTGAATTATGTGATGTTTTGCTTGAAGACATGACAGAATGGGAAAGGAAGCATATTGTTGCCAACACACAAATACATAAAGAGAATCAATTACCTCATGTTGGTCTGGTTTCAAACACACACATGTCACATCCAGTTATGGTGGAACCTAAAGATAGTAAGACAGTTCAAGCCGCAGCAATAACGCCGCAACACGACATCACGCCGGTAAATAGACAACCACAGGCATATATTAGGGCAGTGACAGTTCCTTCTTGTGGACCGAAGAATATGCTTATGAAAACAGATACTTCATTTGATTTGGTCGATACTTTCTTCTGGTTGATTTTCTTGCTATCTATCATAACAAACAAAGTAATAAAATGTATAGCTAAGGCTACAGGGAGTTTGATTAAGATGTTAAAATATGGTGTACGCCGGAAATTGAGCCATATTATAGGTATATATGATGATTCTGTACAATGTATTCGAACAGTCCGCCGAACGGCACCTTATGGCGAATCTGAAATCCCTTTGCAGGAATCACATTCGATGATCAGTTCTAAGATCATTCTCAGATCAAATAGTTGTATTGTAGTGGATGGTACCTGTTTACTGTCTATCGTATACATTCTTCCACAAGGGTATAGGAAAATACTACATCTTGTCTTGTACTCTGGGAGAAAGATATATGAATCACACAAACGCTATGAAATTACTCTATCATTGGTGAATTCTGTTCAGAAATTGGCTAAATATCTGTTAGGAAGAAAATTCTTGGTCATCTCTAAATGAAGTTTACTAACCGTAAATAAAACATGTAGCGTCATTGTGATTGTATTGTCATCATAAATATTGTTATAAGTGGGGTGTACTGTATTCGTATCATTGTCTTGTTCATATTAACAATCATATTTTTTTTGTTATGAGCGATTATCTTTATCTAAAACCTATGCTCAAATAGACTTAGTAATAGAGAGCATGGCGAAATGTATATAGTTTTATAGATCATATCTGAGATGGGGGAGGATTCTGTACACATGACCGCGCCTGTAGCGCCTTTCTGTTTATAGGAATTCTTATACCTTCTTTTTGGTCTTCAGAACTCTCCTTTATCATTCTACATTTACTATTTAAGGACATCACAAACATAACATCCATAAAACTGAAACAGTACATCATCGTACATTCCTAAAGCCAAGTAAAACTGAAATTGCATTTCAGGAAATTCAATTTCTGGAACACAAAATAATTTAGCGGATCTACTCAGTAGACTATAAATAAATTATGAAAGTTTATGTATATATATATATATATATATATATATATATATATATATATATATATATATATATATATATATATATATATATATATATATATATATATATATATATATTATGTTTTCTGATTTGTTTTTTTAGTGTAACATTACAGTAGAATGACTGTGGCTAAGTCTGAATTACCACAGATATATATATATTATTATTTTTTTTTTAAAGAAAGTATGGACGTAAGGTAGTCACTTGTTATTATTATTATTGCAGAAAGACAGGTGAAAAAGTGTCACGAGATGTAATGCAAACCTGGCATGATCAATTAAGATTGCTGCATTCTTGGACAGGCCAGAGTGGTAGTATCAGAGACAGGTGAAAAAAATTTCACGTTCTGTGGAAGCGACATGATCAATTAAGTTGGCTTCACTCTTTAACAAGCCAGCATGGTAGTATTGTTGGTAGTTTGCCTAATAGATATACTTTTAATTTGATTTGAGTAATTTAGTCTTGGAAAATAAGTAACAGATTCAATACACACGGAAGTGATGACAGTATTGATTAACAGTTTTAATGACGGTATAGAGTTGGTAGATTTCAGGTGATAGGTAGATATATGATAGTTAATTAAGTAAGTATATTTTAAATAATATTGGTTGTTTTAAGTAAAAATGTTTATTTTTTTTTAATGTTATGGTTATATATATATATATTTTTTTTTTGTATTTATAACTATTATGATGATTGATATTGGTTATTTTAATTATCAGTACATTAATGTGTTGTAGTTATTAATGTCAGTAGTATGTTTTGTGTTAACTAATCATCATATATGTATCATTTTCATGATGGACGAATGAAGAAAAAGGAATGAAAGAAAAGTAATAGACACAAGCATATAGTAACAATACACATTATAGGATATATAGATACATATAACAAATGAACAACACATTATAGATATATAACACAGTTATATTGAGAATAGTTTTCCTTATCGACATGATGTAGCGAAAAGAAATGATGGTGTACCAGATCGACTTGCACTTGTGTGGATATATGTATTCACGTCAAGGACAATCAGTTGTCGACTACGGATCATGTGATCGTTGGGTATGCAACACTGGATGGTGTTTTTATTTAACTGACGGCATTCGGGGATATAGAGACCGTTAGTAGTTTTAAGGTGTCAACATATATACGCGATAACAGATCTTAATATATGAACTGGCGGTGTTTGAGCCTTAGTTTAGTTACAAGTAGTCGGGCATGTTAACGCGATAACATCTCAGGGGTCATTTATAGAATGTAGAGGTGGCGGTGTTCGGAACTTGTATTTTAGTCCGGTGTTCAATATCCCACGATCTAGAGTGGTTCACGTTGACAAACTAAGTTCCAAGGACGGTGAATGCGTTGTCTATCACAATAGGATGTAATTTACGTCGTAGACATCATTTGCTTGCATGTCAAGATAACATAGAAAATGGTCTAACGATCATTTTCATTGTAGAGGGGGCAAAGCTGTCATGTAGCAATGCAAATGACAGTGAGGCAGGCAATTGATGAGTTAGCGCATCAAAGAAGAAGATAAAAAGTGCCACAAATGGTGAACATTGTGACACCAACATTGAACGCAATTGAGACGTCATGATAGGACGTCACCTAACGCCATAACGGCTTAAGCATTAGTGGTGTGCCAGCTTACAAGGCGATAGCATGTGTTTTCAATATCAGTCTCGGGATTCAAACCGTTCCTAATTCATAAGTCACCAAAGGCAGCATTGGCCGTTGGAGTTCGATTATGGTGAGCTCCGGTTGAAGGTAGGCCAGTATATTTGATTTGCATTATAAAGACACTAGGCGGCTGGCCCTGTTCCCAACACTCTCACTGGTCTGTGGAGATGATTTCTGATGGAAGAGCGGGAGTGCATGGAGAGAGAGAATGACTGAAGTCGGCATCAATCCCACACTCATCACCGTAGTCTCTGAGATCAGCTGTAGTAAATACATTGCAGTTCACTCCATCAGTATATTCGTTGAGTCGTTGTTTTGAAGTTCAGATGGTTACCCTGTCCGGTATCAGAATGCCTCAATATATGCTGTCGTGTACCATGATGCCCAGAGCCACTTAGATCTTGAGGTGAGCTTGCTGCATTATAGAGCCTGAACTCTTATCATTGTAGAGAGGAAGCAACGTCACCTCATGACATTGTCAACACTCCAACACCAACTGTAAAGCTGTGTTCAGAGACGGTGGAAAGAACGCAGGCAATGAATTACCTAGGGATACGGTTTGATCGAAGCCTTGCTTATAATGAGCACATAGACCAGGTGATAACAAAAGCCAAGCGGGGTGTGGCTGCGATAGCGGCAGTAAACTGTGAGCAGCGCCATCTATGTCTTCTGTACGAGGGGCTGGTCATGTCTGTTTTTGAGTATGCAATGGCAATCCTGACTCTCAGACGTAAGCAGATAGAAAAGATGGAAAGGATACAGAATGAAGCTGTGCGCATTATTCTTGGATGTACAAGAGATACAGCATGCAGGGCGATGCGCTACCTTCTTGATTTTCCAACCATTGAAGACAGAATACAATTTTGCAGAGCACGCACCTACCTCAGAGTTAACGCAAACACACAACATCCACTGCATATTGAAATTATGAAGGTGAACGGCAGCAGGTTAAAAAGAGGATGGTCGTGGATGGTCTTCGTTCCAGGGCATGCGGGAGTACAAGGAAATGAGCGGGCTGACAAGCTCGCAGGTGAGGCTACGGTGGAGGGCGGACGCGCCATGGACCAGGCTGATATTCTGAATGCTCTATGAAAAGTAAGACTTTTGCGTGAACCAAGTGATGACTGTGAATCTACAACCATGGCTAGACTGCGAAAACAGAAAATTAAAAGTGGGGTGGCCAAACAAGAACACTACGCAGGAAGCCAAAGAAGATTGATAAACCAACACAGAACTGGTGTCGTTAGCCGCTACATGCTGCGGGAGTTGTTGAGGAGGGGATCCGAGCACTTATGGACTGGATGGTTCGATGTGCAATGAGGATGATCTGTCGACTAACTAACTAACTAACTAATTTCTCTAACCAGTTTACGGTTTTCATTTACATTGAACACAGTGGTGACTAACTGCTTATTAGAATGTATTCACACACACACACACACACACACACACACACACGCACACGCACGCACACACACGCACGCACGCACACACACATCCACACACACACACATATATACATACACACACATACACACATACACACACTCACACACACACACACACACACACACACACACACACGCACGCACACACACACGCACGCACACACACAAATGAGAAATTTAATATTTTCATTTGAAGTCTCCTCGCAGATTGATTCGGGCCAGTTCATGCTCTGGGATGAGACTCACCGTGCCACACCTCTCGGCCACAAAAAGTCTATCAAACTGTTTGAGGAAGGTGAGGCAGTGCTGAACAAGGCGAGCTCCAAATTGTTGAAGTTACTTGCATATTCTTTCCAGGATGTTGCTTTCAACCCAATTATATCTCGGCTTTTGTGGTGTACTACACAAGTTTACGTCCAGTAGTTTGCTATTGCTTTCTGAACAACCGACGCTCATACCATTGTTTACAATCAACACAATCGCCTTCAGCTGCCCATTGAGATCACTTGTACAGCGCAGAAGTACAATTAGATCATCACGACCTGGAGAGAATGGTGCTACAGGGAGTGACCAAAGGATCTGGTTGACACTCAGGACTCCGAGGGAAGCCACACGGACAGATAAGCAAACTGCAGCTGGTGCCATTAGTACTGGTACTCTTCGCAGGCTGTTCGAAATTAGGACGGAATGCGTATGGGAATGCCACAAGTGCTGAGATGTCAGTTCTGGACTCAACGCAGTTCAACCTAGGTCAACACAACTAAATTCATTTCAGTTCATCTCAACTCAACTCGATTCAACTCAGATCAACTCAAATTTACTCAACTCAATTAAGCTCAAATCAGTTAAACTCAACTCAACTGAAGCCATTTCAATTAAACTCAGTGCAACTCAACTAAACTCAGTTTATCTCAACTAACCTCAGTTCAACTCATTTCAACTCAATTCAACACAACTCAGTTCAACTCAGCTTAACTCAGTTCACCTCAACTAAACTCAGTTCAACTTAACCAAATTCAGTTCAACTGAACTAAACTCAGTTCAACTCAACTAAACTAAGTTCAACTCAACTAAACTCAGTTAAGCTCAACTCAACACAAGTCAACTCAACTCAGTTCAACTCAGCTCATCTGAACTCATTTAAACGCAACTAAACTCAGCTCAACTCAACTAAATCGGTTCAACTCAGCTCATCTCAACTCAATTCAACTCAACTCAACATAATTCAACTAAACCCAGTTCAACTCAACTAACCTCAGTTCAACTCAACTAAATCTGTTCATCTCAACTAAACTCAGTTGGACTCACCTAAACTCAGTAACTCAGTTGAACTGAACTAAACTCATTCCAACTCAACTCAGCACAATTCAACTCAACTCACTTATACTCAGGTCAACTCAACTCTATTTAACTGAATAGTCTATACAGGTACGAGTCTAGCACAGAATGCCCTATGCAACTGAAGGTGGGTAAAAATCCCCTAAACTGACTTTACCTTCTTAACACGAGTCATATACACCCATAGGTGTGAAATAGAGCGCCTTACATATCTTTTTTCCACATATCCCTTTTTACATTACATAGCAGTCAACACCAGCATTTTCCAGCTACTGTTGATGTCTTGGCAAGTTTTACGTTCAGTAGTTTGCCAATGCTTTCCTAGCGACCGGGCTCACAAACCCCTTAAGTAACTAAAGCGACGCTATCCGCTGCTGAATCTCGCGCAGCTGTATTTCGGTCGAGAGTACACGGTGTCAGAAGTCGGGGTGCCCCACCGGACGGTGAATGTATTATTCACTGGCGAGCAACCCCAGATAGTCAGAAACTGACTAGGGACAAAATCTATATGGCTGAACTACAGATTAAGCCCATGAATATCCAACGTACAGCTCCAAGTGGCTCGTTACAAAATGAAATGAACTGTGCTGAATATTCGCCAAGGTATAGGAAAGAGAAGGTTAGCTTAAGATAGATGTTTTAAGTCTAAATATATTAGTATAGACGACTATCTCAGTCCAGGTTTTCTCCCTGACTGCTCCTTTCCTTGGTGTGTAAGTGAACCCCCACCAATGTACACACACAACACGTATGCACAATTGGAATTAAAATATAACGACCGAACTATGAGTTACAATACTACAACATTTATTTACTAATCATAATCATAGACATCTGATGGTTCAATATGAGGATGATAAAATCATATAACATATTGTGATGAGAAACGTTACGTAACTTTACTTGTTACTTCATCTATCTGGAACTGTGGTCCAGATCCCCACTCTCCAGTAGACTCAAAAAAGAAAAAGAACAGCTTGCCGGTATTCTGAGATCCTGTCAGTCCTGACACTCCTAGTCAGTAGTCTCTAGTCTTGAGATCTATAACATAGGGCTCCTTGTGAGAGCTTGAAAGAAAGTCAAGAATGTGTTATATCAGTTCTACATCAGCGCAATCCTAATTAAAACATATCATAACACAAACATATACAATGACCAGTCTGGCCAAGTTTATCTTCCAGCTCTACTGTGTTCACCATCCTCCTTCTCTCTACTGTCTTTAGTCTGGGACGGGCTTTTCAATTGTCTCACACGCCTGTACTGATTACATTTCTGCCGCCCCATGTCCGTGTCGCTAATACAGAAATTCTGTGTCGTACAGCCGCTCCGTCCAATGTTAGTTTAGCAGCTCACAGGGTCGGTAAGGGTATTATAACAATGCCTGATCATCCGGGCTTGCAAGCCGTGACCAGTAGCTGTGCCAGGGTTCCATGCATTACCGTGGACGCACGCCCACAATACACTGAGAAAGTTTAGCACCATATACCCTATACTACCAATTGTGGGTAATGTCTGTACCATTACACCTCTGCTTCCAACACAATCATTGGCCCGTGTGCCAATGCGCAGACAATAGCATAACACTCCATATTGGCAGGTTTGCATATGACAAATCAATATATCAAACATCCAATACACATAAACATATTGATTAAACTAGACATATTATGATACTTTAACATCATAGCATAATGCACTAGTTAGTTTATGAAATTACACATACATACATCCAACATCCGTAAACATTATATTACTTCAAGATGGACATATAATGATACTCACATAATAGCATCAGTCATTATTAATGAGTACTAATATTGTATAGCTACAAAATGAGATATACAACGTCTAATTGAAGTGACCAAACAGACCAGCCATATTTGCTGAGCTGCCCGGTTTAATCACCCTTAGTTACTGCTGTTGTAAGAATTAAATAAATAGTCAGTTGACTATATTCTGTACAACAAATGCACACACCAAAAACGAGACTAGTCTAGTTTAGAAAGAGATGGCAAACATCTGCTACGACACCTCAAGTATATCTAGACAAGACCTGCCTTCCATAAGTTTCTACTTCTCAGAAGAGTAATACATGAAGCACAATGATATTGAACACAGAACTTAGAACGCACACTCAAGTAACCTACGCCAAAGATAGTTCTTGGAATAACCTAGATCAGATATCGACTGAAAGTTCATATGTCTAAAAGACTGTTGCATAGTTACTAAGAAATCCTTCATATGACTACAAACATTGAAATAGTTCCTACCTGTTCTGAAGTCAGATTTAATCTAAAGAGGAAAAGTCTAGCAGGGGTTTTTATACCTAGCCTCGCAGTAGACACTTATCTCCCAGGAATTCCATTCATAAATTCTTCTTATCTCCTCCTGACGTTAACTGCAATTAACTTCAAGTCTGTCCAGTCATAAAATTCTTTCTGCATGCACACTAGCCTTCACCATAGTGTCACACCTGGATGGTTTTGCGTTGCCAGCCCCAGATCAGTTTCACAGTCTTATCAGTGATTTCACACCTTGCAGAGTCTGCCAGTCCGAGTGGACCGGGCTTTTGTACCGCCCTGGGGCCATTATCTCTCCCTGTGTCAATGTTGTTCACGCCTGGGTGGTTTCCTACCTGTGCTTATCAGGTGTCAGCCTGGTCAGTTTTAATTACACAGTCCATGACCCAGTCATTGTTGATTCAGCATGTCTGGGTCAGCAGTTTCCCAAGGTGTATACTAATTATCTAGTTGCCATTTTACTTGCCATCTGCAAGCTTACGTCATGGCTAGAGGCTTTTTGTGAATAATCTTACCTCACGACTAGATAGCCGTGGAGTAGCGTGATTAATTCATTCTTTCTCAGTTTGGTCTCTCAAATTTGGAGACCGAGAAAAATATTCTGGGATGTTAAGGCGGCCAATTCGTGACAGAGCTTTCCCCTTAAAAAAAAAGTTTCTGCCAGAAATCTTTTGTCAAAGCACGCCGTACATCCCAGAATAATGCCTAAGCACTCTCCGTTCTGTATCTGCCTAAAGGTTTCCAATATTCCTTGTGGCAGTGGGTTGTCCTGCATCTGCATAAAGACGTTCCATTTCCATAACCCAAAGATACACGGGATAGATCCTTGTACCTGGTTTTAGGCCGGGATTCCATGCAATAGCTTGGTAAAATCCGGTAATTGTCAGAAGGTTGTAATTTTACCCCTCTGGGAAAGATCACAATCAACGGGATTCTTCTACGCCTCTGGGCAGCAATTGTTTTACACCATTCACTCACGTGATTTACTCCTTTCAGCCGAGGATGTACCCGTAGTGAGGTCTTGCATAAGCTGGCCACAGCAAAGCTTGTCTCCGTGATATTCCTCCATCCTTTATAGATCCTTAACAGATTCATCAATATCTTCCTTTTGAAAGGAATAATGTTACACTTCATGGTCCCATGATATAAATTCAACTGGCGCTTTCCTCCTTCAAAGTCGGGAGTAACAATCGTCCCTCCTCGGTGTCGCGGTTTCTTCCCCTGATAATCAGTTAATGGGCTGAGTTTCTCTGCATTAGAGTTTCGTGTGAAAACCGTGCTAGAAAGTGGAATTTTAGTGTGCCAAGTTGTCCTGCCTTGAGAAATAACATAGTTACTCCAGGGCGATAAAGTGGAGTTACTTTGGAATAAAGTATCCACAAATAGCTGATCTACTCCTATCAAATCGACCTGACTGAAGGGTAGATTGAGTCCTAAGAGTGTTGATTCCAAACCACTCTTGACTTCTGTTACTTCAGGTCCCTGTTGCTGGAATTCCCTGATAACTTCAGCTAATGAGATGATAGGCGTTTCTTCCTCCATCTTGTGCAAAGAATTTTCTTCTTTAGCAACTACAGACAATGTTGTCTGCACAATATCAGAGTCCATATTCTGGCTCCTAACAATTCCCTGTGTTTCCTGAGTCTCCGAACTGGTATACTGTGAGATAACAACTGGAAATGTTTCCTGGTCTGGATGTTCCTCTCTGGTCATGCTTTCATGGGCTAAGTCCAGTTGAGATAACTCCTGTGATGGGCTGGTGTCTAAACAATCCATCACACTACGTAAATCATTTGAACTGATGTCTAGTGTCTTTTCCTGAGCTGCAGCCTCAAAGATCACAAAGGGTTCCGGGTCATCCTTCATCCCACTGTCAGTCAAATTTAATCCCACTTCTTCCTCGTCTGGGCTGAAGGGAATAATAAAGTCGGTTACCTTTCGATCTCCGACCTCCTTAAAAGATGTCCTCAGGTCATCTTCCTCTTGAGTTTCACCTCTCGTTGAAGTAAAATGAGATTCCTGGGAGTCTTGTACTGGCAAACCGTAGTGCAAACAGTTGTCCTCTGGGTAACTGTTACTAGGTAAATTATCTGAACTGATAATTAGTGACTCTTCCCGCGTTGCAGCAGTGAAATTCACCTGGGATTCTGTTCCTTCCTTCCTCCCTATTTCAGTCAGATGTAATTCCACTTCGTGATTCTGTGACCAGAAGGGAATGTGAGAATCGGCTAGGTCTCCGCCTGCGACCTCATTAAAGGTTGTCTTCAGTTCCTCTTTCTCTCGAGATTCATTTCTCATAGAAGTCAAGTGGTTTTCCTGAAGGTCCTGTACTGTTAAACCACCATTGCCGTGGTACAAACAGTTATCACGTTTGTGACTGTTTGAAGTGCCCTTGGCACGTTTTTTCTTCCCTCTTTTCCGTTTAGGACTGGGTCGAATGAGAACCTGTAGTTCCCGGTCCACTAACTCTGATTCCGCGGTGGTTGGCAACGATGTCCCTTCCTTCCTGGTTGGGTGAACATCCGTATCTCCTACCTTATGTTCCGCTAGAAAGGTTAGCTTCTCCACATTGACTGTTTCCATATGCTGTTTATTAATCTCTGCTTCTTCAGTTTTGCTACGCTCTTGTGCTCCAAAGAACTCATCATTTTCTTTAAACATAATTTCTTCTTCTTGGTCCCACCATTCTAACTCAGCTGTGATATACATTTCTAGTTGCTCCCCCTTTAAGCCTTTTCTTATGCCCCACCCTTTCGCGGACTCTGCGAAATCTGCGCGCGCCTTCATGTCCTCTTCGGGATTCCGGTAACGTAAGGCCATAATTGCAAAGGACTATATTCAGGTAAGCTCCTATGTATATATCAAAAATCAGATCTAAGCTAGAAAGACAAGAGTTAACTACTGACAGTCTACGCTATCCAATGTGTATAGTTTAGCCTCAGCAGTGAAGGCAACTGAAAATAATATTCAAGTAGTACCTGGCGACAGCAGTGAAGTAAGTGTGAGAGATATACTACACAGTAATCAACAGTAATATTTATCTAAATAAACATTAAAATGCACTGCATACATGTCAAAATGAACATGGCATATATTAGCATAAAATTGCAAATCAGTCAAGCAGTTAAATCATCAAACACATCAATGTAAATATGATTAAAGTGTTCAATTATCAATACATGATTAATGGTAACACTAATTGATAATAGTTACAAACAGTTATCAATAAATGATAGATGATGGTAGTTTTCTCATAAGTTCTTATCTGTTATACTTTTGAAAAGTTATATATGTACTCTGAAACTTCCTCAACTAAAAGTAGCTACATTTGATGATAGTCTATTTTGATGACTGAAGATTACAAGAGTTAACTTTTAAAATCGTATGTCTAGGGTCTAGTACCGGAGTCTATTGAAAGCGAGAAGTCCGAATTCAAATACCGTACGAGAAGCCCAATCAGTAGGATTGGGTTAAAATTAAATCCCGGAGACGAGACACCAATCTGTCAGAAGTCGGGGTGCCCCACCGGACGGTGAATGTATTATTCACTGGCGAGCAACCCCAGATAGTCAGAAACTGACTAGGGACAAAATCTATATGGCTGAACTACAGATTAAGCCCATGAATATCCAACGTACAGCTCCAAGTGGCTCGTTACAAAATGAAATGAACTGTGCTGAATATTCGCCAAGGTATAGGAAAGAGAAGGTTAGCTTAAGATAGATGTTTTAAGTCTAAATATATTAGTATAGACGACTATCTCAGTCCAGGTTTTCTCCCTGACTGCTCCTTTCCTTGGTGTGTAAGTGAACCCCCACCAATGTACACACACAACACGTATGCACAATTGGAATTAAAATATAACGACCGAACTATGAGTTACAATACTACAACATTTATTTACTAATCATAATCATAGACATCTGATGGTTCAATATGAGGATGATAAAATCATATAACATATTGTGATGAGAAACGTTACGTAACTTTACTTGTTACTTCATCTATCTGGAACTGTGGTCCAGATCCCCACTCTCCAGTAGACTCAAAAAAGAAAAAGAACAGCTTGCCGGTATTCTGAGATCCTGTCAGTCCTGACACTCCTAGTCAGTAGTCTCTAGTCTTGAGATCTATAACATAGGGCTCCTTGTGAGAGCTTGAAAGAAAGTCAAGAATGTGTTATATCAGTTCTACATCAGCGCAATCCTAATTAAAACATATCATAACACAAACATATACAATGACCAGTCTGGCCAAGTTTATCTTCCAGCTCTACTGTGTTCACCATCCTCCTTCTCTCTACTGTCTTTAGTCTGGGACGGGCTTTTCAATTGTCTCACACGCCTGTACTGATTACATTTCTGCCGCCCCATGTCCGTGTCGCTAATACAGAAATTCTGTGTCGTACAGCCGCTCCGTCCAATGTTAGTTTAGCAGCTCACAGGGTCGGTAAGGGTATTATAACAATGCCTGATCATCCGGGCTTGCAAGCCGTGACCAGTAGCTGTGCCAGGTTTCCATGCATTACCGTGGACGCACGCCCACAATACACTGAGAAAGTTTAGCACCATATACCCTATACTACCAATTGTGGGTAATGTCTGTACCATTACACCTCTGCTTCCAACACAATCATTGGCCCGTGTGCCAATGCGCAGACAATAGCATAACACTCCATATTGGCAGGTTTGCATATGACAAATCAATATATCAAACATCCAATACACATAAACATATTGATTAAACTAGACATATTATGATACTTTAACATCATAGCATAATGCACTAGTTAGTTTATGAAATTACACATACATACATCCAACATCCGTAAACATTATATTACTTCAAGATGGACATATAATGATACTCACATAATAGCATCAGTCATTATTAATGAGTACTAATATTGTATAGCTACAAAATGAGATATACAACGTCTAATTGAAGTGACCAAACAGACCAGCCATATTTGCTGAGCTGCCCGGTTTAATCACCCTTAGTTACTGCTGTTGTAAGAATTAAATAAATAGTCAGTTGACTATATTCTGTACAACAAATGCACACACCAAAAACGAGACTAGTCTAGTTTAGAAAGAGATGGCAAGCATCTGCTACGACACCTCAAGTATATCTAGACAAGACCTGCCTTCCATAAGTTTCTACTTCTCAGAAGAGTAATACATGAAGCACAATGATATTGAACACAGAACTTAGAACGCACACTCAAGTAACCTACGCCAAAGATAGTTCTTGGAATAACCTAGATCAGATATCGACTGAAAGTTCATATGTCTAAAAGACTGTTGCATAGTTACTAAGAAATCCTTCATATGACTACAAACATTGAAATAGTTCCTACCTGTTCTGAAGTCAGATTTAATCTAAAGAGGAAAAGTCTAGCAGGGGTTTTTATACCTAGCCTCGCAGTAGACACTTATCTCCCAGGAATTCCATTCATAAATTCTTCTTATCTCCTCCTGACGTTAACTGCAATTAACTTCAAGTCTGTCCAGTCATAAAATTCTTTCTGCATGCACACTAGCCTTCACCATAGTGTCACACCTGGATGGTTTTGCGTTGCCAGCCCCAGATCAGTTTCACAGTCTTATCAGTGATTTCACACCTTGCAGAGTCTGCCAGTCCGAGTGGACCGGGCTTTTGTACCGCCCTGGGGCCATTATCTCTCCCTGTGTCAATGTTGTTCACGCCTGGGTGGTTTCGTACCTGTGCTTATCAGGTGTCAGCCTGGTCAGTTTTAATTACACAGTCCATGACCCAGTCATTGTTGATTCAGCATGTCTGGGTCAGCAGTTTCCCAAGGTGTATACTAATTATCTAGTTGCCATTTTACTTGCCATCTGCAAGCTTACGTCATGGCTAGAGGCTTTTTGTGAATAATCTTACCTCACGACTAGATAGCCGTGGAGTAGCGTGATTAATTCATTCTTTCTCAGTTTGGTCTCTCAAATTTGGAGACCGAGAAAAATATTCTGGGATGTTAAGGCGGCCAATTCGTGACACACGGGATTACGAACAACGTCCTTAACCCCTTCGTCTGAGAGACCTGCTACGTATCTTTACTTAACAAATTGTATAGATTGTTTGCCCTGGCCATGCGGGAGTGCTGGGGAATGAACAGGCTGATAGGCTAGCAGGGAATGCACCTGATGGTGGTAGACTACCTTTAGACAAATATGAGGTGGTCGTGCTCCTGTGGGACCAGGTGGAGAAGGTGGGGAACAGATTGAGAACTGGTATGTGGACAGGATGAGATTGCGGGGGATTGGCAGGGGTTCAGGTAGAATCTCAAAACTGAGAGGGAAGACCAGGAGAACTTTCAATCAGATAGCGGTGGGAGCGATTAGTAGAACGAGGGTATGGAGCATGTATGGGGATGTCCTGAGTGCAGTCATGTCCTGTTTTTAGCTCAACTCAACTCAACTCAACTGCTTAACAATATTGAAAAACAATTAAACACATAATTTTGAGAAAACTAATAACAACCAACAATAAAAAGCCAGACAAATATTTTATAATATTTCGCATATTAACATGTTAACGACATACTGCTGAAAAAAAGAGATGAAATAATTGCCTGCAATTAAAACAAATACAAGTCTTTTATTTTAAAAAGACGGCTGGGACTGCCTATTGATTGTGTGGCGACAATGAGAAAATAAAAGTTGAAATTTCAGACTTAATGTTGCGTTGATGTAAGACATCATGGCTGCTTGCTTTCCAACCGGAAGCTTGAATCATGGGTCAAAAGGTCTTAGACATCCGTACATGCGCACTACAAACATTTGACGTCACGTAACAACAAAACGAGGCAGTGAAGAAAGATGCAATGACAATTTTGCTGTTTTTTTTTTTTTTTACACGTGAAGATGTGATGTGGTCTGCTAGTTTTGCTTTTACACGCACAGATTTGATGTTGAATTTCATATTCGGTCAATGTTTACTGAAGGGATTCTTTCGTTGGCGTTGTTGATTCAGTGAAGGATGGAAGTGTGATGTGTGCGTTTGCTAGTGTTAGCGGGTGAGAGGAAGAGTAGTGAGAGGGGGAGAATAAAAAGTTGTCCGTTGACAATTATGTAGATAATAGCCTTATGCATTGGGGGGGGGGGGGGGTATGAGGGAGGAGGGGGTGTTAGAGATGAATGCCACAATTTGTTACAGAAATGAATACGTATTATCAGGCATCGAAGCTATTTAGCAAAGGAAGGAAGGAAGAAGAAGGGAGAAGAAAAGGAGAGACGAAGAAGAAGAAGAAGAAGAAGAAGAAGAAGAAGAAGAAGAAGAAGAAGAAGAAGAAGAAGAAGAAGAAGAAGAAGAAGAAGAAGAGGAAGAAGAAGAAGAAGATGGTGATAGTGATGATGATGATGATGATGATGATGATGATGATGATGATGATGATGACGATGATGAAGGAGAACAACAGTTAAAGCTGTAACAAGAGTAACAAGTTAACAATGAACAAGGTCGGTGTTGGCAGCCATTGTCTTTACAAAGCGAGTTTCAGCGTCCCGCTGTGAATTTCTCCTTCTTCGTTTAACCCGCTGTGAATTTCTCCTTCTTCGTTTAACCCGCTGTGAATTTCTTCTTCTTCGTAACTCCCGTTATTTATTTCTTCTTCTTCGTTTATCCCGCTGTGAATTTCTCCTTCGATTCCCCCGCTGTGAATATCTTCTGCTTCGTTTCTCCCGTTGTTAATTTCTTCTTCTTTGTTTCTCCTCTTGTGAATTTCTTTTTCTACGTTTCTCTCGTTGTGCTTTTCTTCTTCTTCGTTTCACTCGTTGTGAATTTCTTCTTCTTCGTTTCTCAAGGTATGAATTTCTTCTTCTTTATTTCTCACTTTGTGAAATTTTCTTCTTGGTTTCTCCTGTTGTGAATTTATTCTTCTTCGTTTCTCCCTCTGTGAATTTTTCTTCTTCTACGTTTCTCCCGCTGTGAATTTCTTCTTCTTTGTATCTCTTGCTGTGAATTTCTTCTTCGTTTCTCCCGTTGTGAATTTCTTCATCTTTTCTCCGGTTGTGAATTTCTTCTTCTTGTTTAATCTTGTTGTGAATTTCTTCTTCGTTTCTTCCGTAGTTAATTTCTTCTTCTTAAGTTGTGAATTTATTGTTCTTCTTTTCTCCCGTCTGTGAAATTCTTCTTAATTCTTCCCGTTGTAAATTCCTTCTTCTCCGTTTCTCTCGTTGCAAATCCCTTCTTCTTCGTTCCTCTCATTTTAAAATTCTTCTTTTTTATTTCTCCCTATGTGAATTCCTTCTTCCCCGTCACTCCCGTTGTGAATGTGAGACCATATCCAACAAATACCTGAACTTAAAATACAACTGTCATCTACTGCCTATAGAACCTTGCAGTATAGGGCAAGCGGGGTCTTGAGCCTGGGGAATTAAGGCCGCCTGGCTAGTGCAGTCGCCGCAAACTGTGCAGGTTAGGACTTTCTTTATGTCCCCGACAGAGAAAAAAAATCCATACCATACAGAGGATTCGAACCCGTGTCTTCCAAAGCTGAACCAGACGTTCTTAGCTACTCGGCCAGCCAACCACTGTTCTAAAGCTTAACCCACCACGAAGAAAGTAAGGCGTGAGTCTGTCTGTTTGTCTGTTGTCTGTTGTCCCAACTGTCTGTTTATTTACACTCACACTTTAAATACTTAATGCTGCTCTGTAAACCACATCTTCCACCCTTAGTCTCCCCGAAGAGTTGGGGGGAGAACCTACATCAAAACCCCACTAGTAAATCCCGCAGACACGTGGAAATACAAACATTCGTTTCGTCAGAACAAAACATCGTGTGGTTGTTTGTCTATCTGTGCGTGTGCTTGTGTGTTGTTGGCTAATTACTGCCGCAAAAAATCGCTGAACGCCACACAACCACACACAAAAAGCCACACACAATCAACCACACACAATCAGCGACATGCAAACATTAACTGTCTCTAACAGCTGATTTTATCTCGAGAAATGAAACATTTTTATTCCATAATAACACATTAGACTACATCGATAATTATTACCTCGTCGCGGTAACTCGGCAGTCGTTAAAAGGACTTTATCTTGTATTCTTTCTGATGTCATTGTCTTCTTTCTTTCCACTGTCGCCGTCCTTGATGCCTGATCTCTTCAGAACTTGTTGTACTGTGTGATGTTTTAGTAAAGGAGCAGCACTTTTTCTGGCATTCTTTCTGGTCTCATTTTTCTTGTGTCTTTTTGCCAACCTTGCTGTCTTATCCCTTCATTATCACCATCTTCCACTTTTGCCGTCAAGCGTTGTGAGTAGGAATATTTTGCGTTCCAGCGCCCGATGGATGGCACTGGATAGTGTTATTCCATGTGATTGTAGAATGTCTTTGATGTCGTCAATCCATGTTCTTCTCGGGCGCTCCTCTTGCTCTCGTAGCAGATGATCTTTGATGTAGGGCCAGTGCTGGTAGTTGAAGGTGTTGCATTCTAACGAGGTGGCCAAACCATTTTATCTTCTGTCTTTCAATAAACGTGGCCCACCGTCTGTTTGATAAAATCATTTCTTACTCGGTCTCGGATAATTAAGTTGGCAGCTCTCCTTAAGCATCTCACCTCACATGTGTTGATTTTGTGCAGTTGTGATTTGGATAATGTCCAAGTTTGACTTTGGTAGCAAAAAGTTGGTATGAATATGCTATTTATTATCTGTCGTCTTGCGGACATGGGTATATTTGGATGTTTCAGTAAGGGTGATAGTTAATATGTGAGTGCATTGGCTTTGTGACAACTGATTTCAATTTATCTATCCAGCCTGCCATGTTATGTGAATATACTATCTCTTCATTACTTGTTGCAATGCTTCAGTGCATATTTTATCTGGTATTTTTTCTGAGTCTAAACGAAATGTGTAGGGAACATAACATTAAGATTAGCATAAGTAAAACAGCAGTAGTGACTATAACTAAAAAAGAAAACACAACAAAGAGTCATCTAAAAGAACACCCCGTGAAACAAGTAAAGAGCTTTAAGTACTTATGAAGCACAATATCATCAAATGGCAAAGCAGAAGACGAGATCGAAAATACATGCAGTAAGGCAAATCATCTGATTGGACAAATGACATCAATAAGTATCAATAGCTACTAAGAAAGCACTCTACAACACAATCTTCCTACCAACTCTATGCTACCAATGCCAAACCGGGACAATGACAGAAAAAGAGAAAAGAAAAATTACAACAGAAATGAGATTCCTGAGAAGAATACACAATGTGTCAAGAAGAGAGAAAATCAGAAATCAGGACTAAAGAGGGGGTTATAGAAGCGTTATATTTTATTCACTCACTCACTAAATCAATCAATCAATCAGGTGCGGTCTCCACAATGAAGGTTGGCTGCAGTGGATCTCCAACACAGTCTGTCTCTCGCTCTTAACGTACCTTCTCTCAGATTGAGAGAAAATCATAAATGAAGAAATCAGGACTAAAGAGGGGGTTATAGAAGCGCTATATTTTATTCAATCAATCAATCAATCAATCAATCAGGTGTCGTCTCCACAATGAAGGTTGGCTGCAGTGGATATGCAACACAGTCTGTCTCTCGCTCTTAACGTACCTTCTGTCAGGTTGATGTTCGTCCATCTCTTGATGTTATCCCCCCACTTGTATCCTTGTCTACCTCTTGCTCATTTGCCCTCAGTCTTGCCCTCCAGTATGGTTTTTATAAGAGTATTATTATATTATGTATATTTTATTAGAAGGCAGCAAGTCAAATGGTTTGGTTATGTAAGTAGGTTACCAACTAACAGTATACCACAACATGGTGTACAGACCAAATGGAAGCAGAAGAAGATGCCGACCACATAAATATGGTCAGAGGGAATAGCAGTCCATGGGAATCTCGATACATAAACGGGCACTCTCCCGCTATTTATACTTCACCTCGACCGGCAAGGTACAAGAGGAACAAGATGAGATGGAGATTCTTTCAGATTTAATTATCTTCCTTCTTTCGACGGTGGCAGTAATTAATGTCTTCTCTCTTCATTACTTGTTGTAATTAGCGATGTATCAGTGAGGTAAACATTTTAGCTGCATAGCCTTTACATGACGTCGCAGTCAACCCCAACATAGTTTAGCTGTTTGTGATTTCTAGGCAAGTTTGCATTCAGTAGTTTGCAGTTGCTTTCTGACCGACGAGCACTCACAAAATTATACGAACATCAGCGCATGCGGTCTTCTTAAAAATATCCCCCAGCAGTGTTTCGAACGCGGTGTGCGGGATTGCGGATTGCATCCGTGCTAATTTATCCAGCAGTAAAATACTCACAATTTAAAGTCACAAAATGAGAAGCACCAGGTTGCCTGTCATCTCTCACTTCGCGGCACGTGTCTTCGATCCTCGGTAAAGCTCGGGGATTGTAACCAGTCCAAGTCAATACACTCGTGGCCTGTGCTTGCCGACAGTACGGTGGGGGTCAGCAAGGCCGAATATATAGCAGCACTAGTTTTTAAACATCCAGTGTGCTGATGCCGAGGTAGTGGGTTCAACCCCTACATTGGTCAGTTGGACTAAAATGTTGAATTATTGTGCTTGACTTGAGGAACTAAATTACAAGTACCTCTTAAGTCGGAGTTGGTTCGCCTGATGGCGAGGGACACTGGTAATGGGGAAAGCTAACCGACACGCAAAAATCAGTCGAGTGCTATTAGAAGCAGTAGCACGTGTATGGACTACACTTGAGTTCAAATCGAGCTAAGTGCAAAAAATAACAATCAAACAAAAATATAACAGTATATCATCATCATCATCATCATCATCATCATCATCATCATCATCATCGTCATCACCATCATCATTATCATCATCATCATCAACTGAAAAGGGCGTACGTAACTATCTTGGCACTTGTATCCTCTCCTCGCTAAGATCTAAGTTCTCAAGTGAACACACACCTGTTGAAGAATGTCTTCGGCTTGACCCATCCACGACTTTCCTCGTTTTAACCCGTTGCCCTTTACCTTCTTAATTTCACTATGCAGTGGATGTTGTGTGTTTTCGTTGACTGGGAGGTAGGAACATGCTCGGCAGATTTGTATTCTGTCCCCCATGATTGTACAATCAAGAAGACAGCGCACAGCCCTACATGCTGTTTCTCGTGTACACCCAAGTACAATACGCTTAGCTTCTCTTGATCCTCTCCATCCTGTCCATCTGCTTATGGCTGAGAGTCAGGATTGCTATCGCATACTCATGTGAACCTCGATACATGAAGCCCATAAACGGGCTCTCTCATGCTGTGTATACTTCACCTCGACATCGCAAAGAACAAGAGGAACACGATGAGATGAGATTCTTTCTGATACAATTGTCTTTAATTGCTTTTTCTTAAGCTTTGTTTGCGTTGTCCCTTATGCAAAATTATATAAACGACAAGCCGTTTCTTGTGTCCTAGAATACTTATTTTTATTTCATTATTTTATTATTATATATTTTGATATTGTCTTGCGGGGGGGGGGGGGGGGGGGGGGGCTTTTCACTCTGTGATTTATGTTCACCTTTATGGAGACCATTGTAAGGTATGAACACTGTGTCCATGTTTAGTATATGTCATCTTTTCGCAGGGGCTTCACATACCTAACTGTTTGTATTTTTCTTTTGTTCGTATAGCACAGTCTTGATCTCTGTCAGTGTGACTATGTCTTCTTCTGAAAATGTCTGGAACTCACACATATCTAAGGTAACCGTCATTGCAAAAATTCGTCCTCTCATGTCTGTCTGTTTGCTCTGCTCTAGATAGTATTATAAAAAGGCTTTTCCCTTATTCTGGTCATCATCAGGACATCATTCACACTTGCGGAGCGCTGTCAAGAACAAGTCGCCCAAACTGTTCAAGAAGCCTGATACGGGGGAGGAAATTGGCATGTGACAAGAAAAATTCCAAAAGATTCCCGACGCACAAGATGTGCAGCGTGGAGGCCGCCAAGACCTCAAAGAAGACGACAGGAATGAACCTGCCAGCGAGCTGCAGCAAAGAACCTGAACCTACAGTCACATCAAAGGAAGCTACCACGAGGAAGACCGACGACAACCCACCACAAACAAGAACCAATACAACTGAGAAGAAGAGTGAGGGGAAAGACACCAGAGCCCGAAACAACGACTCACCGACGATCAGATGGGTTGTAAATCGTATCCAATAGGAGATAACAAATGAACAGATCCTGAAGCAGCTGCAACAGGAGAATCTCCACATCCGAATCCTAAAGGCGGAGCGGATCCTGACGTACTCCAAGATCCCTACTCTACTAGCGGTGATGACAACTGAGGGCAGTGAGATACCACACCAGGTATCGATAAGCAAGAAAGCACACCAGGCTTAAGGATTCATTCCAAGAATCACTCAAATGCTCAAGATGCCAGAGGGCCGGCCACAGCAGAAAAACATGCCGCAGTAAGACAGAGATCTCCCGACATTGCGCCGAGCACCATAAATTCAAGGAATGTCCGTTGGCCAAACTGGACAAGGACTTCCGTGTGCCCACAGAAAGTGTGCCAACTGCCTTGGCAAGCATGGAGCAAGATACCTGGGCTGTCAGTACCTCCAAAGACACAGAGACGTCTTAAAGATCGCTATTACCACAAAGACACCTATAAGGAAGCAATGCGGAGGTGCGAGACAACCACGTGCATCTCACAAGCTGAAAGATCTCAACTGCAAAGCCAAATTGAGAGCTAAAGAAACAAATCAGGATACTTCAAACACCGGCACCAACCATCAACAACGAGAAACTGCTTTCTGACTTGAGGGAAATCTAGGAAAACATCACGCTGGAGGTAGAACACATGGTCTTGATAAAGAAGGAGAACGAGGAAATACAGGCCATTAGATCAGAGAGAGAACTGCTTAAAGCCGAAAGGGAACTAATATAAAATAAACCAGCAGAAGCCATGAAAAAGACCATTGGGAAGTTGCAAGCTGAAGCCAAACCAAAAATCGACCAGGAGCCGCAAGCTACAGCCAGCAGCCTAACTACGATGTCCAAGATATTCAAGGGGCAACCAATATCTCGCCAGACCTATGAAGAAGACCCTTGTGTTCTATGATGAAGACGGCCAACAGTGGTCCCGGTGGGTCCCAAAACCGGCCACATAGGAACCCATCGAGAGGTGTGGAGAATTCGACAGGCAAAAGCAACGCAAGGAAGAAAATGACGCCAACGAAAAGCTTCTACAGACAATACACAAAAAAGGAGGCAAAAAGAAGAAATAAAAGGTCCTTATTAGGACTGCACCCAATCAAGTAAAACACACAAGGAGCCAACACTGACACAAGAAACCGCAAGAGGAGGCGGACACAAAAGAAAACTCGCCGGCCTACCAATTTCCCCAGCTGACGTCACAGGCACAAACTCTGCAAATCGATAAGCCAGCTAACACTGGCGCAGAAACAGAGATAAACTTATCCCGTACCATGAACCACTGCAACTAAAACCAAGTGTCATAGTCTTGCTCGTATCTAGATAACTAAACTTGGGTTCATACAGGCAACAATAAATCTGGTCGTTATGAGATCAATTATTTATTGTATCTACATATACAGTATGTGTTGGCGCAATGGGTAAACAGACCCGCGCTCGATTACATCTCCCACATAGTAAACATCAAACATATAAGTATCATTTAACAGTCTAGCAAACTATCTAGCCTATGTCTATATATCTATTGATATCTATAGAGTCCCTCAAAGGCAGGCCCTGTTGCCTCTCTCAAGTCCATTCGTCCTCTGCCGGTCTCCGCGTGTCCTAACCCGACACGGGCGGTAACTCTGTCCGAGATCCTCGTGGACCCCGCATTAGGCGGGCCACATCAGTGTCCACGGACGAGCCCCCAAAAAGCCTGTCATAGTCTTGCTCGTATCTAGATAACTAAACTTGGGTTCATACAGGCAACAATAAATCTGGTCGTTATGAGATCAATTATTTATTGTATCTACATATACAGTATGTGTTGGCGCAATGGGTAAACAGACCCGCGCTCGATTACATC
Source organism: Cepaea hortensis (assembly GCA_963921405.1). Classification (NCBI taxonomy): domain Eukaryota; kingdom Metazoa; phylum Mollusca; class Gastropoda; order Stylommatophora; family Helicidae; genus Cepaea; species Cepaea hortensis. Next base: position 98,103,393 of record OY992876.1, on the reverse strand, counting down.
TCCCACATAGTAAACATCAAACATATAAGTATCATTTAACAGTCTAGCAAACTATCTAGCCTATGTCTATATATCTATTGATATCTATAGAGTCCCTCAAAGGCAGGCCCTGTTGCCTCTCTCAAGTCCATTCGTCCTCTGCCGGTCTCCGCGTGTCCTAACCCGACACGGGCGGTAACTCTGTCCGAGATCCTCGTGGACCCCGCATTAGGCGGGCCACATCAGTGTCCACGGAATCATGGACTTGGTGACCATTTCTATCTAGAAGGTTCTAGATTACTTGGGTCCTGCTCGACTCAATGGTTTCCCTTGGGCTGGAATTGCAGCCCTTTATTAGATATACAAGTGAGGCGGTGACACCAAGCCACTGAGCTAGTTGAACCTTGGTGGAAAGTTTTTTCCCCCTACAAATCGGAATCGGAATCGGAATTCTGGTCAGTTCTTTGTCAGGTAAGATCAGCATCTTGGAAGTCAGTAATACTGTTATTCTTGACTACACCATTCATACTTTTATGTAGTCGCCAGAATAATTTCAGTGAAATGCAGCTAAAGTTTGTTTCCATGTCTCATTCCAAGTGCAAGATAAGATTAGGAAGGGCAACTCCGTTTTTTTTTTTTCGTTTTTTTTTTTTTTTGCGTTTTGCCATTTTCTTACAGCACAACGCTTATCCGCCCAGGCCTTTCCCTCCTCAAAATTCCACCAAGTGGGTTGCTCCGAGATTTTTGTCTTGCAATGCTTGTCACGCCTTATTTTACCCACAGTATCTTGCCCTGAGCAACTGGGTGTGGCGAAACGCCAATGGCTCATGTCCTCATGCCTTCTTTCATTTTGGGTAAACAGGGGGAAACAGCTTTCGGAAGCTCTCAGTTCTCTTGTTCGCTCAATCACCATGGAAGATAGTTCTTTGGGTTACTTTAATAACCCGATCTTTTCATTGAGCGATTAGATATATGTCTTTCCTTTCGGGTAGACCCGATGGAGCGCCTTGCGCCAAATGCGCACTCGTGCGACTTCTTGGGCAATTCATGTCCGTTTCTAAACTTATCGTTACCCACTGCATAATGTCAAGATATCAAGTTGAAGATTGGGACATTTTACATGCAGAATACTGCTGGGGTATAAAAGGTAATTCTAGATTGTAATTAGTTCTGCACTTATAAATCTCTATTGTCTTAACTACTGAGATGAATGGGCGAATCGGCAGTCTTGCCATATTGGGAGGGGGTGACCGTTAGCCAATCTGGCTAAGAGTCATGATCTTGGCTTAGAAAGGGAACAATTCTGAACAATAAATGTTTCCCAAATGATATCGCTTGTTCTTGGCAGCCGATAGACGAGTGCTATCTTTCCTTCTACGGCCTGAACTGGGCATACTGTCATCTTTCTGTAGAATATAATCATTAGATAGCTACGGTATGTCGGAAGGAAGGAAGGGCTCCTTGGGGATGAGGTCCACCAATCTATGATCTATCTTCTTGAGCCGGAAGAGGCTATCCACAGTGCTATCTCTTTCGTCTTTTAGTCGATAGGATGATGTCGGGAAGATAATGGACTTCTCTATCGCACTGAGAGAACCTGAACTCATCTGAATCTATGGGTTATTTGAGGCACTGCCGGTACATTGCGGCGACTGCTCAGGAGAGAGCAGCGGCCGGACGGGGTAGTATCTTCTTTCCTATTCTGGCTAGGAATGGGGAACAAATCTTCTTTGATTACTCACACCACACTAGAAGAGCTTTGTCGTGAGAAAGGCATGGTTTGCAAGGAAGAGAGAAGCCGGGAAACGAATGTGCCCAATAATAATAAAGGCAGGGTATGAGTGTGGAGAGTGAGTCTTGTGCATGGGGTAGCCAACCGGACGTCTACAAGCTGGAGGTCTACTCAAGCCCGGACGTAGCCAATCCAGGGGCTACCTGACGTGTCCAGCCCAGTCAATCGGGCCTCTTATATACTCTTTGGTAAGAACCAGGTTTGGAAAATGTATTAGCTGAGGCCCTATTGGTCCTCAGGATTGTGGTAATTGAGTCAGCATAGTCGGTCACTTATCTTTGTCATCTACAGGGTCCTTCTTTTGACAGTAAAGTGTGTTGAAAGACTCGACAGGGCTTCTATGCCCAAAGTTATAAGCACCTGATGAAACCAGGGCAAGTCAGTGGACATACCAGGTATAATGTTTCTAATTTTAAGGGAGAAGCATTACAAAAATTAAATAAGTGACACAACCACCACTCAAGCCTTCTCATCGACTTAAGGTCGAGTTTTTGCTGATGATTCTGTTTGGACCTACGCAAATTCCCATCCGTGTTCGGGACAGCGAACGACTCTGATTCATTCCCTATACACAATCTGGTCTCAGGACTTCAGTTCCCAACCTCAATTGTGGCAAGTGATCCCATGGCATTTTCCCAGACCAGATGAGTGACTATATCGTGTTGGCCTCGGAAACTGGGAAGCTGTTGTTCGAACAACCGACGCTGGATAGAGAGACTGGAAACTTTGCCCGGTGAGGCAGTTGTGAAATGACGGGACAATTTAGAGATCTGTGCTATATGATGTTCAGAGTTTTCTGGCTTCATTTCTGGACTAGAGTTATCTCATCAGTTTTGTTTTTCTAGACTTTTATAGGTTTATCTGTCTTGGTGTTCTTCTGTGTTGTCTTTATTGCGGTATTAAATTCTAATTATAGTGACTGAGACGATCGTCATGTTACGTTTGTGTCAGCCAGAAATACACTGCAGGAAATAGACCCTTAGGTCGAAAGAGAGAGTGACAGTAAGTCCGGGGAACGGATGAGGGTTGGCAGCAAAGACCTATCCCCAGCCAGGGCAAAAGAATAAGTTTGAAATATTGTGACGGGACTATTTGGGACCCTCCCCATAGCTTGTTACAATTTCTGGAGGCACGTCCCGGGATATTTGAAATCCTGGTGGAGTTCTGGCTGATATAGTGATAGGGGACAGATATCCTTGTCTACTATCAATAGGTTCTGCCTACCGTGCCTGGCTATTGTCTGTACTCTGCCTGACACAGACTGACCGACATGTGACGTGTTGTGGTCGTATAAAATATCCAATTGTTTACTTGAGAGATACATTTTGATATAGAATTGTATACACTTACCCGCTGAGTTTAAGATGGCATCAGCTAAATTTAATGTTGCAGAAGTACAGACTACAGGGCGAGAGATGGGCTACGATGGGGCAGAGTTACAAAAATATGTTCAGGAAGTTCAAAGAGACTTCAGACAGGCAGAGCGTGAAGCTAAGAAATTTGAGGCCGAGCGTGAAGCTAAGAAAATCGAAGCTGAGCGCGAAGCTAAGAAAATCGAAGCTGAGCGCGAAGATAAGAAAATGGAAGCAGAGCAGGCCGCCAGAGACCATGAGTTCCGCATGAGGGAGTTGGAGCTTAAAGCTCAAACTGCCAAGGAAAGCGAGGGTGCAGTGGGAGGCACCGTTCTACCGGACTCAAATACTTCTGGTGGGGTTCCATACCAGGCAATGAAGTTCCCTTTGCTCCCGTTCGATGAACACAAAGATAAGATCGACCAGTATCTTCAAAGATTCCAGTCGATGGCTTTGGCAATGGGACTGGAACGTGGGGAATGGAACTTGAAACTCTCACAGGGCCTGAGAGGGACAGCGTACGAGGTATACTCAAGGTTGCCACCTGGTATGGAGAATGACTATGAAGCCCCGGAGAAAGCATTATTGAAAAGGTTCCAGATGACAGCTCATACTTATCGACAGCAGTTCAGAAAGTCGAAGAGAGAGCCAGGGGAGATGTTCGCAGCCTACAGTGTTAGACTGAAGTCTTACCTTTTGAAGTGGATGTCATTAGCTGGATTTGCTAACGACTATGAAAGTTTAGAAGAATTAGTGGTCGTGGACCAAATGAAGAGGATGATGCCGAAGCCATTGCAAACCTTCTTGCTAGAAAATGGGGCAGAGAGGTTAGACTTGGTAAATACATTAGCGGAAAGGTATGTGCTAGCTCATGGGGATAATGGGGAACTGTCACAACCCAATCCCCGATCACCAGACACTTGGTCTGGAAAGAAGAAGAACCCTAAAACAACCCACACCAAAAAGGAGGATCCTTTCGATAAAGTTCTAATTAAGAAACCCTCTGGTAAGAGTCCACCTGGATCTCCTACAAGAAAGTGGAGTGAAAAGTGGTGCGCCTATTGCAAATCTCCCACACACAATACGGCTGATTGCAGGCGTAAACAGAAAGACTCTCACTATGCTGCCTGTCTTGTAGAAACCGGGGAAGGGTCTCACAGGGAGGTAGAAGGGAGGGGTATTGAGAACAAAGATTCAGAAACACCACCAGTAGTAGAGACGATACTTGTGAACGGACAACCAGTTGAGTGTCTCTATGACACAGGACTGCAGTTTGAGGCTGTAATTTCATCACACTTAGTGAGCCCAGAGCAGCTAACCGGGGAATCTATTGAGATTCAAACGGCGACAAAGAGTGCGGTAGCGATGTCTCTTCCAATTGCCAAGGTGGACATCAAATCAAAATATGTTACCGGCACTATACAGGCAGCCGTTCTGCTCGATCCTATCTTCCCAATGATCTTGGGTTGTCGCTACGTCTTTCTAGGGATTCCAACAGAACCCATGGACGTAGGGGCGATGCAAACCAGATCTCAATCGGAGGATGAGCAGACGCCGGCCTTGATCGTGAATCCCTTGCCTGGGGAGTTACGAGCTGCTCAAAGCCAGGATGCTACTTTGTAACCTTGCTTCAACCAGTTGCCAAAAAGTTCTGATCCACCAAGACGGGGTCAGTATTATATGAAGAATCGGTTACTGTACCGGAGAGCCGGAGTGGAGGAACGCCAGCATGGACAGCTGGTAGTTCCTAAGGCTTATCGGGAACAGCTTCTTCATATGGGACACACCATTTCTTTCAGTGGACATATGGGTGTCGGGGCAACTCTCCAGCGCAATTCCTGCCATTACTACTGGCCAGGGATGACTGGAGACGTGCGTAGGTACGTCAAGTCGTGCCCAGAGTGCCAGCGTGTGGCACCAAAACACTGGACGGCTCCGGTAATCTTGGGTGACATGCCCATTATGAACTCTCCTTTCGAGAAAGTTGCCATTGATCTTGTTGGTCCTCTTCCTCGGACTAGGAAGAGGAATAAGTACATTCTCACGATGGTGGATTGCTGTTCCATGTGGGGTGAGGCGATACCTTTGGCCACAATCGACTCTAAGCGAGTGGCTGATGCACTGATGGAGACCTTTACTCGGTTGGGATTTCCCAACCAGAACCTAACGGACAATGGGTCTCAGTTCTGTGGTAAGCTGATGGAAGAAGTCTTTCGTATCTTCCAGACCAACCACATTCACACAAGCCCGTACCACCCTCAGTCTAATGGGCAAGTAGAGAGGTTTAATGGTACCTTGATGACCATGCTTCGGAAGCTGGCTCAAGAGAAACCAGACAGATGGGATGAGTATATCTCAGCCGCCTTGTTCGCCTATCGGGAGGTTCCCCATGGGTCGACCGGGTTGCCACCAGCCACTCTACTATTCGGGAGGCCCATCAAGGGTCCCTTAGAAGCCCTATTGAGATGTTGGACAGAGGAAGAAACTTTCGAAGAAGTTGTATCCTCATATAAATACGTCGAAGAGTTAAAGAAGAAGCTCCAGACGGGTTGGGCTTTGGCAGCTCAGAATATGAGGGCAGCCAGAAAGAGACACGTGGCCTACTACATTAGAAGGACAAATGATAGGTCTCTTAAAGTGGGGGATCGGGTTCTGTTGTTACTTCCAGTTGGTTCCAATAAACTCGAGATTGGTTGGCAGGGGCCTTTCCCGGTGGAAAGGGTTGTGTCCCGAACCAACTATGCCATCCGGATCAGGGGGAAATCCAAAATCTTCCACATTAACCTCCTCAAAAAGTATGAAGAACTATCTGATGGTACTTCTCTCCCACTCATGACTATGGCGGTCGCGATGGAAACTGAATCGGGCGAAGACGCGGATAGGGAGTATCCTTTACACTCTGGGGAAACCTATAGGGATGTACATATAAATCCTGATCTGTCGGCTGAAGAAACAGACCGGGTCATCCGGTTGTTGGAGTCCCATCAGCAGATTCTTACCGATCGGCCAGGGCGAACAGGGTTAGTCGAGTTTGATATGACTCTGACTACCCAAGACCCCGTTCGCCAAAAAATATATCCAGTGCCCTTTTCGAAAGAGAAGGCCATGGAAGCTGAAATCCAGAAGCTTCTGGACGATGACATCATCACTCCTTCGACTTCTCCTTATAATGCCGGGGTTGTCTTGTTGAGGAAGCCCAGTGGGGAGCACCGCCTATGTTTTGATTACAGGCATTTAAACAGATGTACAACATTCCAAGTTGAACCGTTACCGAACACAAATCAACTGTTTGCCAGACGAAATAAGGCAAAGTACTTTTCGAAAATTGATCTAAGCAGGGGATATTATCAGATCCCTGTGAAGCCCGAGGTTCGCCCCTTGCTCGCCTTCAGTACTCCGAGCGGGCATTACGAATTCAAGGTGATGCCATTTGGGCTTAGCAATGCGCCCAGTGTGTTCACTCGCATGATGAGAATGTTATTAGAGCCTTTAAAGGATCCCTCTGTGGTCTCGTTTATGGATTATATTCTCATCGCGTCTGACAATCTGAGGGATCACCTGAAGTCCTTGGGACAGATCTTCACAAGGTTAAAAGAGGAAGGGTTAACCGCCCGTCCAGCCAAATGCATGATAGGCTATCAATCCTTGGAATTTATGGGACATACTATTACCCCAGGGGGACTGGTACCGGAAGAAAAGAATATTGAGAAGGTCCGACTCGCACCCCGTCCTAAATCCAAAAAGGATGTTAGGTATTTCTTGTCTCTGTGTGGGTTTTACCAGAAATTTATTCCGAAGTTCAACGAAATTGCGGCGCCGTTAACCGAGACCCTGAAGAAAGGATCGCTAGATCCTATAGTCTGGACCCCGAGCTGTGAAGACGCTTATGGGAAGCTGAAACAGGCTTTGGTGGATAGGCCAGTCCTGCAACTCCCAAATTTGGAGAAAACGTTTGTTCTAAGAACCGACGCGAGTAACATAGGGATTGGGGCAACTTTGTTGCAGGAAGGGCGAGATGATGCTTCGATGCTATGTCCGGTGGCGTATGCAAGTAGAAAACTGTTACCCGCCGAACGGAATTACTCCACAGTCGAACGGGAATGTCTGGCTCTAGTATGGGCGGTACAGAAATTTCAACCTTATCTGTATGGAGTACCGTTCAAAGTGCAGTCCGACCATCAACCTCTGACCTTTTTAGCAACTTCTAAGAAACTGAACGCGAGGTTAATGAGATGGTCATTGCTCCTACAACCGTATCAGTTCACGGTCGAATACATCCCCGGAAGGGAGAATGTGGGAGCGGATTTCCTATCATGGCATCCTATGGTTGAATGTGAGGGTGGGGCCATTCGAACAGAACCTCTGGCAGTAGAAAGTGCGTAGGGTTCGACTTTCTTAAGATGGGGAATATGTGGCGAAACGCCAATGGCTCATGTCCTCATGCCTTCTTTCATTTTGGGTAAACAGGGGGAAACAGCTTTCGGAAGCTCTCAGTTCTCTTGTTCGCTCAATCACCATGGAAGATAGTTCTTTGGGTTACTTTAATAACCCGATCTTTTCATTGAGCGATTAGATATATGTCTTTCCTTTCGGGTAGACCCGATGGAGCGCCTTGCGCCAAATGCGCACTCGTGCGACTTCTTGGGCAATTCATGTCCGTTTCTAAACTTATCGTTACCCACTGCATAATGTCAAGATATCAAGTTGAAGATTGGGACATTTTACATGCAGAATACTGCTGGGGTATAAAAGGTAATTCTAGGTTGTAATTAGTTCTGCACTTATAAATCTCTATTGTCTTAACTACTGAGATGAATGGGCGAATCGGCAGTCTTGCCATATTGGGAGGGGGTGACCGTTAGCCAATCTGGCTAAGAGTCTTGATCTTGGCTTAGCAAGGGAACAATTCTGAACAATAAATGTTTCCCAAATGATATCGCTTGTTCTTGGCAGCCGATAGACGAGTGCTATCTTTCCTTCTACGGCCTGAACTGGGCATACTGTCATCTTTCTGTAGAATATAATCATTAGATAGCTACGGTATGTCGGAAGGAAGGAAGGGCTCCTTGGGGATGAGGTCCACCAATCTATGATCTATCTTCTTGAGCCGGAAGAGGCTATCCACAGTGCTATCTCTTTCGTCTTTTAGTCGATAGGATGATGTCGGGAAGATAATGGACTTCTCTATCGCACTGAGAGAACCTGAACTCATCTGAATCTATGGGTTATTTGAGGCACTGCCGGTACATTGCGGCGACTGCTCAGGAGAGAGCAGCTGCCGGACGGGGTAGTATCTTTTTTCCTATTCTGGCTAGGAATGGGGAACAAATCTTCTTTGATTACTCACACCACACTACAAGAGCTTTGTCGTGAGAAAGGCATGGTTTGCAAGGAAGAGAGAAGCCGGGAAACGAATGTGCCCAATAATAATAAAGGCAGGGTATGAGTGTGGAGAGTGAGTCTTGTGCATGGGGTAGCCAACCGGACGTCTACAAGCTGGAGGTCTACTCAAGCCCGGACATAGCCAATCCAGGGGCTACCTGACGTGTCCAGCCCAGTCAATCGGGCCTCTTATATACTCTTTGGTAAGAACCAGGTTTGGAAAATGTATTAGCTGAGGCCCTATTGGTCCTCAGGATTGTGGTAATTGAGTCAGCATAGTCGGTCACTTATCTTTGTCATCTACAGGGTCCTTCTTTTGACAGTAAAGTGTGTTGAAAGACTCGACAGGGCTTCTATGCCCAAAGTTATAAGCACCTGATGAAACCAGGGCAAGTCAGTGGACATACCAGGTATAATGTTTCTAATTTTAAGGGAGAAGCATTACAAAAATTAAATAAGTGACACAACCACAACTCAAGTCTTCTCATCGACTTAAGGTCGAGTGTTTGCTGATGATTCTGTTTGGACCTACGCAAATTCCCATCCGTGTTCGGGACAGCGAACGACTCTGATTCATTTCCTATACACAATCTGGTCTCAGGACTTCAGTTCCCAACCTCAATTGTGCCAAGTGATCCCATGGCACTTTCCCAGACCAGATTACTGACTATATCGTGTTGGCCTCGGAAACTGGGAAGCTGTTGTTCGAACAACCGACGCTGGATAGAGAGACTGGAAACTTTGCCCGGTGAGGCAGTTGTGAAATGACGGGACAATTTAGAGATCTGTGCTATATGATGTTCAGAGTTTTCTGGCTTCATTTCTGGACTAGAGTTATCTCATCAGTTTTGTTTTTCTAGACTTTTATAGGTTTATCTGTCTTTGTGTTCTTCTGTGTTGTCTTTATTACGGTATTAAATTCTAATTATAGTGACTGAGACGATCGTCATGTTACGTTTGTGTCAGCCAGAAATACACTGCAGGAAATAGACCCTTAGGTCGAAAGAGAGAGTGACAGTAAGTCCGGGGAACGGATGAGGGTTGGCAGCAAAGACCTATCCCCAGCCAGGGCAAAAGAATAAGTTTGAAATATTGTGACGGGACTATTTGGGACCCTCCCCATAGCTTGTTACACTGGGGTTAGAAGTAAATTGTAAAAAGACACATGTTATGGTCGTCACTAGGAAGAACAACGTGTCACAATGTAATATACAAGTAAATAGGAATATTCTTCAACAAGTGAATCGGTACAATTATCTCGGAACAGTCATAGCATCTATTGGGAGATGCCTTGAAGAGATTAGAACAAGAATCGCCATGGCGAAAGTAGCCTTTAGCAAGATAAAAAACATTTTGACCAATAAAAAGATGTCAATTGAAACGAGAAAAAGAGTGTTGAGGGAATACATAGAGCCTGTTCTTTTGTATGGATGTGAAACTTGGACAATGAGCAGTCAAGCTGAAAAACATCTGAAGGCTGCAGAAATGTGGTTTCTGAGGAAAATGCAAAGAATACCATGGACAGACCGAAAAACCAATGACCAAGTACTACAGAAGACAAATGAAAATCGTAAACTGATTAGAGAAATTAGACGTAGACAGTCAAAAATATTTTGGACATGTTATGAGAAGAAATGGATTGGAGAACTTAGTGACAACTGGCAAGATCGAAGGGAACAGACCAAGAGGAGATCGAGAGGAAAATACCTGGATGGCTTGGCCACATGGCATGGGCGAGACAGGAACACTGATCTGATCCACGACTCTGGTGATCGAGTGAAATGGCGAGTCATGACAGCCTACGCTTTCCGGCATGGCACATGATTGATTGATTGATTGATTGATTGATTGATTGATCTTGCCCTGCACTGTCATACTTGAAAGTCTTGGCCCTTGACTTGTGCTGAATGGTTCTGCCTTTCTCCACCAATATGCTGCAAGGGTGGTGGTCGCTGCCGTGGTACTCTAGGACAACCCCATCTACACACTGTAGTCAGTGAAGGAGACACCAGCGTCAGGTCAATAACACTGTCTTCATCACCCGGTCGACTTGCTGTCCTGTTGACACGGCCACTGTTGATGCAAAGAAGGTCGATGGTTTCAAGTGCCGCCTCGAGAACCTCCCGCTATGTGGTGGGAGAAATGTTTCCCCATGATATGCCTTTAACATTGAAATCTCCACAGAAAATGACATTTCTCTCGTGACTCAAGCACTGCCACCTCTGAGAAACCTCGCTCGCGTTGAAGGCATAAACATTAACCAACACAAATGGTTGCCCTGGTTGAACTCTGATAGACTGTTGTATTTGTATCTCGTCTCTGTCCCACATAGACATGTCCACCTCTGAAGCCACTATACTATCTCAAATAAGAAATGCCATTCCCAGGCGTCTCCTGCTGTAAAAGCATTTGAAACGGGCTATATAAAGTGCGTTTACTCCCAGGCGTGTCTCCTGTACCGTAGCGCTACAATATCGTTTGTGTACGCCAAGCTTTCCAGAATGCGGCCTCGTTGTTTTGCGCTGATTCAATTCCAAAATAAACACCGAGTATTATAAAGACCCAGACGGACGTATTTGTGTCTTGTTCTTCTGGCTAAACGGCGTTTGCCTTGTTGTTTATGCCGACCCCGTTGTCTTCGACATTTGTTTACCTGTTTTACGAAGCGCAAACGCTGATCCGACTTGATGGAAAAACCAAACACATAACACAGCATCGCTGTAAACACACGCTGAACGATACACTCAAGGATGGTTTCGCTCAGATGCACGAACTCCGTAGCACCGGCAAAACTCTTGAGAAAACAAAGGAACTCCTAGTTTACACCCTGGCTCAAATAATTACACGCAAGAGATAAAACTATCCATCGTTTGCGTGAACATGTAGCGGTTACGAAAAATCACCCACCACTTTGACCGGAAGTCTCCTCTATTTACAACAAAGACAAGTATCAATAAAATGAGAAAGAATAAAACTTAACACATCTCGACATTTCAGTAGACAATGCCTTCGTCAAGATTAAAACACGAAAACGTGTTTAAAAAGCAATCGGGTCGTCTTCATTGCACAGGCTGTTATCCCATATAGCTAGGTATCTTTTAGCAGGCAGGCCTGCCGAAAGTTCATGCTCTAGTTAAACAAATAGCCAAAAAAGTATACCAACTTGCCAAAATTAAAAACTTCCTCGACGAAAACACAAGAAAGATATTCTATACTTCCCACAAAGACAAACACATATTGATAATTGCTCCACAATCTAGGATTGATGCTCCAAATCAATAACAAAACGCCTTTATTCACTCCAGAAAAGGGCAGTGCGTCTAATCAATGGTGATAAGTTTACAGACTATTCTAACCTACATGAACGTATTCAGTTACTGCCACTCCACAAACGCCTACTTTTTAATAAGGCCAAACTAACTCACAAAATCCTATTTCAAAATGCCCCAAGCTACCTTTGGCCATTGTTTAAATATAACGCTAGACATAGCGAACGACTAAATATACTTCATGTCCCTAAACCTAAGATAGACTTATATAAAACAAGCTTAGCATACTCTGCCACTCAGTTGTGGAATAATCTTCCACAAGAAATCAAAGACACCACCAATCATTATACATACAGTCGCAACCTGTTTGAACACTACCTCAGGACAGACTACATGCCCCCTTTAAAAAAAAAAAAACAGCAACAAAGACAATAATAATGGTAAATTATCTCCAACGACAACTAGCCAAAAAAAAAAAAAAAAACATTCCCATATGTGTGGCACGTTACACCCACCTTGGGTATTTATGATGCCCATGTTAAACATTGCCTCAACGAGTCATGTATTATTGATTATTTTTCATGCGTTTTAATGCTTATTGTTCTTTTGTTTTTAAAGAATTGCTTCATAAGAGATGTTGAATGAAAGAATGTTTGAGAGGCAATAGAGAAGAAGGGCAGAATGTCAAACGGACCTGCGTTCCCAATTCTTAACCCTTTGAAAATAAAGATTTTCGTTCGTTCGTTCGTTCGTTCATTCTTTCGTTCGTCGTAGAAAGCACGAACTCCGCTGCTCCAGCGACGACCCCTAAGAGTTTCGGAGATAATTGCTCTCGTGAATCGAACGACGTAGCACGGATTCGAACTCACAACATTTGGAGAACCAGGCTGGAGGTGTAACTACTTCGCCCCGAAGTCCCAATAGAGTTAAAGGTAAATTAATTCGAAATTAAAGCACATTAAATGTACATTTAAGTGCGAAACATAATAGAAATATAATATTTATTAGACCTTATATTATTGATACTTGCCTTTGTTTTTATTGTGGTGTTGAAGATGATGATAATGAAGATTTTTAAGGGCGATGATGATAATATAAGATAATTTTTGTTTGCACCCCCTCGCGTTGAACTCAAGCGGAGTCCATACACGTACTACTTCATCTAGTGGACAAGACTGCTTTGTGTGTGTGTGTGTGTGTGCTTGCGTGCGTGCGTGCGTGCGTGTGTGCGTGTGTGTGTGTGTGTGTGTGCGCGTGTGTGTGTGTGGCCTAGCTTTCCCTATTACCATTGTCCCTCGCCATCAACTATGACTTCAGAGGTACTTGTAATTTATTTCCTCAAGTCTATTACGAGAAGTCAACATTTTAGTCCAAATGACCGGTGTAGGGGCTGAACCCGCGAATTCGATGATGACGATGATGTCGTAGATGACGATACTATACGTAGTAGTTGGCACTGCTAGGACGACGACTGCGGTGATGATGAAATATCTAAATTACCCGAAACAGACCTTTTCACAGGAAGTGCACCGGTTCCTAATGATGTCAGTACACTTTGCGTGAGCGTAATGGCTCTTCTATCTTTAAGCCCCACCGGAAACAGACATATAAACGCGACAATTCCCCGAATGACACGCTCCATTTAAAAGACCCTTAATTCCTGAAATGTCTACTGTATAGCCAGTATCTCTATTACTAGTATAACGCACATCGTTACACAGAAACAGTCTACCAAATTGCAGCATACATGTCAACTCAATTTAAGCATAAAATCCCTGAAAAGTGAAATCCTCTGTTTAAACAGTGGCATTTCTAAACCCCAAATGGAATAACCGTTTCACAAAATGCGCGTATTACGTGTTAAATAAATATAGATGTTTGTGGTTTCTGTAAGGCGTAATCGAAAATTGATGACTCGTATCTACACCGTAGTTACTTAATGGTTACTGTCGCTCGAATACTTTTAAGTCGAATCTTTCGGTCCATCTTTACACATAAATCTAATTTACTTTATTTACACAGAGCCGGCTGGTCAGGTTTTGTCAACAATTTGACTTTCTTAAATATCAAATAACCACAATCACTAACCCGTATGTATTTTACATGGCATTATGTCTCTATTTCCTACATTTAGAAAGACCAAACTGGCATATTGGTTGTTAAATATGGCTTAACTCTGTGACTCTACTTTTTGCAATTGGTCATGTATAAGTTCTGCGGTGAGAATTATCTCTCGATTAGCTTGAAATTACAGTTCTTTGAATGTTCTACAAAGTCTGGAGACAGCTTTTGGGATAGTTATGTCAACTATTTAAAATCGGTTTACACGGATCCGGAAATGGTGTAGTTCCTAGATGGGTTACAGGAAGCATTGTCCATCATTTGTTAAACCTGGAAGGTTTCCCTAATAATGTTCGATAATTTCGGAAGTGGTTTTTTCGCTAAAAGAATTTCATTCATTCATTCATTCATTCATTCATTCATTTATGAGTTCGTTCGTACGTTCGTCCGTTGATTTATTCGTTCATGCGTTCATTCGTCTGTTCGTTCGTTTGGTGGTTCATTCATTTATTTGTTCGTTCGTTCGTTGATTGATTTATTCATTCGTTAATTCCCGCATTTGTTCTTTCGTTCGTTGATTGATTAATGAATTAGTTCATTCATCCATTCGTTCGTTCGTTCAATGATTCAGTCGTGCATTAATTACGTTTGTTGATTCGGTGATTGATTGATTAATTGATTGATTGATTCATTGATTCATTCTTTCATTCGTTTGTTTGTTCCTTCGTGTCGGTGATTCATTCATTCATTTATTCATTTGTTGCTTCGTCCTTGATTCATGCATTCGTTCATTCGTTCATTCATCCGTTCCATCGATCTTTCGATGATTCGTTCATTCATTTATGCATTAACGTATTTATTCTTTCTGTTGTGTTCTTTCTTCCATTCGCTTTTCTCTCACGTTCATCATACGTGATGGTGCGATCAGTCAATTTAAGCCGATGGAGATGACCAATGAACTTGTGGGGGAGTGTGATGATGATGATGATGATGATGATAATAATAATGGTGATGATGACGACGACGACGACGACGACGATGATGATGATGATGATGATGATGATGATGATGATGATGATGATTGTGATGATGATGATGATGATGATGATGATGATGATGATGATCCTCACTACTCCCACACTTTGTCTTTGTTGTTGTTTTTTTTTTTTCTGTACCACTTTTTTTCTTCTTTTTCTAATTTCACTTATTCTTTCTTTCTTTCTTTCTTTCTTTCTTTCTTTCTTTCTTTCTTTCTTTCTTTCTTTCTTTCTTTCTTTCTTTCTTTCTTTCTTTCCTTCTTTTTTTCTTTCTTTCTTTCTTTTGGTTTGTTTTTCTGTTCCTCTGCTTAATCTTTTCATTTATTCACCACCACTACCACGTACTCTTCCTCTTCCTTCTCTGTGTGGAGGGGTTGTGTGTGGGGGATGTGTGTGGGTTGATGGTTGATGTGTGGATGGGTTAAGGGATGTGTAGTTGGTGAGATATGTATGTGTGTGTGTGTGTGTGTATGTGTGAGGGATGTGTGTGTGTGGGTAGTGATACTTGGGAGGATGGTTAGAAGTATGTGGGTGTTGGTGGGTTGGGGATGTGGGTAGGGAATGTGTATTTGGGTGGGTGAATGGGTGTGTGTTAGATGTGTATGGGTTGGAGGATGGGTGTGTGATGGGTGTGGGGGTGGGGTGTGGGAGTGTGTCTGTGAATGGGATATGTCTGTGTGGATGGGAGTGTGTGAGTTTGGATGGGGTAAATGTGAGTGGGTGGAGGATGTATGTGTGGGTGGTGAGTATGTTTGTAGGTGGGGGATGTGTGGGTGGGTGGGGAGATGTGTGTTTGTGGGTGAGAGATGTGTGGGCGGGGATGTGTATGGGGAATGCATGTGGGCGGATGTACGTGTGTGTGTGTGTGTGTGGGTGGGGGTTATGTGTTTAATGTGTGTGTGTGTGGGGGGGGGATGTGTTTAATATGTGGGGTGTTGTGTGTGTGTGTGTGGGGGGGGGGATGTGTGAGGGGTGGGAGAGGTGTGGGATATGCAGGTGGATGAAGGATGAATGTGAGAATGGGGGAAGTGTGTTTGGCTAGGTGGTTGGGGTGTGTGTGGATGGGAGGGTAGATGAGAGAAGCATATGTTGATGGGTGGCTGGGTGAAGTGTGGGTGTGAGTGGTTGATGCTTGAGTACGTGAGTGGGTGGATGTGTGTGTGTGAGATGAGTGTATGGGTGGGGGATGTGTGTGTGGGTATGAAGATGTGTGTGAGCGGCGAATGTGTGTGGGTTGGGTATATATGGGTGCTGGGGTATGTGTTTTTGGATGAGGAATGTGTTGGTGGGTGGGGATGTGTATATGGGTGTGGTTATGTGTGTTTGTGAGTGTATGGGTGGTGAGATGTATAGTTAAGGGATATGTGATTGTGGATTGAAGATCGGTGGGGGTGGTTGGCGAGTGGGTGGGTGGAGGAAGTGTGGGTGGGTGAGTGTGTGTGTAGGTTGGAGGTGGGTGGGGATGTGTGTGTGTGGGTGCGGGATGTGTGGGTGGGGGAGACTGTGTTAGGGGGGAATGTGTGTAAGTGGGGGATGTGTGGGTGGGTTCGGGTTTTGGGTGTGAGTAGGTGTGGGACATGCGAGTTGGCGGGAATATGTGTGTGGGTGTTGAATATGTAGTTGGGGGATGTGTGTTTGGGTGAGTGATTGGGGGTGTGTTGGCGGGTGGTGGAGGATATGTGGGTGGGTGAGTGTTGGTAGGTTATGGGATGGGTGGAGGATGTGGGCGTGTGGGTGGGGAGATATGTGAAGGTGGGGGATGTGTGGGTGGGTGATGGATGGGTTGATACATGCATGTGTGCCTGGGTTTGTGTGTTGGTGGTTGGGGGATGTGTGTGGACGGATGTGTGGTGGGTGGGTGATGTGTGTGTGTGTGTGCGTGTGTGTGTGTGGGTGGGGAGATGGTGTATGTAGGGGTGTGTGTGGGATGTGTTTGTTGGGGTTGGGGGATGGGTGGATGGATGGGATCATGTATGTGCCTGTGGGTTTGTGTGTGGTTGGGTGGTGGATGTGTGTGTGGGGGGACACGTGGATGGATAGGGGATGGGTGGGTGGGTGGGGGTTTTGTCTCATAACATGGTAACATGCATTGTTTATGTTTACAACATTCATTTGACAAAGTTGTTTTTTCCTGTGTGAATGCACAATGCACTGATGAACGAAAGATGATTGATTGAAAGGGCCGAATGTAAGACGGGCTTGCATGCCCAATTTGTTACCCTTTGAAAATAAAGTTGGTTCGATCGTTCGTTCCTCTTCTCTACCTCCCCCTACAACAACAACACCAACTACTACTACTACTACTACTACTACTACTACTACTACTACTACTACTACTACTACTACTACTACTACTACTACTACTACTACTACTACTACTACTACTACTACTACTACTACTACTACTACGACAACTACTACTACTACTACTAATACTACTACTACTACTACTACTACTACTACTACTACTACTACTATACTACTACTACTATTACTACTACTACTACTACTACCCCTTCTTCTTCTTCTTCTTTATAATGTTCTACTAGCTGTTCGTCATCCTCCTCCACGTCCCTTGTCTCTTCAACATAACCTTCCCTCTTTCACGTCACACTCCACGAAATATCTTACTTCTTTTCAGCGTACTCTTCAGCAATTATGCTCATTTCCTATTCTTCTTCCTCAAATACCGGTTTTTAGTTTTTCTCGAGGAGACTATTTGTTCTGAAAAATCAAATTGAATATGTCCCAGTTCCATTCCTCGCCTTATAATCAATACTCCACTCCTATAAGTACACCCAACCTGGTTGTAATTCAGTTCATTTGCATAATTATGCTATCCGGGCTAATAAAATGGCGAAATGTGACGCTCCGGAATTTGAAATCATGTATTTGGAGGAGGAGGACAATCGAATTCAGTTAACTCTTTTATTTCCATAAGATTCCGAACTGATATCCTAAGGAGACAAAAACCATACTGAGAAAAAGCAGTGGTTAATGACCTTCAAACTGGCAACACCTACTGTGCTGCAGGCTGTAATATCTAGCCAGATTTATTTGGTATGGTCATGCCATACCCAAGAATATAATAATGGGGTATACGTTGTTTGGGCTGAATTAAATGCCTGTCTAGTTTACAGCGTAGACAAAGCTCGTGGAACAGATACAGAAATATTCCAACACAGTGTTTTCCCGTATCGAATTTGAATAACGAAGACTCAAACAATAGATTGCATGATTTATTGCCTGGATTATTACGCTGCATCTTGTCAAGTAAATACTGCAGAAATCAAACAGCATATACTAAAGTGATTAGATACATCCTTCAAGCTGAATATACACATTCAAGTGTCTACCGCGGTAATTAACTGACTGTCATGTCTTTCTGTTTGCACAAGACTGGCTTCTGTCTATTGATTGCGATTGCTTCATCGACCTTTAACAAGCGACCATTTTGTGTAGAACTAATCAACATCAGAATTCAAATGTGACGAAGAGTGTTTATAACACTATGGAATTTGTGTAAGTCAAAAGAAAGTAAACTTTGCACCAAACTTAGACTATTTAGGTCTAACACTTAATCAGTCGCAGGTCAGCATGGTCGAATGGGTAAGAACTCGTGTTCTTAAACATCCGATGTGCTGATGCCGAGGTTATGGGTTCACCCCCTACACCGGACAGCTGGACTATAATGTTGACTTGTCATTCTTGATTTGGGGACGTAAATTACAAGTACCTCTGAAGTCGGAGTGGATTCACCTGATGGCGAGGGACACTGTTAATAGGGAAAGCTAATCCACATGCAAAATTCAGTCCATCACTACTATCAACAGTGTGTATGGACTACGCTTGAGGTCAAAGCGAGTCAGCGCAAAAGAAAAAAGAAAAAAAGAAAAAGAAAACTAAATCAGTATTGCTGTGTGGATGTTAGTCAGGTCTTAGTCGGATATGGCTAACCTACAGTATGACAGTAAACGGTACTACCTGCTTTCTATTAGCGCCGAATGTTGGAAGGCGCTCGCCAAATCTGTTATCCTACATTGTGCTATGGCTTCGAACGGAGGAGCACATTTGGAAGGGTACAAGCACTATCCTTTTGCGACGAAATGCAACCTAAAGACTAAATGTCATTGCAGGGCAGACCAATTGATTTGCTGATCCGGCAGCTTCTGCATCTGGTCTTGTTCCTGACGTATTGGTGTTACCTTTCATGTAGAGCAGTGTTTCCCAACCTTTTTTGTGCTATGCCCCACCTAAGCCTTTCTAAAATTCTTATGCCCCCCCCCCTCCCCCACCAACATATGCATCATTTTTAATATTCAAAAACCGAAATGTTCACTAAAGAAACTTGAATTTGATATTTAGAAGGGCTCACGGTTCCCAGAGGGGCCAGAATCCCCTCCCCCCCTCTCCCCAGGTCCCGCGTCCCTGTGTGTCGGTTGTGTTTGGTGAATTTTTTTTTTGGGGGGGGGGGGCGGTTACCTCCCCCTTTTTTGTGTGGACCCTTAGTCTCACTGTGAGCTATTCCCCACAGTGGTCCACCAGGCCCACATCTAAGGTGAAGAATTTTGATGGGTGTTTATTTGATTATCCCAGCCCCCGACCAGACCAGGTGCACTGCTGCAAAGGGGGGGGGGGGCAGCAAATGCACCCGATCCTAGCCAAAGAACCGATAGGTTTTAGGAAGAATCACTAGGAAATTATTGAGCAAACACAGTAAGTAAATTTTCAAAACATATAATGGAGAACTGAAATTCAAGTACAAAATAATTTTAATGAAAGATTTTTCTATATTATTTTAATTATTAGTAATTATTTACATTTAGTGTGATCCTTGCGCTTGGTGCTTGCTGCAGATAGATTTTATGTCAGATTCCAATTTAGTTAACTTCAGTCTCAAGTCTCCCTGTTTTGTTATATCCAGCCGATTTCTTCCATTTTCGAAATGCCCCCCTTAACAATCGAATTGCCCCCCTGTGGGGCGTGGGCCCCACGTTGGGAAACACTGCTGTAGAGTAAACAGGGCAGGCCGGGAGAGGGATCATGCTGCATGGGCATGACATGGTCTGTGCAATTCAGCCCAGGCTTTGTGATCTTAAGAGGTTATTATGCCTTTTTAAAACACAACATAATAAACATTCGCTGTCGAGACAGCGGGGTCCAGGTTGCATGGATGAGAAACATGGAGAACAACAAACACAATTGCAATTAAATAAATATTCGTTAATTGGTGCCTAATTAAAATGTAACAAGTAAAATAGTAATGCAGAATCACAGATATGGAGCTCATCGCGAGAACACGACAAACACCAGTGAACCAAGTGGTGATGAAAAGACACTGACGATAGATAGGACATACACCGAAAAATGTGAGAGTAGTATAACTAGAACAACCTTTGACCGGAATCCACAGCCAAGAGAAATAGAGGAAGACCTAAAATCACTCGAAGTAAACATTAGGAAACAGAACTGAATAATATAGGAAGACCGGAGAGCTAAGGATAAGAGGGCTTGGGTAGAATTGGTTGAGGGCCTGTGTTCTAGGTAAATAAAGGATACAAGAATAAGATATTGGTGGTTGTTTAACATTCATTCTCATTAGTACTTCTTTTTCAATTTGCATTCAACTATGTAGACAATGCAGACAAGAAAATCCGGCTGCTGTGGAAGCGGAAGTACAGACTTTAATCTTCGAGAAACCTTTAGAGTTTTGATGCTGTCATTTAAACATATGGGTCCGTCGTTCGACGCGTGAGAAGTTCGTGGGCTTTTACGGCTAAGGCTGGATGGAGAATTGTGAAGGAGGATTCTTGTGGTTTTGCTTTGACCACAAGTATTCTGACTTTGAAAGTCATGGCAGTAAGTAAAGCAATATCATAGGTCGAGACACAGACCTTCACTCGGTCATGCTTCATTAGTGACTCAATGAGTTTGCTCAGGAAGGCAGAGATGGGCTGGATCCGAAGACGGTGGTTGATGTCTCTGAGGCGGTCACGCAAAGATTAGTTTTATTTTCGTCTCAGGGCATGCGGGTGTACACGGAAATGAGCAGGCTGATAGACTTAACGGTAAGGCTACTGTAGAGGGCGGACGAGGCATGGACCAGGATGATATACTGAATGCTCTACGTGAAGTAAGACATTTGTGAGAACCACGTGATGGCCATGAATCTACAACCGTGGTCAGACTACGAGAACAGCAAGTTTAAAGAGGTGTGGCCAGAGAAGAAAGAGCACTCTACAGGGAACCAAAGAAGTTTAATAAACCAGCACAGAACTGGTGTCGCGAGCCGCTATACGCTGAAAAATTTGCTAAGGAGGGGATTCGAGCACTTATGGATTGAATGGTTCGATGTGCAATTTGGATGCTCTGTCGATTAACTAATTAGTATAGATATGTTAGTTAGTTAGTCGACAGATCATCCTCATTGCACATCGAACCATTCAGTCCATAAGTGCTCTGATCCCCTCCTCAGCAAATCCCGCAGCGTGTAGCGGCTAACGACACCAGTTCTGTGTTGGTTTATCAGTATAGATATGTTTGTTGGTCTAGTCTTGGCAGTTTGTTTCGTTCTTGTTATCTGTGCCGAGTGGGGTTGATAACTAGCAGTGGAAAGGAAATGTCATCAATGAACATTACAGTAAAGGGAGAGATACTAGAACAAGGAACGAGTTTCTCCTGTCTTGGACTTGTAATAACAGATGATGGCAGAATTGAAATATAAATAAAAATGCTAATAGGAATGGTCAAACATGCTTTCAACAACATGAAATCAGTATTAATATCTAGAGAAATTTAAAACCCGTTGAAAATGAGAATTGTCAGATGTTATATATATTCAACACTACTGTATGGCGTGGAAGCCTTGACAATGAACAAACAATTAGAAAGTCGAATAGAGGCCCTAGAGATATGGATATACGAAAGAATATGTTGTATTTAATGGAAACAGAAACACTCAATTATAGAACTTCTAGAATAACTGGGAATGAAAACATAGTTGATGAAAGAAATTTAAAAAGTGACAATTTTCTACCACATTACAAGAAGAAAAAAACTCTTATAAAAATATACTGTGAGAGTAAGTTTGAGGGCAAGCGAGCAAGAGGTAGAAAACGATAGAATTGGAACGATAACATTAAGAGATGAACGAACATTAGTCTGACATAATGTACAGTCAAGGCGAGAGACAGACAGTGTTGGGAATCCATTGCAGCCAACCCTCATTGTGGTGACGGCACCTGATTGTTTGATTGTGGGGTTGCTGATCATATCTGTCCACTTTCTGCTGTCGCGTATGCTGACAATCATTTCTGATACTGATGTTCCTCCGTGTAATGACGCTGGACTGCCTAACAGTTAGGCCCCTAACATTTTCTCTATTTGTGTGCACCTGTCTCTTTGTTAATAATAATAGCAATAATAATAATAATTTTAACATAATAATAGTATTAATAATAATAATAATTTTAACATAATAATAATAATAATAATAATAATAATAATAATAATAATAATAATAATAATAATAATAATATAATAATTTGAATAACGAAGACACAAACAATAGATTGCACCATTTATTGCTTGGCATATTTCGCTGCAGCTCGTCAGGTACATACTGCAGAAATCACACAACTTACGTGAATTAACTAGATAAATCCTTCAAGTTGAAATATACACAATTTCGCACAGTAATGTCACTTATCTACCACGGTAATTTTAAGCTGACTAACATGTCTTTCTGTTTGCACAATTCTGGCTTGCGTTGATTGATCATAATTGCTTCTGCAAACTTTAACAAGCGAGTATTTTGTGTGGTATTTAATTCACTACGGGAAAACATTGTTTTGAATTTCTTGAACGTCGCCTCCCATTACCAACTGTGAAGCGATTAGATGGATTACTCATGCTGAAGTGTAAAATATCGTTACAGGCTTGTCGATTGAGATTTCTCGAGGAATGCCTAAGGACGGGGATATTTCCTCACCAGTATTTCAGATCTCTGAGGGCCGACAGAATATGTCCAACAAGAAAAAACCTGAGACAACTGACAAAAAACCAGATAGAAGAAACCCAGTCTAAACTGGCCAACTTGAAGCGTACACATAGTTCTACCTACTACGTCACCAAAGAATTGAGCTTGTATGGCTACTTGAAGTTCACTAAATTCTGCACAGAAACAGTGTACAAGGTGAAAATCGCAGAGAATGCTCGCCTCAACAAATCACTTAGCACTGAAAAGGTAAAAACGTCAGTACTAGACAACCCAGAGAAGTATGTGAGGAACTTATCGTCGTAGGTACTCAACAACATTGAAACGGAGGCCCTTGCATACGGATTAAAATTCTGCATAAAACCTAAACACATCAACTGTGTTGAGTCGCAAGCACAGTTTGAAATGTTGTTTGATCAAGTCTCCAAGTTATCACCTACTTCTGCTGTGTCGGTCGGGTGGCTGAAGGCCAAACTGGTAGATTTAGAACACCAGTTTCGCACAACACCCTCCAAACAGACATGTCCGCTGACCAACGAACACCTTACTGCGTTAAAAGCGTCAAAGGCTAACAAAACTCTCATCATACTGAAACCTGACAAAGGGAGCGGTGCAGTACTGATGGACATGTCAGACTACCAGAGAAAAATGGATGAAATATTGTCAGATGAATCTAACTTCAGGATAGATCAAAAAGTAAGCAAGTCAGAGGACCTGGATGCAATAATGAGGAAAGAGACCCAGTCACTTGTGAATACGGGACTCATCAGTGAGGCCACTGCAAAAACGCTCACACCACGTGGCTCGCACACTCCTCAGATGCCAGTTGAATCAGGAATGATTTCTTCCGCTCAGTCTGCCGAATCCTGTCTTCACATGCTGGGTAGAAAGTCGGACTAGAGTCACGCTCAACAGGGTCTTCTTTCCCCGCTGACTCTACCAAGCCCGTTCACTACTTACAAAGTAACTAATTAACTAACAAAATAACTAACTAACTAACTAACTAATTGACTACCTAAGTTACTAACTAATAAATTAACTAACTAACTAACTATATAACTAAATAGATAACTAACTAAACTTTTTTTCGCATATACTTTTATAAGACATCGCTGTCAACACCAGCATCTTTCAGCTGATTGTTGATTTCTTGGCAAGATTACGCTCAGTTGTTTGCCATTGCTTTCTAAGCGATCGGCTCTAATACCCCGTAAGTTACCGACGCGGAGAGAACCGCTTCCAATTCTCGCGCAGCGTCACCTTATTTACGAGATTACGGAGAAAGTCGTGTAACCGCTAAACCAGAGAGACCGGCTACACTAAATAGTTAATGTTCTCATAATTCTACGTACTTCTAGAAAGCTTGATCTCTGCAGCGTCGCAACACAGCGACCAGGTATCAGCTCCTCAGGAGTGGCAGAAATAATTTATATATTGGTCATGCCTGTACACCTCACCGGTCGTAACATTCGCTCGCTGTGAACTCAAGCGTAGTCCATACACATGCTATTACATCTAGCGCACTGGATTGATTATTACGCGTGGATTAGCTTTCCTTATTACCAATGTCCCTGGCCATCAGGTGAACCCACTCCGACTTCAGAGACACTTGTAATTTACATCCTAAAGTCAAGGACGAGAAGTCAACAGTTTAGTCCAACTGACGGGTACCGGGGTTTAACCGGCTACCTCAGTATCAGCACACCGGAAGTTTAAGAACGTGAGCTCTTTTTCCATTCGGCCATACTGACCTCCGTTTCAACTGCATAAACTGGGAATCGATCTGTGAAACACCTGCGAAGCAAAAACGGCGTTGAATGGAACTTGTCACCCCATCTGATTTATGCCATGACCTAGAATATATACAAGAAGTAATACCTTACACCCAAACGGAATAATTACTTTAGGCCAACATTTACCTTTACTCGAGTTTCACCCTCGTTTGAGCTCGTCAGTAGTGCATATCCCTGACCGGATCCGGAAACAGTCCCGGATCACGCGTGTGAAGCGGGTGTGTAACCACGCGGCACACACTGGACACACCAAATTATCACAACAGAACATCACAACGCTACCCATCGTAGGCTATGCTCAAGATTGCCCAATCGCCGCGACCGACGTCCGTCAATCGATGGGACCCGAACGATCAGTACTTCTCACTGGCAAGGAACACCAGGCCTCCTAAATCCAGTGAGCAATAATAACTTGATTATGTGGTTGTTTCGGGATTTGAAATTTAAATATTGAGCACAACCCACTACTGGCAACGCCGATCGCATTCAGGTATGATTGACGGACGTCGGACGCGGCGATTGGGCAATCTTGAGCATAGCCTACGATGGGTAGCGTTGTGATGTTCTGTTGTGATAATTTGGTGTGTCCAGTGTGTGCCGCGTGGTTACACACCCGCTTCACACGCGTGATCCGGGACTGTTTCCGGATCCGGTCAGGGATATGCACTACTGACGAGCTCAAACGAGGGTGAAACTCGAGTATAGTGCTTCCATATTGACGTGGATAGGCCTTAGGTTCATACCAGAATGCGATCGGCGTTGCCAGTAGTGGGTTGTGCTCAATATTTAAATTTCAAATCCCGAAACAACCACATAATCAAGTTATTATTGCTCACTGGATTTAGGAGGCCTGGTGTTCCTTGCCAGTGAGAAGTCCTGATCGTTCGGGTCCCATCGATTGACGGACGTCGGTCGCGGCGATTGGGCAATCTTGAGCATAGCCTACGATGGGTAGCGTTGTGATGTTCTGTTGTGATAATTTGGTGTGTCCAGTGTGTGCCGCGTGGTTACACACCCGCTTCACACGCGTGATCCGGGACTGTTTCCGGATCCGGTCAGGGATATGCACTACTGACGAGCTCAAACGAGGGTGAAACTCGAGTATAGTGCTTCCATATTGACGTGGATAGGCCTTAGGTTCATACCAGAATGCGATCGGTGTTGCCAGTAGTGGGTTGTGCTCAATATTTAAATTTCAAATCCCGAAACAACCACATAATCAAATTTACCTTTACATCAAAAATCTAAAAGCGACACTAACGATTTCAGTGCTGATCGAATGTGGCATTCACTGGCAATGTTCATCTGGCCACACTTTAAGTCACATTTGGTCTGACATGTGTCAGAAGTTGCCACTGGTTATTTTACAATCAACTATGTTTGTTATTGCCTATGTGTCCTGTCGTTGTTCTAAATAATAAAAAGCACCTCTTTACACGACTAACGATGAGGTCAGCGTAACCGAATGTATAATAAGGCTCGCCCTTAAACTTCCGGTGTGCTAGTGCCGAGATAGTGGGTACAACCCTTACATCGGTGAGCTGGATTAAAATGTTGACTTTTCGTCCTTGACTTGGGGACGTAAATTTTAAATACCTCAGAAGTCGGAGTGGGTTCACCTTATGGCGAGGGACACTGGTAATAGGTAAAGCTAATCAACACGCAAAAATAAGCCCTGTGTACTAGAATTAGTGGCATGTGTTTGGACAACGTTTGAGTTCAAAGCGAGTGAACTCAATAAAAGTAGTTTGTATACAGCTACTGATCTATATATACTATTGATTGATATATTTAATACTCACCAAAACACATTCATATCCAGTATTTATAAAACCACCACCCCCCCCCCCCCTTTTTTTTTCCTCCCAATCAAATGCATTCTCTCTTTACAATCATGACTCCCTTTAGCAATTTCATGTTGTCCTTATTTGATACTTTCCACTCAAAATATGACTGACATTTTACCCTCGCTAATTCCTCGGTGGTAAATTCTATTTGGCGTGTTGGAGAAATGTTTCCAAGAGGTTCATCTCCGGCCGTTTGACGTGGAGATTACTCAAGAGTTGAGGAAACGTAATTTGAGAGACAGGCCAAGGGATATTGGGATACCGCTTGACAAGTTCATATCTTCCCTGGTCTTAACCTTGTCAAAGACTCCACTCACGTGACTAACGATGTTCTGACTGTTTAATTTCTTGTCCTCTTTTTTGGAAAGCAATTTAAAAAATTTCCTGTTTATGATGTCGAGGAGGGGGGGGGGGGGGGGGGAAGAGAGACAGAAAGTCAGGAGACAGCAATGTCTAAGTTTAAAATCATGAAAAGTTGATCACACTCTCACTCACTCACTCTCTCTCTCTCTCTCTCTCTCTCACACACACACACACACACACACACACACACACACACAACAACCTTCCTACATACACACTAACCTTCACACCAGTACACACACTCACGCACACACAAACAATTTTTAAAAAATGCTATAATATAATCGAGTGAAAGGGAAGGGAGGGGGAGAGAAAGAGGGAAAGAAAGAACGAGAGGGAAGAGAGAGAAAGTGATAGAGCGAGAGAGAGTGTGTGTGTGATAAAACGCGAGAGTGTGTGTGTGTAATGAAACGAGAGAGAGTGTGTGTGTGTGACAGAGTGAGAGAGAGAGAGAGAGAGAGAGAAAGAGAGAGAGAGAGACAGACAGAGAGAGACAGAGAGAGAGACAGAGAGAGAGAGAATATACAACACTGTAATTTTGGCTAAGTGATAGATGAAAAAATAGGAAGTTAGTAGTGTGGAAAGAGCAACAAGAGAAGAAGAAGAAGAAGAAAAAGAAGAAGAGGAAGAAGAAGAAGAATAAGAATAAGAAGAAGAAGAAGAAGAAGAAGAAGAAGAAGAAGAAGAAGAAGAAGAAGAAGAAGAAGAAGAAGAAGAAGAAGAAGAAGAAGAAGAAGAAGAAGAAGAAGAAGAAGAAGAAGACAGGCAGGCAGGCAGACAGACAGACAGACCGACAGACAGACAGACAGACAGACAGACAGAAAGACAGACAGACAGACAGACAGACAGACAGACAGACAGACAGACAGACAGACAGACATAAACAAACAAGCAACTAAATGACAACGAAACCACCAACTGGACAAAAATCCACAAACCACAGGTGTATTTTAGTCATTTACTCTTCATAGTTATTCTTATTAAATCCTCACATATTACATTCAGCTATTTTCTTCAAATTCCACATCCCGCCTACGTCCCGCTGTGATCTTACATGACAGACCGCCATAGATAATGGCAGAAATAAGGATAAACTCAATGCGTATTAACATAAAATAATAAGCGTAATTCGTGTTTTCATTTTAACAAAGAAACATGACAGTTGGCACGGATTGTCGCCATGAAACTGTCAAGTTGTAATCGCCTTTGCGGTTGACATGCATGAATATGTTCGGAAAATGTTGCGCCGACAATGCTGGCATGACGCCATCTTGATCTGCTTAGCGGAAGTGACGTCGTTTGTACACCGGAAGATGGAATAACGGTTCAAGTAAACAAAGGCAGAAATGAATTATATGTATTACTGCTTTAGTGCTTCCACATTGACGTGGGTAGGCCTTAGGTTCATACGAGAATACGATCAGCGTTGCCAGTAGTGAGTTGTGCTCAATATTTAAATATGTATTGCTACTTATTATTATTATTATTATTATTATTATTATTATTATTATTATTATTACTGTTGCTTGCTCCGTGGCGAAGGTGTGACGCAGTTCGTAATCCCGCATAATTGCTTTCTAAACACAGCTGCAGGCGATTTGGCAACAGAACGCCTTGTGTTGCTTTTTTAGGAAATGGTATGGGTGTCGGTCGTTCAGACAGCAATGGCAATCTATTGAACGTAAACTTGCTAAGAGATCACAACAGTAAAAAATGCTGGTGTTGACTACGGCGTTGTGTAAAGGATATACAACTAACTTTAACATTATTATGATTACGATTATGATTATTATAAGAATTACTAAAAGAATTGGGAATTTTCAGATACGGGAGAAATACCAAGGCCGTGTTGTGAAAGCTAGAAACACCTTTAAATCAATCATGTGCCATGCCGGAAAGCGTGGGCGGTCATGACTAGCCATTTCACTCGATCACCAGCGTCGTGGATCAGCTCAGTGTTCCTGTCTCGTCCATGCCATGTGGCCAAGCCATCCAGGTATTTTCCTCTCGGTCTTCCTCTTGGTCTGTTCCCTTCGATCTTGCCAGTTGTCACTAAGTTCTCCAATCCATTTCTTCTCATAACATGCCCAAAAAATGTTGATTGTCTACGTCTAATTTCTCTAATCAATTTACGATTTTCATTTGTCCCCTGTAGTACTTGGTCATTGGTTTTTCTGTCTGTCCATGGTATTCTTTGCATTTTCCTCAGAAACCACATTTCCGGCTTCAGATGTTTTTCAGCTTGACTGCACATTGTCGAAGTTTCACAACCATACAAAAGAACAGGCTCTATGTATTCCCTCAACACTCGTTTTCTCGTTTCAATTGACATCTTTTTATTGGTCAGTATGTTTTTCATCTTGCTAAAGGCTACTTTCGCCATGGCGATTCTTGTTCTAATCTCTTAAAGGCATCTCCAGTACAAATTCAAAGTGGAATGTTGATCTACATACTTGTTTCATAGACTTCAGTAGTGAGTGTTCATCAGAGAGTGTAGGAATAGCTGTCGATAACTGAATCATTGTTTCACGAACTACCAGCAGCTGTCAGACGAGCTGGTAAAAACATCATGTTGATTGGTTATTCAACCAATCAGGTGCCGTCTCCACAATGAAGGTTG
Organism: Cepaea hortensis; assembly: GCA_963921405.1. Classification (NCBI taxonomy): domain Eukaryota; kingdom Metazoa; phylum Mollusca; class Gastropoda; order Stylommatophora; family Helicidae; genus Cepaea; species Cepaea hortensis. The sequence goes on along the minus strand of OY992876.1, from coordinate 98,073,902 downwards.
GTTGCAATGGATCTCCAACTCTGTCTGTCTCTCGCCTTGATTGTACATTAGTTATTTCATGGGATTAGTTAGTTGCAGATCATTTACAGGACGTAGCAGTCAACCCCAGAATTTTTTGTTGTTCGTGATATTTTGGCAAGTTTATGGTCAGTATTTTGCCATTGCCTTAGGAACGATAGGCACTCGTACCTTTGTATGGGAATACCAAAGCAAAGTGGTCTGCTTCCAAATCAACCGTAATTGTGTTTCGAGCGAGGTATGCGGGATTGCTATTTGCATTCGTAACCACTTCGCCAGATAACAGATGTATGGGGAGTAGAGATGATCCCTCTTTCGGCCTACCTAGTGTACTCCAATTAATGGAGTGTACATCAATGGGAAATGCTGAAGAATTCAATCAGTTGTGCAGCAGAAAAAAACTATCCAAAATTAAAGAAAGTGGGCCGTAAGACATGGATGACTGAAGAAATTTTACAACTAAATGGAAACAAGAAGACAGAACAAAAATAATCCTGCCAAATATGAAGAAATTCACAGAAAAGTCAGAACCTTATGTAGGTAGGCAAAAGAAACATGGCTTGAGAAAAACTGAGGAGAAATAGAAAAACAACACAACAGTAAAAATGCTAAACTAATGCACAAAAGAATCCAGGAGCTTACTGATCAAAGAACACGTACATCAGCAGGCTGCCTAAAGACAAAAGATGGAAGAGTCATAATAGAAAAAGATCAGATCTTACGTGTATGGTCAGATTATGTGAAAAACCTTTATGACGACAACAGAGACGAACACTACGATGTTCAAAATAATAATGAAGGACTGCAATTTTGAAGATGGAGGTTCAGAATGCTCTTAACCATATGAAATCTGGCAAGCGTCACAACAGAAATGATTAATGCTTTAGAAGAATATGGAATAGATAAAGTTACCAGTCTGCGTAATACAATATACGATACTGGAAATATACCTCATGAATTATGTACTTCTGTATTTATTGCAATCCCAAAGAAATCAAGAGCCTTGGAATGTGATTGTCAGGGTCTTAAACCTGGCTCGTTTTTCCTAACACATGTGAGACAGTACAAGTACAACGTGATTTGACTTGAGACTCAACGACACAACGTTCAATGGATTTATTTACAGATCATATACGATACGATGATCATTACAAGATATAAGTTGTACTTCAATACACTTACAGACACAATACAGCTCACAGTCTATCTCTCAAGATGAACAGACACTCGACTTTCGGGCACAGAAACCACACAACGCCTTTCTCTCATCATACGTCCAGTCGAGTCCACGTCCCAGAGCTGTCTGTCTATAGCTCGCAATGTGCCTCCCCACCTGAAGTGGCTTCACGAGGCATGCGTGCGTCTTGCTTCGTCCTTGCCTGACCGCTGGCCGTCTCGTCAGCCAGCAACCTCGCAGGCAGGTAACTACTACTCGCCTGGCGGGCGTAACGAAGTTACGGCATCCCGGCTGGGGAACTAAGTCGCCTGGCGGGCGTAACGATGTCACTGCATCACTGCACTACTCTAGACTCTGACATGCTCCCCCGGGCAGCTCCATGAAAGATGTCATCTTTCATGTATACTATATGTACATACTGGGTTAATATTTTAACCTTGTCAGAGTCGACCCTTCTGTTGTTATATACATTGGAATCAGAATACATAGACATACACATCTTGACATAGAAACATATAAGAAATGGAAGTTGTATTCAACGACATGTGGTGTTCAACCTTTAACACTTGTCAAGTTTCATCCTCTCGATGGCTGATTACCTCAATTGCATTATTGACCCAGTCAGATTGGCAGTACCAGCTCCAAGCATCTACCTCGCAGCCTATCAAAAAAAGTAATAATATGGTTTCTGAAACAAAAACCATCTGGCTAGACCGAAATACGGCTTTACATAAGTCGCATTAAACGCTCAAACCCTGACCTTATTTGGCCAGGAGTTCTTGTGTTGGTCTGCAATGTTGGTAACACTCTACCATGCCCAGTAGATGGCTTCTTGGTGTGTTAACAATCTGGCAACAACATGGTTATTTATATACAACACATAATCGTATACATTTCACATTATAGCCCTTTGGTGTAATGATGTAGTAACAACTAAATGAAAGGGGAATAACTTCAAAATTTATGAAATATAATATTTTACAATAATTATTCTATTTCTCAGCGTCATAGCTTGATGTTTCTTCATACTAGCGAGAAAAAGTCGGTAGTATGAATAAATTAATCAAGATATGATTCTAAGATTACACTATATAAAAAATATAAGTGCACAATTCGTGTATTCAAACTTGTTGATTCCTAAAGATTTTAGAATCGTCATAGCTTTTTAAACTTTTGTTTGTCGTCTGCTAATTTTGAACTAAATTTCTAACTAATCCGGAAGTACACACGAACACCAAACAGCTGATGTTGAAACTTGTAGAACAGACTTGTTCCGGTCTGATGTAGCCACGGAATGTACAATGTTCTAATCGTTCATGTGTTGGGTGTTTCCCTTGAAAAACTTCTGGATTTCGATTGACTGCAGTGGTGTAGATGTCAATGTTCAGGTCACACTTTCACACACGGATTTAAAATATCACTGGAATGCTCCACACGCAGATACCACTGTCAAATTGGATAGTTCGCTTACGGTAAGTTTTGAGCGAATGTGGCACTGTTCTTGTTTCGTAATATATACAATTAATAAAGTTCGCTTTCTACCACACACTACACAATTATACACGACAATCACTACATTAATTAGTAAAATAAGAACACTATATATATTGGGAGTAAACCCTATCACATCACATCGTAGACATTACACAGCTTTCGTGAATGAAAAAAATTATTCACTGATGGATGCCTGTGTTGATCTGAGTGTATTTTACACACTGCACTCAGACATTGGCGCTCACTGGGTCGGTCGGACAACGGGACAAGAGATCGGCAATAGTGTTGGTTCTGCCTGGGATATGTCGAACCTCGAAGCTGTAATCTTGGAGCTTAAGAGACCAGCGCGCTACCATTTGGTTTGAAGGTACACCTGAATTGATAAATCGCAGTGGACTACTGTCGGATTCGACAATAAAATGACGTCCTAGGAGGAATCTGGACAATTTAGTTATACCCACCACTAGAGCTAGGGCTTCCAACTGGGGTATTGACCAAGCCCGTTCTCTCGGTTTCAATTTCCTGGAGACGAAGTACACAGGATGAAGGATGTTGTTATGCTCCTGCAACAAGACTGCTCCAATCGCCACGGAGCTCGCGTCTGTACGCAATCTGAAAGGGACATGTAGATTGGGCAACTTCAGAATAGGATTATGTAAACTATTATTAGAAAACAAAGATAATACTTTTTGGAATGCAAATTTTAGGCATTCATTGCTTACAATTTTCTCCGGTTTATCTTTTGTTAGTAAGTTAGTAAATACTTCGGTCAGTTCGGAAAAATCAGGAATGAACTGCCTGTAATAATTTATCAGTCCCAACAAACTTCTGACTTGCTTTTTCGTAGTTGGAAGTGAGAGTTTTAGTATCTTGGACACGATGTTATCGTCTGTCGTGACAAAGCCATTGGATATTTTGTACCCCTAGAAGGATATTTCCTGGTAGGCTATGTCTACTTTTGCAGGCTTTACCGTCAGTCCGTGCTGTCTAATGCGTTCAAATGTCTGTTCTAATGTCTTTATGTGGTCTGTCATCGTCTTTGTGTGAACACAAATGTCGTCTATATAGCAAATTATGTTCGGTATATCTACTAGTAAAAGTCGTGTCATACGTACGAATGTGGCTGGGGCATTGACAAGCCCAAATGGAAGTTTGCACCATTCGTACAGTCCCCAAGGTGTGGCAAATGCTGTCAGATGTCTGCTCTGTTCGTCTACCGCTATTTGCCAGTAACCTTTAGTCATGTCTACCTTCGTAAAGAACCTAGCGTCTGTCAGTTCTGTCAGTAGATCGTCAGAGTTTGCCATTGGCTCCAGATCTAGAAGAGTTATCTTATTGAGCTTTCTATAGTCGACACAGAGTCTTATTGTGTTGTCCTTTTTGCGTACTATGACCATTGGAGATGAGAAGTCTGATTGGGATCGTCTTATGATGTTGTTTTTCTCTAAGTTGATGATCTCCTGATGTAAGTTTTCTTTGTAATGCAGTGGAATGGTGTATGGTCTGCATTTTATTGGTGTCTTTGACGTGAGTGTGATGTGATGTTGTACTAATTCTGTTTGTCCTGGGTTGTTGGAGAAGATGGTGTTGTACTGTTGTATAAGATGTTTGCAACTGTCTGTTTCTGCTTGAGTTAACTTTGGGTTGATTTTAATTTCCTTCAAGCAGTTTGTCGTGTCTAATGCAGGTGTTGGAATTTCGTCACTAGCCTCGTCATCTTCATGGTCTATTATCACTGTACAAGCTGTTGTATCGTCATGTTCGTTGTCTCTGTTGTAATATGGTCTTAGCATATTGATGTGGAATATTTTGTGTTTGTCTTTTATTTGGATCTCGTAGTCTACAGATGAAATTTGTCTCGTCACTTTAAAAGGTCCTTGCCAAGAATCAGTCAATAAGTGTCTGTCACTAGGTAGTAGAAGAAGAACGTCCTGTCCAGGTGTCAACGTTATTGTCCTGTTACCTTTGTCAGCATATCGTCTATAAGTAGAACCAGATAATTTTAGTGCATCCTTTGCAATTATACAAGATTTGATGATTCTTTCACGCAATGATGTAACGTATACGTATGATGATATGGGTTTCAGTAAAGGAGTGGATTCAGTTAACATTTGATGATAAATAGTCAATGGGCCACGTGGTTTGGCACCATAGATAAGTTCAAAAGGAGAGAAACCTGTACTAGAATGTGGTACCTCGCGATAAGCAAAGAGAATAGCAGGTAAATATACGTCCCAGTTCTTGGGATGCTCTTGAGTGACTTTAGCAAGCATGTGCTTTAAATCGCCGTTAAATTTTTCTATTATCCCACTCGAGTGAGGATGGTACGGGGAATTGAAACATTGCTTCACTCCCAACATTTTGGTGAATGCTTGAGTAGATGCGGCGATAAACTGAGTTCCCCTATCTGATTAGATAGTGTCTGGAAATCCTATCCGAGAAAATATATGGAAGAAAACTTCCATTATATCATTGGCAGTTATGTTCTTTAGCGGAATCGCTTCCGCCCAGCGGCTACATTGATCAATAACAGTTAGAATATATTTATTCCCTCTAGTTGTTGTCTGATTAAGAGGGCCCACTATGTCGACAGATATTTTCTCAAAAGGTCGACTGGCTAAGTCAGTAACTTGTAACTTTGCCTGTGGGTGTTTCCCTTTCTTTACCAGTTTTTGGCAGATGTCACAACTTCTGCAATATTGTTTAATGTCATTGCAAAATTTGGGCCAATGAAACTGTGTTAATAATATTGATCTGGTCTTAGCGTATGCCATATGCCCTGCAAGAGGTATATCATGGGCAAGATGTAAGGCTTGCTTGCGATACTCACTTGGCAAAACAGTTTGCTCTTTTGTGCTGTCACCTCTGGTATAATACCTAGTGAGGATACAATTTTTCAAAGCAAAATGCCATTTTGCATTCTTAGTTACCTTTGGCTTTTGGCCGATCAGATTAAAATATTTCGACAATGAAGGATCAGCCTTTTGAGCTGTTACAAACGTTTCCTTCATGGTTTTAGAAGGTAGTGATACTGGGCTAAGCCTTTGTATAGCCTCAGTTTGGTTACTTTCATCTTGCACTCTAGCAGTAGCTCTGGTTACTGCGTTCACACATTCAATGATATCAGATGGTGATGAAACAGTGTTATCAATGATGTCATGAGATCTTAGTGCTACATTAGCTACCATACATTCATTAGGTGGTGTAACATTATCAATGATGACATTTGATGGTGATGTTATGATATCATCAATGCAAAGAGATGTTATGTCATGAGGCATATTATTCACCTCTGGTAAATTTCCAATTATAATATCGCACACTGGGTTTGTTAATGCTGCGCATTTTACTTTACCAGTCAGGAAAGGTGTTTGAATATATGCCCATGCTAGTGGGTACTTTTCAATATTGCCAGAGAATGTTCTGCATGTTACGTGCCTGCCTGTATAGTCTGTAGGCATTATGAACGTTCTCTTTAGACCAATAAGTGAGCTTCCCGTGTCCCGAAGGACTGTAGCAGACTTGCCATTCACGTATCCTTGATGGACGTTTATTCTGCCTTTGGAATCTACTACCAAATTAGCTTCTTCATTGGCAATAGGAATGGAGTGGCCGCATGTTAAAATGCCATCTTCATAAAAGGTATTACAAACAGTACATTTATTTGCGTTAAATATATCAAAAGCCTGTGCTGAGTTCACAGGATGTTTCTCTGATTGTTCTTCATCTGACGATGAACTGTCAAACAAGGCGGCATTTGCTTTGTTGGTCATTTGCCTACCTTTACAATCATGGCGATAATGTCCGTACGCCTTACAGAGGAAACATTTACGCAAATTTCTGAAGGATCTACGCTCCTTATCTTGTCTATTTACCATGTTTTGTAGATAAGTATGATATGCGGGGTTCTTGTCACACATCTCACCTTGATGGTGTGAAATTTTACAATATCTACAGTGATTATACTTCTCAGATGTAGGCTTATGAGGTTTCTGCCTACTATAGGGTTTGTCATAGTTAGCCGATGCTACAAAATTTATGTCAGTAGCTTCACTGGCGAAACAATGTTTGTTGGCTGTGTAATAAGCCGAACCACGTCTCTCACTCTCATCTACACTAGTGCATTCATTCTCTTGCAAAAATTTTGAAAATGCTAATGGAATGGATGAAATGACTTTATCTCTGATGATCAGATCTTCTAATCTTTGATAGTTTTTATCAATTTTAGCTGCTGAAATCCATTTGCAAAATATATCTCGGACTAAGCAGAGGTAGTCAGAGAACGTTTGAGTCGGTTTTGGGCTCAACTTGCTGAATTGTTCTCTGTAACCTGCCTCATCTAACATAAAATGTGCCATAATCTTTGATTTTAGATAATGGTAATCTTTTCTGAGGTCTTTGGGGATAGTCTCAATGACTTTAAGAGGCTCCCCTGATAAACTCCTCATATAAATAATATTCCATTCAGACAGTGGAACCTGGTAATGGTCCATTAACGTCTCAAAATTTTGGGTAAAGGCTGCAATGCAGTCACCCGAGGTATAATTACGTACTATACCTTGGTATTTCTTGTACTGGTTTTCTTTCTCCAGTCTCTCAGATTTCTTAGACTCTTTGTTAATGGCAGTCTCAGTATCAAGTTGTTTGATTTTAAGTTGCACTTCCAGCTCTTCCCGTTTACTTTGAGCTGATATCTCTGCCTTTTTCAATTCGATATCTAGCTCTGCTTGTTTTGTCTTTGCAGACAGTTCTAGTTCTGTCTGTTTTGCTGCGGTTGCTGCCTCTGCTTGCTTTAAGGCTGTTTCTGCCTCTAATTGCTTGGCAGCCCTTTCAGTCTCTGCCTGCTTGAGTGCTCCTTCAGCTGCTCTTTCTTCACGCTCGTGGTATTCAGAGTATTTCTTCTCACTCCACTTCGTTAACTCATCACCTGTTAACTTTAACTTCAACCCCATATCGATGAAATCATTTAATGACGACATGATGGAAAATGCAAATGAAATATCAGACACACAATTTGTTACAAGTTGTTAGTAACGTGAACAATTTACAATTGTGTTCTATTTGCAATATGTGCCTAAATTTGCATCCGAAAGTATATAGAAAGAAAAATATACTCAAGTGTCTTGGATGCGGTGAAGAACGGTTGAAATTTGGGCTAGGAACTGTAGGGACGCTACTTCAAAACACAAATGACCTCTACGGGCAAGGGTTTCAGATGGCACAGAAAACCTGCTTTGTTTTTGGAGGAAAATAAATTAGCGTCTATTTGATGTGGTGTGCCTGCTTGTCACTAAGTTTTGATTAGGTTTGTATGGCGTTGAGTGTAATTGTATGTCGTAATGTTGTCAGTCAACAATTTAAAAAAAAAAAAAAAAAAACACAAGTCACTTTCTTTCCAAAACTTTCTGCTTTCCACAACTTACTTTACAAAGACACTCTAAATATATCTCAACACGCTACAACATTGATGACACATCACTTACATCAAGATGACATTCAGTAAGGACATAGACATCAAGTTTACAAGATGGCGACAAGGTCACAATGGCGACAACTTCACAATGTCGACAAGGTCAAAACGGTGACAAGTTTCACAATTACAAATGTTTTACACGTTTACAAGATCAAACAATATGTATGCACTGTACAATCACATTTAGTCTCCATGTTTAAATAATGTAATAATATCTATCAAAATGAGCCTTCAACGATCACATTTACATGTACAATAAAGTTGGACAAAAATTCTAAGTTCACAACTCTAAGTTTAAATGTTAAATTATCTAAACTACGTTCATTTCAAAGCCGGACGAGCCCCCACGTCCACACATGTCAGGGTCTTAAACCTGGCTCGTTTTTCCTAACACATGTGAGACAGTACAAGTACAACGTGATTTGACTTGAGACTCAACGACACAACGTTCAATGGATTTATTTACAGATCATATACGATACGATGATCATTACAAGATATAAGTTGTACTTCAATACACTTACAGACACAATACAGCTCACAGTCTATCTCTCAAGATGAACAGACACTCGACTTTCGGGCACATAAACCACACAACGCCTTTCTCTCATCATCCGTCCAGTCGAGTCCACGTCCCAGAGCTGTCTGTCTATAGCTCGCAATGTGCCTCCCCACCTGAAGTGGCTTCACGAGGCATGTGTGCGTCTTGCTTCGTCCTTGCCTGACCGCTGGCCGTCTCGTCAGCCAGCAACCTCGCAGGCAGGTAACTACTACTCGCCTGGCGGGCGTAACGAAGTTACGGCATCCCGGCTGGGGAACTAAGTCGCCTGGCGGGCGTAACGATGTCACTGCATCACTGCACTACTCTAGACTCTGACAGTGATCAACATCGAACAATTAGTATAATGAGTCACATCACGAAGATTTTGCTAAGAATTATCATGCAAAGAATTAGGAGGAAAATACAACCTGAAATAGGAGAAGAACAGTGTGGGTTTGTAGAAGAAAAGGGTACAGTAAATGCTGTGTATTTACTGAGAACCGTAATTGAACGATCTATAGAAGTAAACAATGATCTACATCTTTGCTTTATTGACTACACAAAGGCTTTCGATAAAGTGAGACATGTCGATATGATAAGGATGCTTGAAGATCTACAAATTGATGGAAAAGACCTTAGACATGTAAATAACATATATTGTAAACAACAAGCTGCCATAAGAGTTGATAATGAAGTAGGCCAATATCAGCCTATTAAGAGAGGTGTGAGGCAGGGATGTGTAATGTCTCCAGATCTGTTTTCCCAGCACAGTGAAAGTATTTTCAGAAATATTGAAGATATGGAAGGAATCAACATTGGGGGACGGTGCATCAATAACATTAGATATGCAGTCGATACAGTCTTGATTGCAGACAATGAACAGGACCTCCAACATTTAGTAGATGCAGTTGTTACACACAGTGAACAACGAGGGTTAGAATTACATTGTAAAAAGACGCAGATTATGGTCGTCACTAGGAAGGACGAAATATCACAATGTAATATACAAGTAAATGGGAATATTCTTCAACAACTGAATAGGTACAATTATCTCGGATCAGAAATAACATCTGATGGAAGATGCCTTGAAGAGATTAGAACGAGAATCGCCATGGCAAAGGTAGCCTTTAGCAAGGTGAAAAACATACTGATCAATAAAAAATATGTCAACTGAAACGAGAAAAAGAACGAACGAACGAACGAACTTTATTTTAAAAGGGTAACAAATTGGGTACGCAGGCCCGTCTTACATTCGGCCCTTTCGATCACTCATCTTTCATTCATCAAATGTGCATGTTACATTTACATAGAGAAAAAAAAAACATTGTCAAATGGATTTTGTAAGCATAAACAATGCATATTACGCATGATACATTCACATGGGGGAAAAACAACATTGTCACATGAAAGTTGTAAACATAAACAGTGCATATTGCAATGTTGTGAGACACATCCCTTATCCACCCTCACACTCCGCAGCCACCCACTCATCCCTAAGCCACCCACACATCCCCACCCATCACACCCCCACCCACCCACACATACCTCCACGCACTCACACAGACTCAGGCAAACATACATGCCACCACCCACCCACTGATCCCCCACCCACACACATTTCCCCACCCACACATACATCCCCCACCCATCTCGTAACTGACACGCACACACCCACAAACATATTCTCCACCACCCACCCACCCACGCACCCGCAACCACCCAGCAAAACACACATCACAAAACCACACACACATACCCGGCAACCAACACATCCAGCACCAATCCACACATACATCCCGCACCCTCACAATTGTCCCCACCCACACACACACATCAGCCAACCTACACCTACTCACCCACTTAATATCCGCCACCTCTCAACTACGCATCCCCCGCCTATACACACATCCCGACCCACAAACACATCTCCCCACCTGCCCAAACATATCCCCCACCAATAAACACCCAAAAACTCACACCTCCCACCAACACATACCCCACACCCACATATACCCCAACTACACACATCCGCCGCTCACATACATCTTCCCACCAACACACACATCCCCCAACCATACACTCATCTCTCACACACATCCACCCATTCACGTACTCATCCATCAACCACTCACACCCACACATCACCCAGCCGCCCATTAACACATGCATCTCTCATCTACCCTCCCACCCACACACATACCCCAAGCACCCAGCCAAACACACATTCCCCATTCTCACATACATCCGTCATCCACCTGCAAATCCCACACCTCCCCTACCTCTCACGCATCTCCCCTCCCACACAAAACTCCACCCATAAACACATTCCCCCCCCCCACACACACACATCCCCCACATGCATTCCTCATACACATCCCCGCCCACACATCTCTCACCCACACACACATCTCCCCACCCACCCACACATCCCCCACCTACAATCATCCTCACCACCCACACATACATCCTCCACCCACTCACATTTACCCCATCCACACTCACACACTCCCACCCACATAGACATATCCCATTCACAGTCACCCTTCCCCCCCCCCCCACACACACACTCATCTCCCACACCATTACATACCCATCCCCCAATCCACACAATCTCCTACACACCCATTCACCCACCCAAATACACATTCCCTACCCACACCCCCAACCCACCAACACCCACATACTTCCAATAATCGTCCCAAATACCCCCCTACACACACACACACATCCGTCACACACATATACATCCCCACCGACTACACAACCCTTCACCCATCCACACATCACCCATCAACCCATACACATCCCCCACACACAACCCCTCCACACATACATTCCCCACACCCATACACACATCCCTCACATACACACCCACACAAACATCCTCACATCTACACACATACATGATCACTGAAACTAATAAGAACAAACTCCCACACTTTACACACAGTTGAGACACTGATGATTGTCGTCAGTATTCTCGCAAAAATTGTAAGAAGTGGAGAAAAAATTGTACATATACATTGTGTAGCGTAAAAAATTAGTGATGAAATTCAACTCTCTCTCTCTCTCTCTCTCTCTCTCTTTTTTTTCTCTCTCTCTCTCTCTCTCTCTCTCTCTCTCTCTCTCTCTCTCTCTCTCTCTCTCTCTCTCTCTCTCTCTCTCTCTCTCTCTCTCTCTCTCTCTCTCTCTCTCCCACTCTCTCTCTCTCTGAGGTGCTACATAGAACCTGTACTTTTATATGGATGTGAAGCTTGGACAATGAGCAGTCAAGCTGAAAAACATCTGATGGCTGTAGAAATGTGGTTTCTGAGGAAACTGCAAAGAATACCACGGGCATCCAGAAAGACCAATGAACAGGTCCGTCAAAAAACAAACGAAGATCTTAAACTGTCAAAAATTTTTGGGCATGTTATGAGAAGAAATGAATTGGAGAACTTGGTGACAACTGGTAAGATCGAAGGGAACAGACCAAGAGGAAGACCTAGAAGCAAATACCTGGATGACTTGGCCTCGTGGCATGGTCGAGACAGAAACACGAAGCTGATCCACGACTCTGGTGATCGAGTGAGATGGCAAAACATGACTGCCCACGCTTACCGGCATGGCACATGATGGATGGATGGAGTGTACTCCAGAGGAAAGGTAACACAAATACGTCTGGAACAAGACAAGCGGCAGAAGCTGCCGGATCAGCAAAGCAATACTCTAACTGCCGGCTTTTCGAAGCTTTCATCCTAGACCTGTTGCCGACCAAGGCTTATGGCCTGGTCTGCCCTGCTATGACATTTAGTCTTTAGGCTGCATTTCCTAGCACCAGGATAAGGCTTGTACCCTCCCAATTGTGCTCTTCCGCCCGAAGCCGTTGACACAATGTGGGGTGTCGGGTTTGGTAAGCGCCGTCCAACATTTGGCGCTAACAGAAAGCAGGTAGTACCGTCTACTGTCATACGGTAGCTCAGTCATATCTGTCTAAGGCCTGCCTGGAATCACGACTATATTCTAATGGTAGCTATGTACTACTTGTTAAAGTCTAAATCATCCTCGAATCATCTAACCAATTGTAGAGCAATGATCAAAAATGCTTTATGTTTATTATCAATTCACTACATATTGTATTGTATCATTGATCTAATGACCAGGCTGATTGTTTATATTAGACGGGCAACTAAACCTAAAAAAAAAAAAAAAAACTCCACAGGTAATATATCTAACACGTTAAATTCTCATTAACTACGTGTCGTATCATTCTTTTCTAATCACACACAATTATTAACACCCACTAACTTAACTCCACCTGTGTGTCCTACAAATTAACAAAGTTCTTATGTTAACAAATCCGTACATTTCTCGAACAGTGTGTTAATGTTCACTATCTATGATATTACACAGTTTCCAATTGTTCATAACTTAGCCCTTTTAGGACGGAACAACATTGGGCCAAATTTAGGTTTCTCTCTGAAGAAGACGGAGCCATTATTTTGGAGTACAGAGATGACTGAAGTGACACTTTTATAAATTCAAAATTAAAAAAAAATTAGAACCCTATATAGGTATATACAAGTATATATATTCTTAAAGAGGATAAACTAAAGTTTATTTCTGTGCATGATTGAAGTTATTTTGTTCATGTTTATGCCAATTTGTTGGCCTCATTTGCATTTTGTGAAAACTAAAATATTTAAAAACATCATAATATTGTGTAATAAAATACATTTCAACCTTTTACCCCGGCCGGGCCGATTTCTCGACCTTGGGGTCGCCACAAGGCACTATTCATAAACCCGGCCGGGACGATCATCGGCCCTGTTTGTAAGAACTGCTTTGATTGGTTTGCTTTTAATAGCAGAGGCCAATCAAATGCTGCCTTGTAACCGTCAGCCATTTTACTTTGCAAAATGGCAGATTACAGCACGCGTTTCTAGCAGAGGGATTTAAATCTGTGAGTTTTAACGCAGATACCAAGTTTTTCGTGGATTTGTGATTTCTAAATTGGCCAGCTTTGAACCCGAAGAAGTACTAGCTATGTAGTGCTCTGATAGTAGCGATTTTGACAGTTCAGGACTGTCAAATAATGATTTTAGTGATACGGAAAGTGCCAATGAGGATTCAGACTGTCAGAATCTCACTCGCCCGCGCCTCGCGCCTGGAAGGCGACGAACAAGGACGAATGTGAACTCAACTAGCAGCAACTGCGCAGTGGCCAATGGTCAGCGTGGCGCACGAAGCACCCGAGAACCCAAAGCCGGGCCAACACGAAACCCTGGCTGGGAGCTCAGACTGCGGACGACTATGAGACTGGACAGACGTGGGAGAAAGTGGCTTGTATTTAATGTATTATTCCATGCTTGATGTATGAAAGCTTGTATGTTCTGTGGAGACTGAAAGCCTGCTTTATTGTATGCATTGATGTTCTTGTATATTTGTACATATGTAATTGCAAATGAGAATGCCGCTAGTTGTGAGCGCTAGGTTATCTGAAGAATGTGATTAAATTGTTTTCAGTTATGTTACCGTGTGTTTCGTACAATCATTCGTAGTGTATGATTGTGTTTCACTCCCTGTCAGAACACACGAGCCATTGTTAAGTTAGAAGTAAGATCCTAACACAGACCTCGTGTTCCCATGGTTTAGGTGTATTGGGACTAACGAGGATGGTGTTGATCCATTCCATTCATGGAGATGTCCGGACCACCTATTTGGACTACCTATATGCCCCACCTATTATGTATTTGGAGTTGTTTCTCACACTCATTCTTATTAAATTGTTTATGAAAGAAACAAACATATATGCCAGGCAGTTTCTAGATAGTGGAGTCCTCAATATAAGAAGGTCTGTAGCTCACAGTTGGGTTGAGGTTGAGGCTACTACGAATGAAATGAGGGCCTTCATAGCCATAATTCTCAACATGGGTTTGATTCAATGTGCAACAAATGTCAAAAGTGACTTCATGGTTGTTGCTATTCTAAACATAAGTGTTCCAAATTATTCTAAAGTGGTGTAGGCATTCAGTAAGGAAATATTAGATTTTTTTTATCCTCGCACAAAACGTCCAGACTGCTTTTCACGCTTTTGTGACCAATGCCGTGGAAGGTCACGTCACACGGTCTCTTCAAGCAGATCGCGCTTGTTACAAACTCATGCCATGTTCCAGGCCTGTATAAACTGGACCATGGCACCGAGTGATTTGCCTATACAATTATGGCGATAGCACCATATGCTCAACGTTTTTAAGTTGCGTAAATGACACCTCCCCCCTCCCCCCTCCCCTGGGAAGCTATTGGTACACGATAAGCCAGATGTTGTCGGGGCCCTTTGGAATCGTGTGTATAGTGTAGAAGCACGAGTAGACCATCATGGCCTGGAGATAATGGTGGCGCAGGGAGTGACCAGAGGATCTGGACGACGCTAAACACACCGAGGAAAGGCTAGACGGACACATAATCAGATTTCTATGTGCCATTACAATTTGTGCTCTTCGCTGGCTGTGAAAGATCACGACGGAGCACGTAAAGGAATGTCCCGAGAGCTCTTATGTTGGTTCTTGACTCAACTCAGCTGGATTTACTTGCTAATTACTCTGCTCTGAAACGTAAAAGTCCACCTTTATATTCCGAATGGCTGATCTTTATATCCATGATCTCCTCTCTCTTCCCGCGGAGCTCAACTACATGGTTATTTTCAGAAGGGTCTCCAGGGTTTGAACCGCAGCTATAAATTGAACGGAGTCTCAGTCTTTTCTTTGCCTGCCCCCCCCCCCCCCCCCCACCCCTCCCCGCACCCACACACTGCAATATAATACCTACAATAGGCAAATGAAACCTGCAAACTGATGAAAGAAATTAGACAAAGGATAGGTGGGTAACATAATGACCAATAACAAGATGTCATTTGCAACCAGAAAAAGAGTGTTGAAGTGTTACATAGAACATGTACTTTTGTTTGGGTCTTTAGAGTGAACAGTGATAGGACAGGCTGAAAAACAGCGAATGGTTGTATGCATGTGGTTTCAGAGAATAATATTATGGACAGACAGAAACGCTAATGACTAAGCCCTACAAGAAACAAATAAAAGCAGTAAACAGATTAAAGAAATTAAACGTAGACGCTAAACATGTTTTGGACACGTTGTGAGAAGAAATAAATTGGAGAAGTGTGTGACAACTGGCAATATTTAGGGGGAAAGAACGAGGGAATGGCAGATAAGTAAATACCTGGCCACATGGCATGGTCGGGACAAGAACACTGAGCTGATCCTCGACTTTGGTGATCGTGTAAGTCGGCGAAATATGACCGAAACATATTCTGCTTTGCGCCTTGTTCATACGCAAATCCGTTAGATAGTAGGATGACTCCATTTCTAAACCTAACGCCTGTGTTTAGTGCCATTCTGTCTGCCTTGTCTTTCATCCGAAATAGGTTTGGCTAATTTGATAATAGTTTCTGTATGAGCAATGATCCAATTCATTACATCCATGAGACTGGTTTCAGACATTGAAACAGTTATAATGACATTCTACTTCTTCTTCTCCTCAGTTTTTCCCATCTTTCTTTCTTTCTTTCTTTCTTTCTTTCTTTCTTTCTTTCTTTCTTTCTTTCTTTCTTTCTTGTCTGTCTATCTGCCTGTCTTTCTCATCAAAATAGTTTTAATGAGCAGTATTCCATTTTTTTTCTCACGTACGAAACATTTTCTTTCTATTGCCTTCCGCTCCTATACGCGTTTCCTTCTATATATAGAACCAACCAGGATCGTGACAATCACAAGATATATGCTCTATCACGCTGGCCAATCAGGTGCTCACTGTGTATCTATTAGATCGCTGTTTTACACCTTCCAGTGCTTGTCAAACAACGAATACGTACAGCCTGGAGTCTGGTACCCCAATCATCGCTTTGCAGCTTTCACATCGCTAGACCTTTTTTTTAATTTTTTTATTAGCTCTTGTAGAATTTGGACGTTATACCTCGAGGTCTGTCTGTCTGGTTCCTCGATACCTTTCTGTCTAGCTCCTTAAGACCTTTCTGTCTAGCTCCGTAAGACCTTTCTGTCTAGCCCCTTAAGACCTTTCTGTCTAGCCCCTTTAAGACCTTTCTGTCTAGCTCCTCAAGGCATTTCTGTGAAGCTGATCGATGCCTTTCTGATTAGCTCTCTGACGCCCTTCTGTCTAGCTCCTCAAAATTTTTATGTCTAGCTCCTCAAGGCTTTTCTGTCTAGCTCCTCAAGGCATTTCTGTCTAGCTCCTCAAGGCATTTCTGTCTAGCTCATCGATGCCTTTCTAGTTAGCTCTCCGACGTCCTTCTGTCTAGCTCCTCAAAATTTTTCCGTCTAGCTCCTCAAGGCCTTTCTGTCTAGCTCCTCAAGGCCTTTCTGTCTAGCTCCTCAAGGCCTTTCTGTCTAGCTTCTCAAGGCCTTTCTGTCTAGCTCCTCGAGGCCTTTCTGTCTAGCTCCTCAAGGTATTTCTGTATAACTCCTCGAGACCTTTCTGTTTAGCACATCAAGGCCTTTCTGTCTAGCACCTTGAGGACTTTCTGACTAGCACCTTGAGGCCTTTCTGTCTAGCACTTTGAGGCCTTTCCATCAAGCTCTTCAATGCCTTTCCGTATAGCCCCTCAAGGTCTTTCTATGTAGCTCCTTAATGGCTTTCCGTCTAGCTCCTAGAGGTCTTTCCGTCTAGCTCGTCAAGGTCCTTTTTGTCTAGCTACTCGAGGCCGTTTTGTCTAGCACCTTGAGGCCTTTCCATGTGACACGTCGTGACCTAACTGCAAATACCCTTGGGCCTTTCTGCGTAGCGCCATAATGCCTTTCTTCCTAGCAGCTTTTGGGCATTTCTGCCAAGCACCTTAAGGTCTTCCTGCTTGGCACCTTGAAGCTTTTCTATCTAGCACGTGGACACCTTTCTATCTCGAGGCCTTTTGTCAAACATTTTAAAAACATTAATAGACAATAAGCCAGGTGCGTCTCCTTTACATCCTCAATACCATAGTGGCTAGAGTTTTGCCTTGACCAGGAGACCATGGGTTCAATTCCCAGCTGGACGAATTCGGTATTTAAACAATGGACCTTTTCTTCCAGGACGACGCAGCCTAAAATGAGTACCAATAATTTCTTACGAAGTAAAGGCGGAGGGAATGATACCGAACACATCACTGGCCGGGCGCCCATTGTTCTATGAGGTGTATTGTTAATGAAAGTGCAGTGTTTCAAAATATTGCCGGTCAAAGTTTTGTATTTACCTATTATGTTGCATGAACTTTACAGTGTGAATAAAAACACTTAGACCGGCAATATTTTCAAACACTGCACAGTCATTACAAATACAGCCTGTATACAAATATGTCTCCGGGACCGTATGTCCAATAGCCCTTGTAGACTTCCGTATGCCCTTTGCGGGACGATTAACCCAAACATTAACTGGCTGTTTGTGATGAATTGGATAAATTTACTTCAGCAGATTGCTATTGCGTTCTCAAGGTCAGCCGTCTCATACCGTTGTAATCAACGCCATTCCCCACGAGTGCGACCCAAATCCAGCGGCTGATATAGAACCGTCAATTCCGTATATCGGGGAGTCATGATACTGCGGGTTTCACCATCACCTAAGCTCCAAACGCCGGTTATATAGATATCTTGAGGAAGAGGTCACCGTGGCGCAGTGGTTAAGCCCGCATGCCTCATGCTCCGACGGTTGTGGTTTCGATTCCGGACTCCTACATGTAGCCCGCAAGTGTAATTATCTCTTGAGGGGTCATCGCTGGATCTACGGAGTCAGTGCTTTATGCGACGCTTTCGGCAGGCTTTCTTAGAAAAGAGACCGAGCCATATGGAATAAAACCCCGTGCAATGAAGCTAATTTTACTTGAGGGAATACCAGACTAGAGAGACGGAGAAAGACACAAAAAGATGCATGTGGAAAGTTGAAATAACTGGAAAAAAATAATAATGTAAGCAGCGACAGCCGGCTTCCTGGCTTAGAGATTACGACTTTTCTCCGTAATCTCGTATACTCTCGTGGTTAACGTGATGACGGTGAGAATCAGCGGTGGTTCGAATCGCATCGGTGACCTACGGGGTATGTGAGCCGGCGTAATCTTGCCAAGAAATCAACATACAGCTGAAAGATGCTGGTGTTGACAGCGATGTCCTGTAAAGGATATGCAAAAAAAAAAAAAAGCAACGACAAGTGCCATGGTCGATGCAAGAACACAAAGCTGATCCACGACTCTCGGGATTGTGTGAGATGGCCAAACGTGACCGCCCACGCTTATCAGTATGGCGCATGATGATGATGATGATGAACCTCGTTAACAACTTACATGAGAGTTGATTTGAGTTAAGAACCGATATCACTGCACTCAGGACATTCCCATTTATGTTCCGTCCCCTCATTCAACAACCTTTCTGTCTAGCTCCATCAGAAAGGCCGTAAAACGACATAGAATATGAATAAACGTAAAATTGCCTATAAAACAAAACAAAACAAAACAAAACTTAGGGTTGATCACAACGTCCTGCAATGTTAAACTATCTGCATTTACAACAGTTTACATCGTAACTTCAGAAAGAGGGGCTGTTAAACATCCAACACTTATAACATGTTGAAACTAAGCTTCATAAAAAGAGCAATGTTAAAATATCTACATTTATAACTGTTTAAATCTAAGCCTCATTAAGAGAACACAGAAGTGGTATTATTTAAATATCTACACTTATAACTGTTTAAAGGTTGATAAACAAGTCTTTCTTTCTAGGGGGCTGAGTGGTCTCGAAGTATGGTGTCCGCCTGGTATGCCGGAGGTCCCGGGTTCAAGCCACGGTGAGGGCCGGCATTTTTTCACGTGGACATCCAGTAACAACAATTTCCCCTGGTTTCTGGGTAATGAGATCGGACACCCGTGTGTATTGTTGCGCACGTAAAAGATCCCTTGGTAGTTGGAAATCGAAAAAGAGTAGCCTAACGGCGCTGTCCGTGCAAAATATCGAGTTTAAAATCTACCCAAAGTGTTTCAGGGTCCTCGCCGGCGCTACGGAGTTCGTGCAGTGAGCTGAGATTCTCCGGATTCAGGCTTGAGTTAGGAGTAGAACGGAGAACTTATAGGTTACACCCGTGTGCCGTGATGTTGATCCGTCGACTAAACTAAAAATGTTTTGCGTATCCTTTTACAGGACTTAGCTGTCAACAGCAGCATCTTTCAGCTGTCTGTTGATCTCTTGGCAAGATTACGCTCAGTAGTTTGCCATTGCTTTCTGAGCGGCCGGCTCAGTATCCGCAAGTCACGAGCGGGGGTCGAACCACCTCAGTTCTCGCTCCGCTGCGAGACTCTGCGTGATAAACGGGATTACAGAGAGAAAGTGTTGTAACCCCACAGCCAGAGAGACCGGCCGACTAAACTAAACTAAACTAAATTAAACTAAACTAAGCAAGTATTTCTGATCTGTGAATGAAGTCAACAGATATTCCCATACGTGCTCCGTCCTTATCTGCATCACCAGCGAAGAGTCCCAATGCTAATGGTGCCAGTTGCAGTCTGGCTATGTGTCCTTCTCTCCTTTCCTCAGAGTTTTCAGTGTCGACCAGACCCTCTTATTTTATTATCATCATGTGCCAAGTCGATAAGCGTTGGCGGTCATATATCGCCACGGTTTTCATTTGTTTATTGTAGGACTTGGTCATTGGTGTTTCTTTCTGTCCATGGTATTCTTTGCATTTTCTCAGCAACCACAATTCCACAGCCATTCGATGCTATTCAGCTTTGGTTATTGCCCACGCTTCAAATCAAAACAAAAACGCAGGTTCAATGTAGCACCTTAACACTCTTTTTCTCGTTGCAAGTAGCATCTTTTTATTGGTCAGTATGTTTTCTATCTTGCAAAAGGCCACCTTCCCCATGGCGATGCTTGTCCTAATCTCTTCAGATGTTATGACTGTTCCAGTATAGTTGTTCCAATTCACTTTTTTAAGTATATTCCCAATTACATTGTGGTATGTCCCAGTGACAACCATAATCTGTGTCTTGTTGCATATCCTGCTCATTGTCTGCAATCAATATTGTACCATCCGCATATCTAATGGTATTGATGTTACGTTCATCAATGGTGATTCCTCTCATATCTTCTAAATTTCTTACAATATTTTTAATGTACAGGGAACAAATGATCTGGAGACATTACACATCTGCAGATCCTGTTCATTGTCTTATTTTACAAGACAAATAATAAAGGAGTTGAGCTAAAAACTATCGCTAGAGCTTAATGTAAAGCTGATCTCTCTTGCAGCTTGCAATCGCGTCTGGAAAACCATGTTTACGTGTATCGCAAGAAAAGGGAAAACGTGGATTAGATTTTATGTACGTCGTGCTGTTAGTGTGAAAAGATTAGTTATGTACAAGAACTTGAGGCTAGAAAGAGAGAGCGGGGGAGAGAGATTTAGAGGGAGAGGAGGAGAGAGAGTGAGAGGGGAAGAGAGAGGAGGAGAAGGAGAGAGATGGTGACATAGTCGTAGAGATGTAAAAGATATAGAGAGATAGAGATAGAGTGAGGTGAAGGGTGAGGAAGAGAGAGAGGGATGAAGAGGGATGAAGAGGGTTGGAGAGAGATATAGAGAGAAAGAGAAAGATAGAGAAATAGAGAGAGATATATAGCGAGAGGAGACTATATATATATATATATATATATATATATATATATATATATATATATATAGAGAGAGAGAGAGAGAGAGAGAGAGAGAGAGAGAGAGAGAGAGAGAGAGAGAGAAGAAGAAGAAGAAGAAGAAGAAGAAGAAGAAGAAGAAGAAGAAGAAGAAGAAGAAGAAGAAGAAGAAGAAGAAGAAGAAGAAGAAGAAGAAGAAGAAGAAGAAGAAGAAGAAGAAGAAGAAGAAGAAGAAGAAGAAGAAGAAGAAGAAGAAGAAGAAGAAAAAGAAGAAGAAGAAGAGATAGATAGAAAGGGAGAGAAAGCAAGAGACAGTTGTGAAAATGGCAAATTCTCTTCACAGTTACAGTTTGTGTAACTTGCACAGATTCTCCCCCCACCGAGCAAATTAAGCTGGTGCAGTTTCGCTGTCTAATCACTTAAGTGGTTACAGAACTGATGCGAAGTGCACAATAACCTTGAGCAAGTCAGCCTTATCCTTGAGGTGGTTCTGCTGCTGGTTTGTGTGGACAAGCTGTGGATGCTTGACTCTGAACGCATGAGATGATGGATAAGTCGCTAATACATCATGCGCGGTTTAGGAATAAGAAGCAGCCGTGCATGCTTACATAACCTGAGAGAGACCAAGCAGTGTTGGCTCGACCGTTGACGTTTTTGTTTTCTATTTAATCATCATCATCATCATCTTCCACTTTTGCCGTCAAGCTTCGTGGGGAGGAATAATTGGTGTTCCAGTGCCCCGTGGGTGGTACTGGATAGTGTCATTCTGTGTGATTGATGAATGTCTTTCAGATAGAATGAGGGGAGAGTGAGATAGAGAGAGTGAGAGATGAAGAGGGTTGGAGAGAGATATAGAGAAATAGAGAGAGCGATCGAGAAATACCAATGCTTAAATGTCTTTGATGTTATCAATTCATTTTCTTCTCGGGCATCTTCTAGCTCTCGTCGCAGTTGATCTTTGATGTAGGGCCAGTGCTGGTAGTTGATGGTGTTGCATTCTAACGAGATGGTCAAACCATTTGATCTTTTAGTTTTCGATAAATGTGGAACAAGGTGTTGATCCCACTGTCCGTCTGATAACAACAAGTCTTATTCGGTCTCGGTTTGTTAAGTAGACAGCTCTCCTCAGGCATCTCATCTCGCAGGTGCTGATTTAGCGTAAGTGTGGTTTGGATAATATCCAAGTTTGAGATTTGTAGCATAGGGTTGGTGTTAATATGCTGTTTATTATCTGTCGTTTTGCGAACATGGGTATATTTGGATGTTTCAGTATTGGTGGTAGTTGATATGTAAGTGCACTTGATTTTTGACATCGGATTTCTACTTCTCTATCCAATCCTGCCATCTTCTGTGATCATACTTCCAAGATATTTCAATCCTTTAACGTGTTTCAGACATGTGCCATTTATCTATATCCTTAGTGGACCAGGAGATCTGCTAACTTGCATTACTTCAGTTTCGCTGTATTTATATTCATTTTGTATCTGCTGCATGTTAAACTGAGATTTTTAATATGATTGTGCAGTCTGCCCTCGTCACTATGAAACAGGCACTGATCGTCTGCAAATATAAGTTCATTTATTGCATGCGGAATTGTTTTTATTTTCATCTGAAGTAAGGTATTCGAAATTTTCAGAATCTGTTCTGTCAAGGCTTGCTTCTTTTGATATTCTGTCTATGTAGATATTAATTAAATATCACACATCTCTGTCTCACTCCTGTATTGGCTTTAAACATATCTGATATACCTTCTTGTGTTCTTACTTCATTTTTCTCGAGTGGTACATGGCTATGATGTTTTCTAGTAATTGTCCTTCTATCCTGTAGTCTTCAAGGATGGTCCATAAATTGTATCAATCTATCTATTCAAAGCCTTTCCCTGATCTACAAACACAATATTCTGCTGGTCACTATATTTGATGGTTTATTTTTCACATATTTGTCTAAGTGTGAATAGTGCATCAGTTCAGCTTTTACCTTTCCTGAAACAAAATTGTACTTTGCATAACTGTTATTCAACTATAATTCTAGCTCTTAGTTTCAATAGTGTTGCGTACATTTTCCCTATATGACCCAGAAGTGATATTCCTGTGTATGTTTCGCACTCTCTCATTTTGCCTTTCTTTTTCCACATTAGTACTATTACTGCCTGTTGCCAATCGTCTGGGACTTTTCTTTCTTCCCACGCTGTATTAACAAGTCTTGTCAGCCATTTACCTCATGTTTTCCCAAATGCCCGAATAGCTTCTGTGGTTATTCCAAACGGACCCGGTGCTTTGTTTTTGGACTTTTCTGTATAAATGAATTGACTTTTGCAGGGGTAAAGTTTGGTTCTTGTTGTCCACAGCTGTTAGGCACGAAATGAGGTTTTATGTGTTATTATGTGTGGGGCTAAGTAATTCTTGGAAATATTATGTCCAGTTTGCTAGTCTTTGGTGTGGATTAAATAATGGTATACCTCTGTTGTTGTTTATGAACGTGGTTGGGTTATAGCATGCATCTCTGTTTCTCATTTTATTGACACATTTATAAATTTCTCTTGGGTAGTCTTTGCTAAGAGCCGCCATCTGTTTACCGTATATTCTCCAGGATTCATCTTTAGATGCTTCAACTGTGTGTTTGACATTTCGTCGTGCTATTATATAAGTAACACGGTCTTGTTCAGATTTAGCTGTGATCCATTTTTTAACGCTATCCAGTTTCTGAATACGCGATCGTTAGATTCGTTGTTCCACCAAGCTGGTCTTAATATTTCGTCCTACCCTACTTTCTTGGTTCCACATTTATTTTTATTTAAGGTTAGATGTAAAAGTACTGTGAAAGAATAATCCCAAAGAAGGAAGCATATTAATTGCAGTATGAAGATATTGATATCGTCACAATATCATAGCGAAGACAGTGGTCAATGTTGAATGTGCAGTAGGGGTCGGGTTCGTTTCCATCCCGAAAATTATGGATTAGTCTCATCAAATGGATTGTGGATAATTTTCTGGGAAATACTTCTTTAGGAGGGAAACGTAATAAACTGGGGGGAAAACACAAGAGTTTGTCAATGTTGAAAGAATGGAAACATAATAAATACAGACAGAGTGAGACAGAGAGAGAAAAGAGAGGAAGAGTGAGGAAAGAAAAGAGAAAAGAGAGAGGAGGAAGAGAAAGAGGATGAGAGAAGTAGAGAAAGAGAGAGGAAGAGAAAAAAATAGAAGAGGGGAGGAAGAGACAGTGAGCATGAGAGAGGGAGAGGAAGAGAGAGGGAGAGAAATATGGAGAGGAAGAGAGATGGGAGAGGAGAGGGAGAGAGAGAAGCAGAGAGGAAAGAGAAGAGAGAGTGGGTAGAGAAAGACAGACTTGTGTATATAAAACAGCATGATCTCTCAGCCACGGCTGGCCAGATTTCTTGATTTCAATTATCAACATCAAAACACTTCGTACAAACATCGGACAGAATATGAAAAAGGAAGAAGGAAGACAACACATATTTGTAAGGAGCCGTGTAGTGTACATACAACTCGCAGTTTCAAGACATTTATGAAAGCCGATTGCTCCCTCGAAAATGCCCTTCAGGTTATCTAGTTGACGTCCAATGGAAGTGGGCGGATGAAACTTGACATGTTTTTTGAAAAGCAGGGGCAAATTGACAATTTTCCTCCGGGTCAACTGAATTTGTGGTGTCAGACAAATTACCAGTCTATAAAAGTCGACTTAAGTAGAGTAGAATCTGAAGATTTGGCGAGGGGAGATTTTTACCATGAAATATAATCTGATAGCTTGTCAACGGAATGACGTGGATGGGAGAAAATCGCTTTTATTTTTAAGACCAAAATGGATCAGGTTTCTAACCGTCAAACCTGTAGATGATGAAAGTCTTTTATGGCGGAGGTATGGCGTTAATGATGAGGGAAAGATAAAAGAAAAAAAGATAAGAGTGATGATAAATTTATATGATGATAAATTGAGAAGGAATGCGACACATGTAATGGAGATTACAGGCTGTCAGCTTTATATAGATTTGACTTTAAGTTTTTCTGCCTGAAAGAATTTAGCTTTCATAAACATTTTAGGCTGAATGATTTAAAGGCTAAAGGGAGTTTAAAGGCGAAAGGATCGATTTCACTGCACTGGGTGTGTATGTGTATGTGTGTGTATGTGTGTGTATGTGTGTGTGTGTGTGTGTGTGTGTGTGTGTGTGTGTGTGTGTGTGTGTGCGCGCGCCCTCTCTCGCTTTGAAATGACGCGTAGCACATGCACATTTTTTTTTTTGGGGGGGGGGGGCGTATCCTTTATAGGACATCGGAGTCAACATCAGCATTTCTGCCGTTGTGATTGTTTGTCACGTTTACGTTCAGTAGTTTGCCATTGCTTTCTGAACGACCGGGACCTATACCAACGCGAAACGATCACTTCGCGGTCTGTTGCCACATCGCGTGCCACAGCTGTGTTTCGAACGCTGGTATACGGGATCACGAATCGCGTCCGCAACCTCTTCGCAACGGAGGCGGCACTTACACACTTGTTCTAGTAAAATTGGATTGAATGTTGCATGTGGGTTAGCTTTCCCTATTACCAGTGCCCACTTCATCAGGGGAACCCACTCAGACTTCTGAAGTGCTTGTAATTTAAATCCCCAAGTCAAGGACGAGAAGTCAACCTTTTAGTCCAACTAACCCGTATAGGGGTGAACCCGCTACCTTCACATCAGCACACCTGATGTTTAAGAATGAGCTATCTTATCTTATTTGACCATGCTGACCTCTGGATTTTGTTCCATTTACTTCCCTCACTTTCCGCAGGGAGGATTGCTGAAGGGGCCGCACAGAGCACGAACTCCACAACTCCAGCAATGACCCCCAGAAGTCTTTGAGAAAACTGCAAGCGTGAACCGAATGGCGGAACCGGGACACGAACCCACGCCATGTGAAGCGCGAGACACTTCGCATGAGAGACTCCTTTCTTGATTTAAACTGATATGATATGCTAGAAAGAGTTAAATTAATTATTGCGGCTATTGAATAATATAACAATTAGCTGGCAACGAAAGGGTTAAAGCAACATTTCAGGCAGGAAATTGAAATAATAACTGAATGGGGAAAAAACGATTTAAAGTAATCAATCAATCAATCATGTGCCATGCCGGAAAGCGTGGGCGGTCATGACTCGCCATTTCACTCGATCACCAGTGTTTTGGATCAGCTCAGTGTTCCTGTCTTGTCCATGCCATGTGGCCAAGCCATCCAGGTATTTTCCTCTCGATCTTCCTCTTGGTCTGTTCCCTTCGATCTTGTCCAAAAATTGTTTACTGTCTACGTCTAATTTCTCTAATCAGTTTACGATGTTCATTTGTCTCCTGTAGTACTTGGTCATTGGTTTTTCTGTAATAGCTTACATAATAGTTTTATATAACAACTGGCTGGGAAATAAGGAATTAAAATAAAACTTCAGACACTGGATTTTTATAACAACAGGAGACGGAATAAATTAAAGTAACAATTCAGTTAGTTCAGTTAAATCAGTTAGTAGACTGGGAGATAGAATAACAGTTTGAGAAAGAAAGAATTAGAGGAAAAATTCATACATTGGTTTGGAGTAACAAATAACGGCAAAGAAGGTGTTAAAGAAACAATTGAAATGCTAGATGTTTATAACTGATGATTAAAGAAAGAGTTACAGAAACAATTCAAGTTGTATAACAACCGGCTGAGAAAGGAGGAATTAACGTAACCATTCAGAGGGTAGGTGAATAACTAGCTGGAAAGGAGAATAGGATGTAACGACTGGGAATGAAGGAATTTGAGTAGCGAATTTTACACTGCATTGTTGAAATAATTGTTTGGAAAAGAAGTTATGAATAGGTCATCAAATCATGGGTTACGTAATCTGGTGTTTGTGTGAGAACAATGACCATACACACGCATGGGCATGGCGCATGGTTATGGTGATGATGATGATGATGATGATAATGATGATGATGATGATGATGATGATGATGATGATGATGATGATGATGATGATGATGATGATGATGATGATGATGATGATGATGATGATGATGATTATGATGATGATGATGATGATGATGATGATGATGATGATGATGATGGTCGTGGTGGCGGGCATCTTGCCGCCTTCACAGACGATAGTTTGCTACATTGTGCTTTACAAAAGGCATCATAACTACAATCCATAACGGTAAGACCAAGGATGGAGTTATACCTCTCTATAGCTCAAAGCCTGCGCTGAATTGGTGAGACCATTTGTTGCCCATGCAGCATGATCCCTCTCTCAGCCTGCCTAGTTTCCAGAGGAAAGGTAACACCAATGAATACGACAAGCTACAGAAGCTGTTGGATCAGCAAACAATGCTATCACTGCCCGCTGTCGGTGCTTCGATCTTAGACCAGTCACCGACCAAGGCTTAGAGCCTGGTTTCCCCTGCCATGACATTCAGTCTTGGACTGCATTTGCTGACACCAGGATCAGGCTTGTACCCTTCCAACTGCGCTCCTCCGCCCAAAGCCGTAGGCACAATGTGGGGTTTTGGGTTACGTGAGCAACGCCCAATATTCGGTGCTAACAGAAAGTTGGCAGTACTGTCTACTGGCATACGGTAGCTCAATCAGGTCTAACACCTAACCCAATGGTTGACACATATACAAAGGTTAAAGGGTGGGGGTCAAAGACCAGGGATCAATTTCATTCATGCCTAAAACATTATGACTGAAATAAGTACACACATTCAAGTAAATAGAAAACAGCGAACAAATCAAGAAATTACCATATTAGAAACGAGGAGATCCATAAACCTTTTTTAACAACACCAGTTGTTAATCACATTGACAGAACAAGACTTAACTGGTTCAGCCACCTAGTGAGAATGCACCCAATGTCGCCAGCAGTTAGAGCATACAACATGAAAATGGAAACATCAAGAGGCAGGGGAAGACGATTAAAAATATAGATCGTCGGAGTCATCAACGCCTTAAAAACCCGCATCTCAGCATACCAAGCCACCGAGCGAGCCCTAGTTCGGAAACCGATCATCAAACAATCCTGCGAAACCTAACGCCGCAGAGCAGTGAAGGAAAACAGAAGAAGAAGTTTTCATTGCAACGGATGTTATCCCATATAGCTCAATCTTTCTCCGCGCGGTAGATAATCGCCTACCGACATCTTTGCAGAGAGCACAAACTTCCTAGTTCCGAGGACAACCAACAGGGAGTTTCTAAAACTAATGCACTAGCGAACCGAATGACTTGGTCCGAAATTGAATCCACGACCTTCAGAGCTCGAGGCAAACAACTTAACTACTTATGCAAAGTCATCAGACAATCTAAAGGTGAGTGGTTCCATTGTCTGAGCAATTTTCACGTGAATAGAAATAAGCGGGCAATCAGATTTCCTGGACATGTCCACGGGATGCACTAAAGTACTAAAGCTGAATAAGATACGAGGGGTATTCAAATAAAAACTTTAAAAGTGTGGTAGAAATTACAGTAACCATGGCATTGTCTTGTAACCCTGTCAATATTGTTGTTAAGGGTGTCAAGAGTGTCAAGCACGTAAT
Source organism: Cepaea hortensis (assembly GCA_963921405.1). NCBI lineage: Eukaryota > Metazoa > Mollusca > Gastropoda > Stylommatophora > Helicidae > Cepaea > Cepaea hortensis. The sequence goes on along the minus strand of OY992876.1, from coordinate 98,044,988 downwards.
ATCACGGTGCAAACAAACACAGTGGTGAACACAGTTCAAAGATGGCTTCCTCACTTTTGACATGCACCAAAGAGGAACAGCGTTATGTTATCCGTTATGAAAAATGAATGAATAAAATATTTTTCTTTACGTTTTTCAGAATATATTCACACGTGAAGCCCACTCCTATTTAGAAGAAGCAATCCTTACACAAATGCATGCCGTAGTCTTACATAGTGACTTTTCAAGTGCATAGCTAGGTTTGACTCATTAACCTCGAAACAGGAATGAAGAATAAGGAAACGAAAAAGAAGAAGAAGAAACTTGTGTTACATCTTGTGCATGAACACATTGCAGTGTCTTCATTAGCCAGGCCTATCATCCACCTGAACCCACAACCCAGGAACACATACACAATCCATCAAAACTATTTACGCAGCAACATATGTCACAGATTATTCGACCCCACACTACCCGACCCACATCAACAACTCAGCTTCGTTAATCCATTCTATTACATCGGGTTTTCCCCTCAAACTGCGCAACTCTTTATCACGAACAAACAAGAAATAGTCAACAATCAACACAATTTAATATAAACATATTTACACTTCGCCAACATTTTACTTGGTAGCAACATCATTAAGATTTATGTAAACCATTTACACCAGTTGCGGCGTCCCTGAAATTTACAAACACCATCTTGATTTCATGTATCCTAACGTACTGCCATAACCTTTTCTTTTCTTATAATTTTCCACTCTGAGTTCCAACTCCCGGCAAAAATATTTCCATTTAGATAACATAAAATGATAGAGTTAATGTTCTAAAACTCGCGTTTTCGTAAATAGAAGCGCATTTTTTTTTTATTTAATTCTGAATGCATGTGACACGCAGAGCATCACATAACGCCTAAATGTAATTTTGTCGAGAACTGGAATTTTGGCGGTGTTTTATCTACTTTTTTTTTTATAGTTTGTGTTCGTTTTCAGCGCATGTGTTGTAGTTTTTATGTTGGGGTATACATTGCAGATAATGATTTTTGTATCTCATTGTGTTGATAGCTTTAAGCCAGGGCTGTTTATTTGTTTTTAGACGCAACGTTTTAAATTGTGTTATTAACGGGAAAACGAAAGAAAACAGCCCAAGGCGATTTAGGTTTACTGTGCTAGACAAATATGTGTATACGCTACTCGGCATTACGTGGGTTGTATGGTCAGTAGCCGATCGCCTTTGCTTCTCTATACAATTCCTGGTACACATTTTAGGATTAGTCCACCTGGGATCTGTTGAAAACTTTTAAAAGCCAAATCCGTTAAAAACAACATACCCACACACTCTCACACACACTCACACACACGCACACACACTCACACACACGCACACACACTCAGACAGACTCAAACACACCCACACATTCACTCACACACCGACACATACACCCACATACACCCACACATACACACTCACACACCCACACATACACCCGCATACACTAACACACACACTCACACACACACTCACATATACACTCACACACACACCCACTCACACACCCACATACAACCACACACACACACCCACACAAAAAACTCAGACACGCACACCCACAATCACACGCACACTCACACGGACACTCAAACACACCCACCTACACACACTCACACGCGGAGAAGTTCATCCTATCAAATAAAACATTTTAACCATACTGATTGGCACCTGGCCGTCCTAACCGACGATAGTTTGTAAAACAAGGAGTTACACCTCTCATTGGAAGAAAACATGGGTTTATTGTAGAGACCATGTGTTGCCCGTGCAGCATGATCCCTCTCTCGACCTGCCTAGTTTACGCCAGTGGAAAGGTAATACCAATACATCTGGAACAAGACAAGATGCAGAAGCTGCCGGATCAGCAAAGCAAATGCTATAACTGTCCATCCTTCTAAGCTTCCATCCTAGACCAGTTGCCGTAGTAAACCATATTAAAGGATACATACATGCGTACAAGAACAACAACATTGCTTAAAGCCTTAGCCGCAGAAAACATAGTCACACTGACTTGAATTATGTGTGCATGAGATAATGAAAGAGAGTGATAGAAGGGCAGAATGTTAGACGGGCCTACATGCACAATTCTTATCCCTTTGGAAATAAAGTTTGTTCGTTCGTTCGTTCGTTCGTTCGTTCCCGAAGTTACGTGTTTCAAAATCGAATTGATGATACGATGTAACACGACCAGTTAGGGTGGGTTCGCCAGATGGCGAGAGACACTAGTAATAGGGAAAGCGAATCCACAAAAATCAGCCCAGCTCACTTGAAGTGTTAGCACGTGTATGGACTACGCTTGAGTTCACAAACCAAAAAATATATCAGTTCCTCTGCAGTTATGTGGTTGGGGGGGGGGGGGGGGAGGTGTTGTTCTTTTGTTTTTCCAGAGCTGAGGAGTAAAGAATTTTGTTCACGGGCAGAACTACGTGCCAACCAAAGATAACAATAAGTAATGAAGACAATATAAATAGTAGGAACGTTAAATATCTTGGCTCCATTCTCAACAACAATGAAGAATTTAAACACAGAGGCTGCAACCAGTATGTTGCTCAACACCTCATCAGATATGGGGATAACGCGAACACGTGACAAGCCTTTCGTATTGTGTATTCCACGAACAATAAACGATTGCTCAAATATAGTCAGGCGTTAATAATTATGTTCTTCCATCCGGTTTGATGCAAACAGAAAGAGTTTGTATTACATTCCATATTAACATGGGGATAACAGATGTTCCACATTCCATATTAACATAGGGATAACAGATGTTCCACATTCCATATTAACATGGGGATAACAGATGTTCCACATTCCATATTAACATGGGGATAACAGATGTTCCACATTCCATATTAACATGGGGATAACAGATGTTCCACATTCCATATTAACGTGGGGATAACAGATGTTCCACATTCCATATTAACATGGGGATAACAGATGTTCCACATTCCATATTAACGTGGGGATAACAGATGTTCCACATTCCATATTAACATGGGGATAACAGATGTTCCACATTCCATAATAACATGGGGATAACAGATGTTCCACATTCCATACTAACGTGGGGATAACAGATGTTCCACATTCCATATTAACATGGGGATAACAGATGTTCCACATTCCAACAGTACCTGTGACTAAGTGTTTTAAGTATTTCAGCTTTATATATATATATATATATATATTAGGGACGTTCATTTGAAACCCGTTCCTTTGGCTTTATTACACAAACATGAAGAAAAAAAACACATTAGCAAGTGTGGTAGAATTAAACAAAGCATTCATTTTGAATGAATTATGCACCATAGGTTGGTCAAAAGAAATCGCCGTAGGTATTCAGGCAAGCATCCCATTGCTTATGTAGGCGGAAAATGCCGTCCGCAAAAAAAAGGATTGTGGTTGCTCACCGAACCAAGTGTTTACAGCGTTCATTACGTCTGCTTCTGTGTGAAATTGTTGCCCCTTGAGAGCTTTTTTTAGAGGTCCGAACAAATGGAAATCACATGGTGACAAATCAGTACTATAGGCTGGATGTTGCAGAATTTCCCACTTCTTCCTGCACAATCATTGCGACATGCGGACGAGCATTATCGTGCAACAAAATCACACCTCGAGAAAGCATGCCGGGTCGTTTATTCTTGATGGCTTTTTGCAGCTTATCTAGTGTTTGCAAGTAGTGGGTAGAATTGATGTTGGCACCAAGTTCTTTAAATTCGGCCAACAATAGCCCTTCATGGTAAAAAAAAACATGCGCTCAGCTTAACCTTACCAGCGGAAACCTGTAACTTGAATTGTTTGGCTTTTGGTGATCCAGCATGCTTCCATTGCATGCTCTCTCTTTTGCTGCTCGGCTCAAAGTGGTGACAACATGATTCATCGCCTGCCACTATGCGGAAGAGAAATGCATCACCCTCCACTCTGTAACGCAGCAAGTGATTCAAACACTATCCCATGCGTTCCTCTTTTTTGGTGGTCGGTCAACATCCGTGGTACCCACTGTGAACACACCTTCCGACATTGCAGTTTCTTACGAACGACCTTTTGTATTGTCCCAATTGACACATCAAATTCTTTCGCTAGCAAACGTATGCCTCGACAACGGTTCATCTGTACTGCTGCATCAATTTTGGCGATAGTTTCTTTCTGTTGCAACAATATGGGCTTGACCCGGCCGTCGAAGATTTGTCATGAACTGTCGCCCTTTCCGAAACATTCATGGTCAGTCTGTCACTGTTGTCTTCGACACACATTTGTTACCGTAAGATGCCTGCATTCTTCGATGAATGCCCACTGGTCGACATCCTTTAAACGAAAGAAACTGAATCACCGCTCTTTGAGCTTCTTTGGACGGATTTTGGATCAACCCGGCCATTTTCCCAACGGTTAGAAACAGAACCTATGCGTCATGGGACGATAAGCATGTGCTATTTTATTCATTGGTCAGTACTTATCACATGACTATGACATGATTATGTTCAACGTACGCAATTACGCGCGGTGCGGCATGAACGGATTTCAAATGAACGTCCCATTATATATATATATATATATATATATATATATATATATATATATATAGAGAGAGAGAGAGAGAGAGAGAGAGAGAGAGAGAGAGAAAGAGAGAGAGAGAGAGAGAGAGAGAGAGAGAGAGAGAGAGAGAGATTGGCACCTTGCCGTCTTGACAGACGATAGTTTGTTGCATTGTGCTTCAAAAAGGCCTAATAACTACAACCCATGGCGGTGACTGTTAAGGCCAATTCCCGCTGTAAATGTTCGTCCACAGTGGATGCATGTGAACACATGGTCATTTTCACCATCATGCACAATCTTACGTTTCAAACGTTCGGTGTGTGATTTATCTGCAATAATTTTCTCCTTTGTCTCTTTATTCCATTTCTGATATTTTCCCACCGTGCAACACGTTCAGCGGCGACTTGCTCCCAATGTGCATTATCAATGCCTGTATCAATCATGTCCCGCTTACACACATCTTTGTATCGTAGTAGAGGCCGACCCTGAGATCCTTTACCCACCTGTAATTCACCCAAAAGGATGTCATCTGGTATTCTACCATCATCCATCCTGCTAACGTGTCTTGTCCATCTAAGTCTACGAAGACTGAGCATGGAATATACCCTCACACAACCTGATCTTTCCAATACTTCAGTATTTGTGATTTTGTCTTGCCTCTTAATACCAAATATTTTTCGCAGACAACGCATATGAAAGCTGTTTAAACGTTTCTCTTGGTGTGAGTAAGTTGTCTAGGCTTCACTGCCATAAAGAACAGTACTAAGGACATAGGCTTGATAAACAAGGACTTTTGTTTTGGCAGTAAGCTTCCTGTTCTCCCGAACTCTTTTTCTTAACCTGTTCATTGTTGCTGCTGCCTTTCCAATCCTGATGTTGATTTCCTGATCTAGGGATTATATATATCGGAATCGAACCCACAACCTTCGGAGCCCGAGTCAGACAGCTTAACCACTTCGCCACGGAGACTCCGTGAGACTCCAGATATAACTCTGCAATATGGACATGACGAGATGCAGGCAATAAACTGTGCAACATTTTGTTTGTGCCTTCTGTTTTTAAATTCACTAAGGGAATGCCTGGTGAACATTGAAGACTTGAACAGGAGTTAGACGGGAGCTGATAATTGCAATGCGGAGATAAAACAGTATTATGAACATGAGCCACAACACCCGTTAAATAATTAGAGAAATTAGACGTAGACGGTCAACATTTTTGGACACATTATGAGAAAAGGTAAACTGTAGAACTTGGTGACAAAGGGCGAGATTAAGGAGAAAACAACAAGGGGAAGGCAGAGAAGTAAATACCTGGATGACCTGGCCACGTGACATGGTCGAGACAAGAACACAGAGCTGATCCACGACTCTGGTGATCATGTGAGAAAGCGAAACATGACCGCCCACGCTTATCGACATGGTACATGGTGATGATGAAACAACAACATCAAATTAGTTAAAGTAACATTTTAAGAACATGCATCTTCGCCACATATGGATGCGAATCATGGACGTTTCCGCAATCACAGAACAAGAAAATCAGAGATGTTAACATACGATTGCACAGAAAAATTCTTAGAACGCGCTGGAGCTAATACAAAAAACATACGGAAATTCTACACAATGTCAACCCTGGCTCATACACAATGTCGTGTCTCGGACACTGACATACTGTGTAGGCTGCTTGTGATTTGCTAAACACTTTTATGTAGGTAGTGTGCCATTGTTTTCTGAACAGACAGACAGACAGGCAGACAGGCAATCAGATAGGCAAGCATATAGACAGGCATATAGAAGGCAGGCAGATAGACAGATAGGCAGGAAGGTAGGCAAACATGCAGACAGACAGGCAGACAGACAGACAGACAGGCAGGCAGGCAGGCAGGCAGGCAGACAGACAGACAGCGTTACTGGAGTTTTTAAAAAATAAATGAATGAAAGAATGTTTAAGAAAGTGTGTGGTGTGTGGGATGTAAGAGTTGAGAGATTCACGAGTGTTTTGTTTGTTTGCAGTTGTTAATCCGCTCTGCGTTCTAATATTTGTCTTAAAGTTGAGAATAAAAGACAAACTACGTGGGAGAAAGGGTTAGCGAGAGAAAGAGAGAGAGAGAGAGAGAGAGAGAGAGAGAGAGAGAGAGAGAGAGAGAGAGAGAGAGAGAGAGAGAGAGACAGAGATTCCGAAACGTGACAAAGAATATTATGAAGACAGGCAGTGAGACAGCGCTACGGAGAACAGGTTAGACACGTGATTTGATGTCCTTGATGACGTCAATCGTTAAGGAATGAATACAACCTTTGTAAATTCAATTTCTGTATTGAAATATTTTCTAGGTTAAAATATGGGAGACCGGGAGAGAGAGAGAGAGAGAGAGAGAGAGAGAGAGAGAGAGAGAGAGAGAGAGAGAGAGAGAGAGAGAGAGAGACATACACACGCACACACACACACACACAGGCGGAAGGACGGACTGAAGGAGGCACTGACAAGTAGTTAGGTAGATAGGCAGGAAGGTAGTCAGATTTATCTGACAGACATGTCTACAAATAGGTGGATTGACAGATGGCCAGACAGACTGATGGTAGGTCGGTCAGTCGGTCGATTAATTGGTTGGTCGGTAGGCAGACATACATACAGACCAACAGACAGACAGTCCGACAGATAGACAGACCAACAGGCATAGAGACCATTAGACATACAGACCAAAACACAGACATACCAACAGACAGACTAACCAACAGACACACAGACCAACAGACAGATAGATCAACAGACAGACAGATCAACAGACAGATGGATAGATAGACAGGCAAACAATCAGACAGACCAACAGAGAAACAGACTAATAGAGAATCAGACCAACAGACAGACAGACGGATAGACAGAAAGACCAACATACAGACAGACAGACAAACAGACAATCATACCATCAGACACTCAGACACACAGACAAACATACCAACAGACAAACATACCAACAGACAGACAGACAGACAGACAGACAGACAGATCAATAGACAGACATATCTTCAGACAGACATATCAACAGATAGACAGACCAAGAGACAGTCATATTAACAGACAGACAGACCAACAGACAGATAGACCAACAGACAGACAGACCAACAGACAGAGAGATCAATAGACAGACAGACCAACAGGAAGACAGACCATCAGACAGACAGACCAACAGACAGAAGACCAATGGACAGACAGACCAATAGATAGACAGACCAACGCAAAGACAAATTAACAGAGAGACAGACCAACAGACAGACAGGCAAACAAACAGACAGACCAACAGATAAACAGACCAATAGACAGACAGACCAAGAGACAGACCAACAGAAAGACAGGCCAACAGACAGACAGGCAAACCAACAGACAGACAGACCAACAGAAATATAGACAGATCAACAGACAGACAGACCAACAGACAGACAGACACAATTTTTGGCTACATTATGAGAAGATAAAAACTGGAACATATTGTGACAACGGGTAATATTGGTCGAAAACGAGATAGAGGAAGACAGTAAGAGAAGATTCTTGACAGTCGTGTGCCATAGCACGGAAGGGCTTCAACACACGTATTGATCCACGCCGTCGGCAATCATAATTTGTGGAGAGGCTTGATAACCCACGCCAGCCGACAAGGCACTGTGAGATGATGATAATGATGATGATGATGATTATCCAGTTCCTCCAGTGATTTCTTATTCTTTACTCTACTTCAATGCGTGTTATTCAACACTGTGGCATTTATTTCCCATACTATTACTTGCATGGTAGCATTCCCCCATCAGCTCTTTCTATAGAAGTTCACAAATCCCACTAAATCCCATCCAATGAGGTCATGAGACTCACATTCAGAACCCACAGACATAATATTATTTCATTAAGGCGAGGTTAAAATTTGCATCTTTCATCAAGTTTCAGCAAAAACTTGTTTACCATCTATGGGGGGAAAAAACCCATCAAGGCAGATTCATTAAAATCTACGTGATTGCGCAGATATTTTGAATCGTAAAATTTACTTGGTTAATTTTTTTTTTATTTGGTAAAAACGCTTGCTAATTTGATCAGCGCAATGATTTTTATTCGTGTATGTATATTTGATATAGTTTAATAACTTCTTCGCGCGGCAAAATGTATGTGATGTTTTTGTGTGTGCTAATATGATGGAGTAATACAAGGCATTTTTGATTATGTGCAGCGAGAACAGACAGACAGACAGACAGACAGACAGACAGACAGACAGACAGACAGACAGATAGACAGACAGACAGACAGACAGGCAGGCAGGCAGACAGACAGGCAGGCAGGCAGACAGGCAGATAAATAGACAGATAGGCATGCGTGCATGCAGGCACGCAGGCATTCAGAGATTTAGGCAGAATGACAGACAGACAGACAGACAGACAGACAGACAGACAGACAGACAGACAGACAGACAGACAGACAGACGGACGGACGGACAGACGGACGGACGGACGGGCGGACGGACGGGCGGACGGACGGATAATATCCCCAAATAGGCCTCATTGCTAGCATTATTGCTTAATATGTACTGTTCTACTTGCACCAGCTGTTCTCAGGCAGTTACTCTGGCAGTCAAAGGTATTCCCAACATTCGTCTCAGCCACCACATCTCTCTAACCTCCAAGCTCTTCCTATCCTGCTCGTTCACAGTCCATGTTTCGCTGCCATACAGCAGAACAGTTTATATGATTCACTTCCATACAGCAGAACAGGTTCTATGAATCGCTGCCATACAGCAGAACAGGTTATATGATTCACTTCCATACAGCAATGAATGAATCACCCAAAAAAACGAGAAGTAGATTGTGAGCTTTACTAAAACACGACTACAAGAGACAAATTGGACGTTGCGGCCAAAGCCTTCGTCAGCACCGGACAAACAAATACAAACCAACACAAACCTACATGAAACACACTATGACAATATTAATAATCAGTTATCAGTTATCAGTTGGGGTTATTTCATTGCACTCCGGACATGTCCATAGGTGCTCAGATCCTCCCCCCAGCATATGCATCAGAGTCCGGTGGCTAATAGTGCCAGTTCTGTGTTGGTTAATATTAAACTATTAGTATTAAACTAATTAAATGTACTCATCTGATTCTGTGTCCTTGCTTGGAAAGACTGACACGCGTACCATACAGCAGAACAGGTACTATGATTCGCTGCCATACAGCAGAACAGTTTATATGATTCACTTCCTTACAGCAGAACAGTTTATATGATTCACTTCCATACAGAACAGGTTCTATGATTCACTGTCATACAGCAGAACAGGTTCTATGATTCAATGCCATACAGCAGAGCAGTTTATATGATTCACTTCCATACAGCAGAACAGGTTCTATGGTTTACTGCCGTACAGCAGAACAGGTTCTATATTCACTTCCATACAGCAGAACAGGTTCTATGATTCACTTCCATACAGCAGAACAGGTTATATGATTCACTGCCATACAGCAGAACAGGTTATGTATTCACTTCCATACAGCAGAACAGGTTCTATAAGTATAACATTTCATCAATCTCTTTCAAACTACGGTGACAGTACCTTTTTTTAATGAGACACTTTTCAGCGTTTATACGATCTCGTATTTAAGTAAAACTCACATTATGTATTCATTGGCCGTATGTATGGTGCTAGACTCGTAGTTGTATCAATTTGCACAAATTGGTTGGGGTGTTTAGTAATTCACCTCCGCATTAGCTTCTCAAGAGATTTCTTGGTCCCTAGTTTAATATGGGTAAAACCGACAGCCCAAACCAATGTTACAATCCGCCTGTAGGTGGATTCGACTCTACCCACCAGGACCGCATGGTAAACGCCTATCATCCACAGGACACGGCTTCCTTATTTTAATGTTTTCTTCATGTAGTTCGTGTGGTGTGGCGTTAGCGATCATGTCTGGCCACAACCTTCCGTCTCGTGTGCTACCAATCTTCTTATAGTCCGTACCGTATGGCGATGGTAATCATGTATGGCCGTCTGTCTCTTGTACTGCCAATCTTTTTATAATCCGTACCGTGTGGCGTTGGTGATCATGTCTGTCCACAACCTTCTGTCTCTTGTACCGCCAATCTTTTTATAATCCGTACCGTGTGGCGTTGGTGATCATGTCTGTCCACAACCCTCTGTCTCTTGTGCTGTCATTCATTCTTGATACCGACATTCTCCACGCCATGATGTCAAATTGCCAGAATCTTCTCTCTTGGTCTCACCCTGCAACTCCTCCCTCAAATTAACCCACTAGTTACTCCAGCTTTCACCTTCACATGACATGTGAAACGGATGTAGACTGTATATTTTTATGTGAGTAACCAGTTCTCTATGTGTGTTAACATCTTTCGAAATGTCTTCATTGTTCTTTCTACCCGTCCACCGTGTTTTCTTAATGTTTAAAATAAAAACAACATCTGCGCAGCTGGCACATTATCCTTCGCGTGGCTATTAACTGGCCATGTATCGCTTCTAGACATCCTGATGGCATTGATGACAAAGAACCCTTGCATTTTAGTATAATTTGGTAATATGCATAGCACTCATATTACTATGTCTTTTTCAAATGAATATAACTTACATATTTAGTTAGTTTCATATTCTTTAGAGGACGTCGCAGTCAACCCTATCATTGTTTGGCTGTTTGTGATTTCTTGGCAAGTTTAAGTTAAGTAAATATATACATTACAAAGCGTATACATTGTTTGCGAAAGATGCCTGATATGAAGTACCGAATTTAAGACGGGACTGTGTTTCCAGTTTGTTGATCTTTGTAAATAAACTTCTTTCTTTCGTTCTTTCTTTCTTTCACCTCAGCTTATAAAGATATATTGCAGAGAATATTCACCATCTTGTGAAGTGCAGCCTTTGCTACATTAAACTTCCTTAATGCATCTTGCATCTACTGCTATTAAAGTACCAAAATACCTAATTACATTAGAGCGATTTCATTATGTTTCCATTCACGTTGATCTTTCCGTTTAAGAAAACATTTCTTCTTTGTAATTATCATTGGATACATTTTTCTGTTGCTTTTTTTGTGTATTTTCTGTTGCAGATAAATCTATTATTCAATCCCTATAGCGAATCTGTGGCAATTCGGACGCATTTCGTAATTCCTCATTGCGCTTTCTAAACATAGCTGTGGGATATTTGGCAGCAGACCACCTTGCGTTGGTTTCCATACAATGGTATAAGTGTTGGTTGTTCAAAAAGCAATTGCTAACTACTGAACGTATACTTGCCCGCGAATCACAAACAGCTTTTAAAAAAAAAAAAACATGTTTGAGTTGACTGCTACATCCTGTAAAGTATTTTTTTTTAAACGGTCAGTTGGACTAAATTGTTGACTTCTCGACCTTGACTTGGGGAAATAAATTACAAGTACCTCAGGAGTCGGAGTGGGCTAGCCTAATGACGAGGGACACTGATCATAGAGGAAGCTAATCTACGCGCAAAATTCAGTCCAGTGCGCTCCTCAGTAATGGCAACTACTGGATGTCGCAGTACGGGTAAAGAATGAATCACCAAAAATAAAAAAAATAAAAAACCAGAAGTAGATTGTGAGCTTTACTAGAGCACGATTATGAGAAAAAAAATGGGCGTTGCGGCCTAAGCCTTCGTCAGTACAGAACAAACAAAAACAGACACACAGCTACACGAAAGACACTACATGAAAATATTAAAGTTACTTATCTTTATCCTTGCTGAATACGCCTAGAGCAGCTATCAGTGAATAGAATTATCCGTATGTGTGGTTAAAGTGGTCAACGGACTAAAGGTCAATAAAGACAGAAGCTCGGGGATTGGCTAAGCCACCCGTTGAGGCAACACACGTTGGGGGGATGGGGTTACGAACATGAGAGCGAAAGGAAAATATGGATTAGTAGAGCACTATAGCCGGCTCTGTGGCGAAGGTGTCACGGATTCAGTTCGCAATTCCGCATCCCACCACGCTTGAAACACTGCTGCGGACTATTTGGATGCAGCCCGCCCTGCGTTGGCTCTCATAAAATAGCATAAGTGCTGGTCGTTCAAAAGCATTGACAAACAACTTAACGCAAACCTGCCAGAAAGTCACAAGCAGCACAAGTAATACTGGCGTTAGCTGCGAGGGCTATAGAATACGTTTGGGTTCAAGCGAATGCATAACACAAAATGGACGTTTGTGATTTATTATTTTCCCTGTGACCCCTGTAGGTTGCACTGACCTGGGAAACTATATCATTTTACTATGGGATCCAAACGCAGACAATCACTCAGACAAGGCAAGCGTTCTAGCTATTACACTATCCCAGGTCACGTGAGTTTGGCTATAACAAATTAAGGATCCTATTATGCACCGAGATGCGTTTTAAGAGGGGATTCTGAGAGTATATTGGATACAGAAAAGAATAAATGGATCCATACGATAAAAGCTGAATATTGACGAAGGTTGGCTACTAAAGACGATAAAACAAAATAAACTGAAATAATTTGGTCACTTGAAACGTCGTGAAAGTTTCGAGAGAACAATAATGGAGTTGTATATGCCATGAAAGAAAGGAAGAGGGAGCCAAGAGAGAAGATGGGTGCAGGATGTGGCGGATGATCTCCAGATGAGTGCATCGGAGGGGGGACATCCCGCTTATGACCAAGAAGTTTTCCTGAAGGTTGTTATGGGAGCGAAGTTCTGCAAGGGACATGCTATTGAATGAATGAATGAATGAATGAATGAATGAATGAATGAATGAATGAATGAATGAATGAATGAACGTTTTAAGTATATGGTATTAGCTTGCGCCCTCCCCTCCCCACCCCTCTCCCTTTTTTTTTTGAACCACTATATTTGTATCGCTGAAACTGAAAACCATAGCTGCATAGAATAGATGCTAACATGCAGCGAGGAGCAAGCCTCTGGACTTCAACGACACAATTAGCCTCATCTCACATTGTTCCTCTTGTACCTTGTGGTGTCGCGGAGAAGCATAAACAGCCGGAGAATGCCCGTTTATGGACTTCATATATCGAGATTCCCATAAACTCTGTTATTGCTTCTGTCCATCGTTTACATTGCCGACCACTCTTCTTGTTCAAATTGGTCTGTACATCATCTCTTGTTGTGGGATATGTTAGTTGGTAGCCTAGTTATATGGCCGAACCATTTAACTTCCTGTTTTCTAAAGAAATCTAGCGCTGTTCTAACCACAACTTCAGTCCTGATTTCTTCATTTCTTCATTTCTTTCTCCTTGATACGTTGAGTATTCTTCTCGGGAATCTCATTTTCGTTGGTGTAATTTTTCTTTTCTCTTTTTCTGTCATTGTCAGTTTTGGCATTGGTAGCGTAGAATTGGTAAGACACAACATTGTTTCTTATTCTATGAGCTGCATCCAACACAACAATGGCTTCTGCACGGTTTCATCTCTTAATAAGTGCAGATTTCAATACCACGTTATCAGCCTAAGAATACATCACTCGGGCAGAGAACTCGTCGTCCCATCAATCTCTGCTTGCATCAATTCTCATCTGTCTCGTGCGTTTTCTTTGTGGACTTTTCACTCTGCCTCTATCAACACCGGGCAGGAAAAATAACACTCAAACAAGAATTGATACTATTGTCCAGGGATTTCTCCTGCACGTCTTCATAATTGATCTCTCTCTCTCTCTCTCTCTCTCTCTCTCTCTCTCTCTCTCTCTCTCTCTCTCTCTCTCTCTCTCTCTCTCTCTCTCTGCTTGTCGATGTATGTGTGGGTGGGGAAATGTGTGTGGGTGGGGGATCAGTGGGTAGGCGGCATGTTTGCCTGAGTCTGTGTGACTGCGTGGAGGTATGTGTGGGTGGGTCGGGGTGTGGTGGGTGGGCGATGTGTGTGTGGCTGCGGGATGTGTGAGTGACTGCGGGGTGTGAGGGTGGATGGGGGTGTGTCTCACAACATTGCAATATGCACTGTTTATGTTTACAACTTTCATTTGACAATGTTTTTTCCCCCCATATGAATGTACCATGCGTAATATGCATTGTTTATGCTTACAAAATCAATTTGACAATGTTTTTTTCCCCCTATGTAAATGTAACATGCACATTTGATGAATGAAAGATGAGTGATCGAAAGGGCCGAATGTAAGACGGGCCTGCGTGCCCAATTTGTTGCCCTTTTAAAATAAAGTTCGTTTGTTCGTTCGTTCGTTCTCTCTATCGGTCTCTATCGCATTCGGTAATTGATGTATGTGTGTATGTACGTATGTATGTGTTATACATATAAACGAACGTGTGTATGTATGTGTGTGTGAGTGTTTGTGTGTGTGTGTGTGTGTGTGTGTGTGTGTGTGTGTGTGTGTGTGTGTGTGTGTGTGTGTGTGTGTGTGTGTGTGTGTGTGTGTGTGTGTGTGTGTGTGTGTGTGTGTGTGTGTGTGTGTGTGTGTGTGTGTGTGTGTGTGTGTGTGTGTGTGTGTGTGTGTGTGTGTGTGTGTGTGTGTGTGTGTGTGTGTGTGTGTGTGTGTGTGTGTGTGTGTGTGTGTGTGTGTGGAGTAACAATGACAGACCTTGACGAAGTTCTTATTCTGTTCGAATATTCTTCTGTCTCCCCATAATCACCACCATCACCCCCATCACCACCATCATCATCACAAACACCAAAACCCCATCACCGCAATCACCACCATCATCAACACCATTGTAACAAGCTATGGGGAGGGTCCCATAATGTCCCGTCACAATATTTCAAACTTATTCTTTTGCCCTGGCTGGGGATAGGTCTTTGCTGCCAACCCTCATCCGTTCCCCGGACTTACTGTCACACTCTCTTTCGACCTCAGGGTTATTTCCTGCAGTGTATTTCTGGCTATACACGTAACATAACGTCTCAGTCACTATAATTTGAATTTAATACCGTAATAAAGACAACACAGAAGAAAACCAAGACAGATAAACCTATACAAGTCCAGAAAACAAAACTGATGTGATAACTCTAGTCCAGAAATGAATCCAGAAAACTCTGAACATCATATAGCACAGATCTTGAAATTGTCCAGTCATTTCACAACTGCCTCACCGGGCACAGGTTCCAGTCTCTCTATCCAGCGTCGGTTGTTCGAACAACAGCTTCCAAGTTTCCTAGGTCATCACGATATCAGGTGCTTATAAGTTTGGGCATAGAAGCCTTGTCAAGTCTTTCAACACACTTTCCGGTTTACACTCGACCTTAAGTCGATGAGAAGACTTCAAAAGAAGGACCCTGTAGATGAGAAAGACTAGTGAGGGACCAAGCTGACTCATGCACCACAATCCTGAGGTCTAATTGGCCTCAGTTAATACATTAGTTATACCTTTTGGGCTTACCAAGATAAGTAGATAAGTGGCTTGCTTGAATGAGTCTGACATGTCAGGTAGCCCCTGGATTGGCTACGTCCTGGCTTGAGCAGACCTCCCACTTGTAGACGTCCTGTCGGCTACCCTATGCACCCTGTTGCATACAAGACTCACTCTCCACACTCATACCCTGCCTTTATTATTATTGGGCACATTCGTTTCCCAGCTTCTCTCTCCCTTGCAAACCATGCCTTTCTCACGACAAAGATCTTGTGGTGTGGTGTGCCCAGTAATCTGTGTGTTTCTCCCCCTTAACTAATATTATAGTAGTGGGGTTGTATAGCACGCATTGTAGTTCCCCATTCCCAGCAAGAATAGGAAAGAAGATACTACCCCTTCCGGCCGCTGCTCTTGTCTGAGCTGTCGCCGCAATGTACCGGCAGTGCCTCACCTAACACGTAGATTCAGAGGAATGCATGTTCTCTCAATGAGATAAAGAAGTTTATTTATATTCCCCACATCATCCTATCGACTAAAAGACGAAAGAGATAGCACCGTGGATAGCCTCTTCCGGCTCAAGAAGATAGATCATAGATTGGTGGACCCCATCCCCAAGGAGCACTTCCCTCCTTCCGGCACACCGTAGCTATCTAATGTGCTTATATTCAAATGAGAGATGCTACTAAGTAGAGGTAAGCCGTAGGAAGAACGATAGCACTCGTCCATCGGCTGCCAAGAACAAGCGATATCATTTGGGAAATATTCATTGTTCAGATTTGTTCCCTTGCCATGTGTCATAGTGTGGACAAGACAGGTTAAGCACATGATCGTATAGACCCAAGTCTCCGCGTTGTTTTAAACATACTTTATTTGGCCGAATAGTTATACTACAGCATACTTGATGGTAGACACCCTGCCCGGTGTTGACATGTCTTCTCGCTGGCCCCAAGTGACGTGTGTGTTCTCCTAGATACACTTCTTCATTCGTGCACACACGTTCACTATGGTTTTCCCCCTAGTCAAGGAATGCGCAGCATTCCTTAACTCTTTACTCCTAACCTAATTCCCTCACTGTTACAATGCCTCCCCTTCTTCAAAGAGAATTTTTCCTTGAAAAAATCTCAACCCCAACTTTTAATTAGTTAACTTTACATCTCTATACTACAATAACAACAATTCCATATATTTCCTAACTCAATTCTCGTATCTCCTCATAGCCAATTGCTAACCAGAGACAATAATATTGAAACTCTCTACAAAACTCGTTATAAAGTTCTCTAGAAAACTCTCTACAAAACTCTCCATAAAATTCCCCACAATACAAAAATCTCCATAAGCGAACCGCTTTTACTTTAAAATGTCCATCCAAATTATGATTGACAAAACTGAAGATATTCCCTTATCCTTTATTTCTCCCTTATTCACATTCTCACACTCTCAGGATTCTAGGATAGACAGAAAAAATATAGTTAGATTAGATTTGGGTTGGTGCGCACCAAAAAAAATAAGAAAGAAAAAGTAAGGAAAAAGTAAGAAGTAATCACCTTTCTCTTCCCATACATTCTCAAAACTTTATCAAAAAATAAAGTTTCCAAATTTATCTTCAGTTTCCGTCAATAATAATTGTTATTATCAAAAAAAAATATGTTAATCCAAAACTGCCAGCCTTTGTACTATTCAGGTCATCAATTTCCCGTTTACCATTCCTTCAACAAAAAAAAACTCCTAACTATTATTATACTGTTAAGTACAGTCTTCCTCTTCCAATATCCAGTTATTTAAATGCCAAAACTCAACCTGGCATTCCCCCCATATTCTCCCATTAAACGCTGTTCAACCCAGCTCCTATTATAAACCTTGTCTATACATTGCATACCCCACATGTAATAACAACATACCCCTCCATTACTACATATTGAGTCACTTCACTAACCAGCACTTTAATTCATCTTCTAACTGAACTTCAAGTAATAATCATTTTAAACACACTCAATAAAACCAAAACATTGTAAAAATAACCATCTAAGTTAACTTATTTTTCACATTTCATAAAACACAATTGCAGTCCCAACAATTGAGCAAACCATATCAATCCCCTCATCATATTTATCCCCACACATTAATCAATTTACACATACATTATGAATTTCAAGACCATATTATGAGTACCCAATAATAATTTTCCGTTTTAGAAAAAACTCCACCAAGTACCTTCTTTGTAAACACAAAAATATCGTGTCTAACTTCTTCTTCTATCTGCCATCTGCAGAATATTCTACCAAGCTATTTATCTATCTCTTCTCCATTTTCTTAATAACCTCAAATTTTTTTCTATAATTGCAATATCTACATCAATGTCGCTATCCTCCCGAGGAGAGCTATCTTCTTTCATATCAGCTTCTTCATCAGTTTCTGACTTTTCATCCATTTCTTCTTCCCCGTCTGTATATCCATTACTAGCAACCGCTAATTTCTTCCTTTCTAAATCCAATCTAATTTTCCTGTCTTGCCGTCTCAACAAATTTTCAAATACTGGCATATCTTCACCACTTGAAGAACTCACTCTAAGTTTCCTTTGCCTCTTAATTTCTTTTTCTTTCTGTCTATCCAACTTTCTTTTTACTGCCTGTCTTGTATTCATAAATGGAGGTTCGATATTTTCCCTGACCGACTCTTCACTAATATAATCGTCATACATGTTATTTTCCTCTGTCATGACTGTTTTTGGTACCGTTTCTTCTTGTTCAGCTGTTGTTACTTGTTTTCCATTCTTTATAGGCATTGGATATACTGTTTGTCTGACAAACTGTCCACCTGACAATATTTCTTCGGAACAATAATTATTATTATTATTCTCTGCATTCCTTTCTTCATTATCCCGCCTTAAGTGTTCTACATGTGAACGTGCAACATGCCCTGAAATTTGATTCTTAATAGTATACGACACTGGACCTTTTTTTTCTAGAATATAGTATCCCGGGACCCAATGAGCATCAAACTTAGAGTTTTTTCTATGTTTTTTATAATATACTCTATCACCTACGTTAAACTCTTGTAAGTGTGCATTTTTATTTGCGTATTTCTTCTGTCTTTCTCTAGCCTTAATTATATTATTTCTTAAACGTACATGTGCTTTATGCATCTCTTGCAACCTTGTTTCTTGAAAATCTTCCCCCAGATATTTTCTCCTAGGCTTTAATAAATTATCAATTGGCAATATTGGTTCTCTTCCATGTACTAAGTAAAATGGTGAGAAACCTGTTCCTTCATTTTCGTGTGTACGTATCGCCGCTAATGCTATCCCCAAATAAAGATCCCAATCCATATCGTGTTCTTCTACATTTTTCGATAGAATATTGTATAGTGTTCTGTGTTGTCTCTCATTTTTAGCATTAGAAGTTGGTCTATAATATGAAGTCCTAATGTGTTTTATATTCCAATCTTTTAGCAATTTCTCAAACTTTTTATTTACAAATTCTTTCCCATTATCTGTAAGTATTATTTGTGGACACCCAAACCTTGGTATAAATTCTTGTAAAAGCATATTTATAATTGAATCGGCACTCTTGTCTGGAATTGGATAAACTTCTGGCCAGAGACTATATGAATCAACTATATGTAGTAGGTATACATTTCCCGATAATGTTTTTGGATGAGGACCTGAAATATCCAAACTTACTTTCTGCATTGGAAATTGAGGAATATCGGTATCTTGTAAAGGACATTTAATTATCTTCATGTTTCTTAACCTACACTTTTCACACGCTTCAACATATTCATATACACTTTTGAATAAATTCGGCCAGTAATATTTACTGCTAATAGCCTTCACTAACTTATCTCGTCCAAAATGACCATTATTATCGTGATATGCCTTTAAGACTTCTTGTTCTAAATGTTTCGGAATATATTTTCTTACTCCTTCACCTTTTTCACTGATATAATATAATTGATTGTCTTCTTGTAACTCTACAAACTTTCTTTTAAAACTATTTTCCCCTGTTTCTTTCAGTTTTCTTTTTATCTGTACTATTTTTGGATCTAGTTCTTGTTCTGTTTTCATATCAAACTGTTCTAAATGTGGGTCTTCTGTTCTAGGTTCAGACTCTTGATCCGATGGTAAACTCTCAAATTCTTCCCTATTTATTATGGCAGAATCTAATATATTTACTTGCCAGTTTCGATCGTCTATGTCTGGTTCAACTTCATCTTCCGTGTTTCCTGATGACTGTGGGTACGGGATTCTAGACAAAAGATCGGCGCACGTATTATGTTTCCCTGAGACATATTCAACCCTAGCATTATACCCTTGTAAATTCAATGCCCAGGTTTGTATTTTCCTATTTTGTATTGGTGCTTCTAATATCGACTTTAATGGCATGTGGTCAGTTCTAATAATGAAATTGGCGTTATGTAAATAGTAATTTAATTTTTGAAGAGCGTAGTGTATAGCATATGCTTCTTTCTCAATAATCGGCCATTTCTTTTGAGTCTTGCTGAGTTTATGAGACAAGAAATAGATTGGTCTTTCATTTTTAACCCCTGGTATTCCAGATTCTTCTCCTTCATATGGTTGAACCAAACATGCTCCTATTGCGTTGTCTGAAGCATCTGTGTATAATATTAGCTGTTTATTCAAGTCTGGATGTGTCAATAATGGTACCACCGTTAAGCTATCTTTTAAAAGTTCGAACGCTTTTTGACACTCATCATCCCACTTAAACCTAGCGTATTTTCCCGTTAAATTCGTAATAGGTATTGCTATCCTTGAAAAGGCTGGTACAAACCGTCTATAATACGCACACGTTCCTATAAAAGCACGCACTTCCTTAACATTAGTGGGAGGAGGTAACTCTTTAATAACTTTTATCTTTTCCTGGTCTGGTTTAATACCTTCCCTATTTATTATATAACCTAAATATTTTGTTTCTGTCTTTAAAAACTGGCACTTACTAAGCTTTAATTTAACTTCATGCTTTCTTAATCTGTCAAATACTAGTCTAACATGTTTCAAATGATTCTCCACATCTCCTTTCGTAAAAATCAATACGTCATCAATATATGCCAGGGCAAAACTTTGCATACCGTCTAGCACTTCATTTATTAAGAACATATAGTGAGATGGTGCATTTTTGAGACCGAATGGCATACGTAAGAATTCGTAAGAACCCATATGAGTACAAAAGGCACTTTTCCTTTGCGCGTCCTTCGACATCGGAATGCACCAAAATCCTGCCCTTGCATCCAGCGTTGTGAAATATGTAGAGCCATTAAGTAACCCCAAAATATCATCAATCACCGGCAATGGGTACGCTACATTCTTAGTAATTTTATTTAACGCCCTATAGTCACAGCAGAACCTGTTCGAACCATCAGATTTGGCTACTATGACGACCGGAGATGACCATTCTGATTTTGACCTTGTTATTATGCCTGCTTTCAACATATCTTCTATTGCCTTTTCTACAACTTCTCTATTTCTTAATGGAGTTCTGTATGGTTTTAAACTAATTGGTGGATGATCTCCCGTGTCTATTTCCATCGTAACTGTTTGTGTCTTACCCAATTCTAAATCATTTATCGCAAACACATCTTGATTTTGCTTTATAAGTTTTTCTAACACTTCCTTATTTTCTGGCGAAGTTTTTAATTGTGCTAACAATTCTTTTTCTCTTGTTACTTTGTCTAGTGAATGTATTTGTGCTGTATTTCTTCTATATGGATGGATCAATTCATCCATTCTTACGTTCCCTTTTCTTCTGCATCCGCGTCTATTATTAATTCTTTCACTAGAGGTTTCTGAATAACTTATACCTGCCATATTTACTCTATCTGTTGCCAATATGTCACTAACGTTATGTTCTAGCTTGGCTATTACACATCCTCTGTATAATTTAATTTCTCTACCTGTGTTATTTATAACCATTACTGGAAATGTTAAACTTTTATCTAATTCTATTATTCCATCCGGAACTTCTAAACCTGGCTCATCAATTATTTCATTTTGCAATTCCGTGATTCTGACTATGTTTCCTGCTACATAATACGGGTTTCTCTTCAGTCTTGCTTGTATTAAATTAACTGACTGTGGTTTTAAATTCATGGTCGTTTTAACTCTAACTAATGTCGACACATGCATATCTTCTTCTAGATCTACGTAAACATCTTGGAATTTTAATTTATGCAAATCAAATAAAAGTCTCACCCCATTTTTCAATAAAAAATCTCGTCCCAATATCATATTTCTATTTAATTCTTTAACCACATGAAACATATGCCTGACATTTATCCCTCCTAATTTCAAATTTATCATCGTTTGTCCTATCACTTCTAACTTTTGTCCCGTTACCGAATGAAGATTCTCCTGAATTCTAAATATTTTACAATTTTTTAACATTCGATATAAAAATGCTTCTTTAATCACGCTAACTTGTGCTCCCGAATCCACTAATGTTCTAACTTTATATTTTCCTATCTGTACTATACATGAGCTAGGATCTACCATATTTAATGACAATTGTTTTACCTCGTCTTGTTTTTTATTTCTAAATGTTCTATTATACTCATCCTTTGGGTTTTTAATATATTGATGCCCTTTTTTGGATCTTACTATCTTCCCTCCTACTGCCGACCCTATTCAGTAAGCGGGATGCCCATTTTCCTGATTTCCTGACCTTCTAAAATTTCTCTGTATTTCTCCAGAATTCCAATTTACTGGTCTGCCATTTGCAATTCTATTCTGTATACTCGACTGAACACCTCTACTATTTTGCGTATTCGATGGGCCACTTCTGTTACCACAAAAGCGAAAAATGTGCCCCCGTTTATGACACCCCCAACAAACCACATTCGAGTTATTAGTGTTTCCTTCCATGTTTCTTACAGTATTTCTCACTTGTCCTCTTCTATCTTGATTATATACGTTCTCGTTTCTTTGTACCATCTGTATTTCTCCTCGTCTTCCTCTCCATCCATGTCTATACTGTCCTATTTCCATAGGTTCTTCAATTCTATCTTCTGAACTACTACCTAACTCTCGTCCTACTCTTAACCTAAACCTCCTCCTCAAGCTTTCCTCTTGTATAGCGATATCTACCGCTTGTGACAATCTTGCAGGATTCTCTCTTAATAATTTAAATTTCAATCCATCTGACCTAATCCCATCAACAAAAATCCCTACTAACATCCGTTCCACCTCTTCAGCTCGTACATTCTGTCCTAAAAATGACTCTTCCGCCAAATTGATTAACCTGTCACTATATAACTGGACACTTTCTGTGCTGCTTTGTCTAGTTTGTCGCAATACTGAGAATGCGTGTTGTGGATCAGTAATTTCAGCATATTTTCTTGCGAGATCATCTTTAAATTCTTCCCAGGTTTCACCTCCTGCTGCTTCTAATTTTCTTCTTATATGGTCAGAAACTGGACTTGTACTTGTTCTGTATGCCAAATTCTTTTTCTCCCCATCTGTAGCGTTTATTAAATATGCATGTTTCTCAATAGAAATGATCCATTTCTTAAACTGATTTGCTTGACCACTAAACCTTTCAACATCACTGTTTACACTTTGTTGTCTTAATACTGCATCCAACCTTGATATTGCCCCGCCAACTCCAGTCAGTACCTGTGAAAAATCTTGGGATTCCATCCTAAAATCTATAATTATCAAGCAATATACAAATATTTCAAACAATGTTAATTTCAAATTCAGCAACAATACAAAATCTGTTAATTACTCTAATATTATCTAATTAACTTAATTAAAGCCTCCAATCGAAGATCCTGACGAAGAATATTCCTGTTTCAATTCTGAATTTTGATAGAAGAATTTAAATGAGCTACTGATTCAGAATTACCTACACCACATTAACAAATGACTCTAATCAAGCTCGTTGAAATGAGCAGAACAAAGAAGAGCCTCTGGATTTCTTTCCATAATAATTTAATCGAAGTCGAAGTCAGTTCTCTCCAATTAATTCCTGACAAAAATTATGCTCGATACCAGGCTCGCAACAAGACTGCTTGTTTACTTGCTCGATTAACTGTAGATTCCCTTCAAGTAAGGTCACCTTCACGCAAACGACAACTGCTCACACGACTTCAGCAACAAAAAACTCAGTTTCCAACAGCCATCTGGGTTTTTCATATATAAATTTCAGCGCAAACGTAATCCAGTCAACAACAATTTGATTTAAAGCTGACGCTATCCAATCTCTTATTTTCATGTGGGACTCTCGCCATGGTCAGTTTAAAGTGCTTTATCTTATAAGTTGAGACAAATTTTATCAATGCCTTCTAAATGTGAAGTGACTGTAGAAAGTATTTCAGATCTTGATTTCATAATTATGAAACTTGCAGCATAACCTTGACTTCACCCTCAACAGTCCCACGGGTTAAACTTCATAATTTGTACTGACTTTTGATGCAGAACGGCATTACTTGATCAATTTTTCAATTAGCGTTGGTGAATTCTCCAGTTAATTTATAGGATTAAATATGTAACAACATCAGTCTTTCAAAAAAATAAGTTTATCAATCAAACCTTTTTGAGCGCTGTCCTTGAAAATGGAACTCCTTGTTAAACAGGAATACAATAACTATCAACAGGCGGCTTTCATCTGTTTCGTTTCTCAATATTTACAAACTTCCTTCTCCAGACACAACAATTTTCTATAGCGGATGACTCTCTCCGCGACCTCCCATGTTTCAGACTTTCACGGCACCAAATCAACCTGCTGTCATAGTGTGGACAAGACAGGTTAAGCACATGATCGTATAGACCCAAGTCTCCGCGTTGTTTTAAACATACTTTATTTGGCCGAATAGTTATACTACAGCATACTTGATGGTAGACACCCTGCCCGGTGTTGACATGTCTTCTCGCTGGCCCCAAGTGACGTGTGTGTTCTCCTAGATACACTTCTTCATTCGTGCACACACGTTCACTATGGTTTTCCCCCTAGTCAAGGAATGCGCAGCATTCCTTAACTTTTTACTCCTAACCTAATTCCCTCACTGTTACACATGCCAAGACCAAGACGCCTAACCAGATTGGCCAACGGTCACCCCCTCCCAATATGGCAAGACTGCCGTTTCGCCATATCATCTCAGTCGTTAAGACAATCTGGATTTATAAGTGCAAAACTAATTACCACCTAAGATTACCTTTCATAGCCCATCAGTATTCTGCCTTTAAAATGTCCCAAACTTTAACTTGACATCTTGACATTAGGCAGTGGGTAACCATCAGTAGAAACGGACATGAATTGCCCAAGAAGTCGCACGAGTGCGCATTTGGCGCAAGGCGCTCCATCGGGTCTACCCGAAAGAAAAGACCTATATCTAATCGCTCTATGAAAAGATCGTGTTATGAAAGTAACCCAAAGAACTATCTTTCATGGTGATTGAGCGAACAAGAGAACTGAGAGCTCCGAAAGCTGTTTCCCCCTGTTTACCCAAAATAAAAGAAGGCATGAGGACATGAGCCATTGGCGTTTCGCCACAACCATCACCACCACCACCACCACCATCATCACAACTATCATCACCACCACCACCATAATCATAATAAACATCATCACGACCATCATCATCACCACCATCACCAACAACACCACCATCACCAACATCACCACTATCATCATCAACACCATCACCACCATCATCACTAATATCACCACCACCATGATCACCTCCATCACCAACATCATCACTAACATCACCACCACCATCATCCCCTCCATCATCATCATTACCAACATCACCACCACCATCATCACCACCATCATCACATCACCACCATCATCACCATCAGCAACATCACCGTCACCATCACCACCACCACCATAATCATCACCAACATCATCTCCATCACCAATATTACCACCACCATCATCACATTACCACCATCATCACATCAGCACCATCATTACATCACCAACATCATCACATCACCACAATCACCACCACCATCATCACATCACCACCATCATCACATAACCACCATCAGCAACATCACCGTCACCAACATCACCACTATTATCATCAACACCATCACCACCAAAATCACTAACATCACCACCACCATCATCACCTCCATCATCATCATTACCAACATCACCACCACCATCATCACATCACCACCATCAGCAACATCACCGTCACCATCACCACCACCACCATCATCATCACCAACATCATCTCCATCACCAACATTACCACCACCATCATCACCAACATCACCACCATCACCAACATCACCAACATCACCACCACCATCATCAACACCATCACCACCATCATCACCACCATCACAAACATCACCACAACCATCACCATCGCCAACACCACCATCACCACTATCACCACAATCACCACCACCATCATCACCACCATCATCATCGCCATCATCATCGCCACAACCAACACCACTATCATCACAACCAATATCACCATCATTATAACCATCATGGCCATCAAAACGGCCATCACCAACATCACAAACATCATCATCACCAACATCATCACCATTACCATCATCACCATCATCACCACCGTCATCATCACCAACATCACCACCATCACCAACATCACCATCATCATCATCATCACCAACATCGCCACCATCACCAACATCACAAACATCACCACTATCACCAACATCACGACCAGCATCAACACCACCATCATCACCATCAACATCGCCACCATCACCAACATCACCAACATCACCACTATCACCAACATCACCACCAGCATCATCACCACCATCATCATCACCACCATCATCATCACCAACATCACCACAATCACCAGCATCACTAACATCACCATCATCAACACTACCACCACCATCATCATCATGAACACCATCACCATCATCACCACCAACATCATCACAACCATCACCAACATCATCATCGCAAACACCATCACAACTATCATCACAACCATTATCACCATCATTATAACCATCATCGTCATCACCACGACCATCACCAACATCACCATCATCATCATCACCAACATCATCAACATCACCAACATCACCACAATCATCATCACCAACATCACCACCATCACCAACATCACGACCATCATCATCACCAACATCGCCACCATCACCACCATCACCAACATCACAACCATCATCATCAACACCATCACCACCACCATCACTAACATCACCACCATCATCATAACCACTATCACCATCATTACCAACATCACCACCACCATCATCACCACCATCATCAATATCAGCAACATCACCGTCACCATCACCACTACCACCATCATCATCACCAAGATCATCTCCATCACCAATATTACCACCACCATCATCACATCACCACCATCATCACATCAGCACCATCATTACATCACCAACATCATCACATCACCACAATCATCACCACCATCATCACATAACCAACATCAGCAACATCACCGTCACCAACATCAACACTATCATCATCAACACCATCACCACCACCATCACTAACATCACCACCACCATCATCACCTCTATCATCATCATTACCAACATCACCACCACCATCATCACATCACCACCATCATCACCATCAGCAACATCACCGTCACAATCACCACCACCACCATCATCATTACCAACATCATCTCCATCACCACCATTACCACCACCATCATCACCAACATCACCACCATCACCAACATCATCACCATCACCAACATCACCACCACAATCATCAAAACCATCACCACCATCATCACCACCATCACCACCACCACCACCACCATCACCAAAACCACCATCTCCACTATCACCACAATCACCACCACCATCATCACCACCATCATCATCACCATCATCATCGCCACCACCAACACCACTATCATCATAACCAATATCACCATCATTATAACCATCATCGCCATCACCACGGCCATCACCACCAACACAACCATGATCATAACCATCATCACCATCACCATCATCACCACTGGCATCATCACCAACATCACCACCATCACCAACATCACCATCATCATCATCACCAACATCGCCACCATCACCAACAACACCACCATCACCAACATCACCACTATCACCAACATCACGACCAGCATCATCACCACCATCATCATTTCCAACATCAACACCAACATCACTAACATCATCATCATCAACACCACCACCACCAACATCATCATCACCATCATCACCACCATCATCACCACCAACATCGCCACCATCAACAACATCACTACCATAACCAACATCACCACAAACACCAACATCACCACCAGCATCATCACCACCATCATCATCACCACCATCATCATCACCAACATCACCACCATCACCAACATCACTAACATCACCATCATCAACAGCACCACCACCACCACCACCACCATCATCATCAACACAATCACCATCATCACCACCATCATCATCACCACCATCACCACCATCATCATCGCCACCACCATCGCCACTATCATCACAGCCAATATCATCATCATTATAACCATCATCGCCATCACAACGACCATCACCAACATCACAACCATCATCATCACCAACATCATCACCATCACCAACATCACCACCGTCATCATCACCAACATCACCACTATCACCAACATCACCACCATCATCATCACCAACATCACCAACATCACTACCATCACAAACATCACCACTATCACCAACATCACGACCAGCATCATCACCACCATCATCATTTTCAACATCAACACCAACACCAACATCACTAACATCATCATCATCAACACCACCACCACCAACATCATCATCACCATCATCACCACCATCATCACCACCAACATCGCCACCATCACCAACATCACCACCATCACTAACATTACCACTATCACCAACATCACCACCAGCATCATCACCACTATCATCATCACCACCATCATAATGACCAACATCACCACCATCACCAACATCACTAACATCACCATCATCAACACCACCACCACCACCATCATCATCAACACCATCACCATCATCACCACCATTATCATCACCACCATCACCAACATAATCATCGCAAACACCATCAAAACTATCATCACAACCATTATCACCATCATTATAACCATCATCGTCATCACCACGACCATCACCAACATCACCACCATCATCATCACCAACATCATCACCATCACCAACATCACCACCATCATCATCACCACCATCCCCAACATCACGACCATCACCAACATCACCACCATCACCAACATCACCACCATCATCATCAACACCATCACCACCACCGTCACTAACATCACCACCACCATCATCACCACTATCATCATCATTACCAACATCACCACCACCATCATCTCCACCATCATCACATCACCACCATCACCACCATCACCAACATTACCACCAATATCATCAACATCATCACCACCATCATCACCACCATCACAAACATCACCACCATCATCATCCCCAACATCACCAATATCACCATCAACACCATCACCACCATCATCATCACCACCACCATCACCAACACCACCAACACCACTATCACCGCAATCACCACCACCATCATCACCACCATCATCATCACCATCTTCATCGCCACCACCATCACCACTATCATCACAACCATTATCACGATCATTATAACAATTATCGCCATCACCACGACCATCACCAACATCACAACCATCATCATCATCAACATCATCACCATCACCAACATCACCACCGTCATCATCACCAACATCACCACCATCACCAACATCACCACCATCATCATCACCAACATCGCCACCATCACCAACATTGCCACCATCACAAACATCGCCACTATCACCAACATCACCACCAGCATCATCACCACCATCATCATTTCCAACATCAACATCGACACCAACATCACTAACAACACCATCATCAACACCACCACCACCAACATCATCATCACCATCATAACCACCATCATCATCACCACCATCACCAACATCACCACCATCATCATAAACACCATCACCACCACCATAACCATCATCATCAAAACCATCATCATCATCATCACCAACATTACCACCATCACCAACAACACCGTCGCCATCACCACCACCACCATCATCATCACCAACATCACCACTATCACCAACATAACCACCACCATCATCACCAACATCACCACCATCACCAACATCATCACCATCACCAACATCACCACCATCATCATCAACACCATCACCACACTCATCACCAACATCACCACCATCACCAACATCATCACCATCACTTACATCACAACCAAAATCATCACTAACATCACCATTAGCATCATCAACACCATCACCACCGTCACCACCATCACCACAATCACCACCACCATCACCACCATCATCATCACCACCATCATCATCACCATCATCATCGCCACCACAATCACCACCATCATCACAACCATTGTCACCATCATCATCACCATCATCACCACCATCATCATCACCACCATCACCACCACCATAATCATCACCATCATCACCACCACCACCATCACCACCAGCATTACCAACATCATCACCATCACCATCACCATCATCATCACCATCATAACCACCACCAACATCATCACCACCATCATTATCACCAACATCACCACCACCATCATCATCACCACAATCACCACAACCAACATCATCACAACCATCATCATCACAAACATCATCACCACCACCATCACCACCACCAACATCATCACCACCATCAACATCACCAACATCATCACCACCATCATCATCACCAACATCATCAGCATCATCATCATCACCAACATCATCACCACCATCATCATCACCAACATCATCACCACCATCATCATCACCAACATCATCACCACCATCATCATCACCACCATCACCACCACCAACATCATCACCACCATCACCACGACCAAACTCATCACCAAAATCACCACCACCACCATCATCACCACCACCACCATCATCATCAAAATCACCTCCACCAACACCGTTACCATTATAACCATCACAACAATTATCACCACCATCGCCATTATCACCATCATCACCACCATAACCACCATCACCACCACCACTGTTACCATCACCACATTTACCAACACTACCATCACTATCATCATCACCACGGTCACCACTACCAACACGACCATCACAACAATCACCACCACCACCACGAACATCATGACAATCACCACCACCGCCACCACCACCAAAATCACAACCACCAACACCTCGACCATCACCATCATCACCACAACCATCATCATCATCACTGTAACCATTACTACCATCACCACCACCACAATCATCATCACCACCATCACCACAACCATAACCACCACCACCACCACAATCACCATACCACAACCATCATCATCCCACCATCACGATACCCATCACCATCAACAACATCATCACCACCACCACCATAACCATCATCACCACCATCACCACACTCACCATCACCATCACCTTACCCCATCATCATACCCATCACCATACTCATCACCATAACCACAATCACCATCACAATATTCATCACTATAACCACCACCATCATCATAATCTCAAAAACCACCACCATCACCATAACCACCATCACCACCACCACCATCTCCATCACCACCACCTCCATCACCATCACAACCATCACCATCACCATCACCACCATCACCATCACCATCACCACCATCTCCATCACCACCATCACCATCACCACCATCACCATCACTATCACCATCACCACCATCACAATCACCACCATCACCATCACCATCACCACCATCACCATCACCACCATCACCATCACCACAACCATCACCACCATCACCATCACCATTACCATCACGTGTGAAAAGCGTGTGTGTTTATTCATATTAGTTTTAGTGATTATGTGAGGCAGCATATATGTGTGTGGATGGATGGGTGTGTCTGTGTGTGTGTGTGTGTGTGTGTGTGTGTGTGTGTGTTTATAAGTGTGGATGTATGTGTGTGTGCATGTCTGTATGTGTGTATGGGTGTATATGTGTGTACATATGTGTATCTGTGTGTGCCTCTGTGTATGTCTATACGTTTTTAAGGTGTGTGTTCATGTGATTTTATATGTGTTTATATGTATGTGCGTGTGTATATGTGTGTATGTGTGTGTGTGCTCGTATATGTATGTGTATATGTTTGTGTGTGTAAGTGTGCATGCATGCAGTGTATGCGAGGGAGTGTGTATTTGTGTTTTATGTGAGTACTTGTGCGCAAGTATGTGGATGTGTGTAGGTGTGTTTATGTGCGTGGGTATATGTGTGTACTTGCTTGTGTATGTTGTGTGTGGGCGTGTGTGTGTGTACGTGTGTGTGAGAGAGAAAAGAGAGAGAGAGAGAGAGAGAGAGAGAGAGAGAGAGAGAGTTGAGCGCACGCATGTCATCTAACATGCTATTCCATATTGTTTTGTGTATTCTCATTTTCATATTATCACTTTGAATGCCAATTGATTTTAACATGCATAAAATTAACACATGTAAATTACTGTAGAGTGATTGGGAGAGTTAGTGAGTGTGAGTGAGAGCGAGTGAATGAGGGTGAGAGAATGTATGTGTTAAGAGAGAGAGAGAGAGAGAGAGAGAGAGAGAGAGAGAGTTGAGCGCACGCATGTCATGTAACATGCTATTCCATATTTTTTATGCATTCCCATCTTTCATATTACGAGGTATCATCTTGTATGCCACTTGATTGTCCTGTAACATACCATTCCATATATTTTTTTTGTGTATTATCATCTTTCATATTAACATTTTGTATGTCACTTGATTTTATCATGTATAATATAACATTACTGTGATGTGAGGGAGAGAGTTAGTGAGTGCGTGAGAGAGAGAGAAAGAGAGAGAGAGAGAGAGAGAGAGAGAGAGAGAGAGAGAGAGAGAGAGAGAGAGAGAAAAGGAAAAGAGAGAGAGAGAGTTGAATTGCATCACTAATTTTTACGCTACACAGTGTATATTTACAATTTTTTCTCCACTTCTTACAATTTTTGCGAGAATGCTCACGACAATCATCAGTGTCTCAACTGTGTGTAAACTGTGGGAGTTTCTTCTTATTAGTTTCTGTTATCATGTATGTGTGTAGATGTGAGGATGTTTCTGTTGGTGTGTATGTGAGGGATGTGTGTGGGGGTGTGGGGAATGTATGTGTGGAGGGGTTGTGTGTGGGGGATGTGTATGGGTTGATGGGTGATGTGTGCATGGGTGAAAGGATGTGTAGTCGGTGGGGGATGTATGTGTCTGAGGGATGTGTGTGTGTCTGGGGGGGGGGGGGATATTTGGGAGGATTATCGGAAGTATGTGGATGTTGGTGGGTTGGGGTGTGGGTAGGGAATGTGTATTTGGGTGGGTGAATGGGTGTGTAGGAGATTGTGTGGGTTGGGGGATGGGTGTGTAATGGGTGTGGGGGGTGAGTGGGGGTGTCTGTGAATGGGATATGTCTGTGTGGGTGGGACTGTGTGAGTGTGGATGGGGTAAATGTAAGTGGGTGGAGGATGTATGTGTGGGTGGTGAGGATGTTTGTAGGTGGGGGATGTGTGGGTGGGTGGGGAGATGTGTGTGTGGGTGACAGATGTGTGGGTGGGTGTGTTTGAGGAATGCATGTGGGGGATGTGTCTGTGGGGGGAATGTGTTTATGGGTGGAGTTTTGTGTGGGAGGGGGGATCTGTGTAAGGTGTGGGGGGGGTGTGGGATGTGCAGGTGGATGACGGATGTATGTGAGGATGGGGAATGTGTGTTTGGCTGGGTGGTTGGGGTGTGTGTGTCGGTGGGAGGGTATATGAGAGATGCATGTGTTGATGGGCGGGTGGGTGATGTGTGGGTGTGAGTTGTTGATGGATGAGTACGTGAGTGGGTGGATGTGTGTGAGAGATGAGTGTATGGTTGGGGGATGTGTGAGATTTTGTAGGAAGATGTGTGTGAGCGGCGGATGTGTGTGGGTGGGGTATATGTGGGTGGTAGGATGTGTGTGGGTGGGAGGTGTATGTTTTTTGGGTGCTTATGGGTGGGGGATATGTGTGGGCAGGTGGTAAGATGTGTTTGTGGGTGGGGATGTGTGTATAGGTGGAGAATGTGAAGTTGAGAGATGGCGGATATTGGGTGGGTGAGTGGGTGCAGGTTGGCTGATGTGTGTGTGGGTGGGTGGGGAAAATTGTGAGGGTGCAGGATGTATGTATGTATAGGTGCGGGATGTGTGGGTTGACGGGGGTATGTGTGTGTGGTTTTGTGATATGTATTATGCTGGGTGGTTGCGAGTGTGTGGGTGGATGGTGGAGAATATATGGGTGCGTTTGTGCGTGTCGGTTATGGGATGGGTGGGGATGTATGTATGGGTGGAGAAATGTGTGTGGGTGGGGGATCGGTGGGTGGTTGGCGGCATGTAGGTTTGTCTGAGTCTGTGTGAGTGCTTGGAGGTATATGAGGGTGGGTGAGGGTGGGTGGGGGTTTGGTGGGTGGGGGATGTGTGGGTGGCTGTGGGGTGTGAGGGTGGATGGGAGATGTGTCTCACAACATTCAATATGCACTGTTTATGTTTACAACTTTCATTTGACAATGTTTTTTCCCCATGTGAATGTACCATGCGTAATATGCTTTGTTTATGCTTACAATATCAATTTGACAATGTTGTCAGAGTCTTAAACTTGGCTCGCTTTCCTAACAAGTGTGAGACAGTACAAATACAACGTGATTTGACGTAAGACTCAACGATACACCATTCAATGGATTTATTAACATATCAAATACAGAATGATGATCACAACAATATATAATGGATACTTTACAACTTACATCCACAATACAGTTCACATGTCTGACTCGCAAGATGTCCAGACACTCGCCTTTCAATACAGAAACCATACAACGCCTTTCTCTCAATCACACGTCCGTCCTGTACCGTGTCCCCAGAGCTGTCCGGACCTGGTTCGCAACTTGCCTCCTGCCTGACGTGGCGTCACGTGGCAGGCGTGCGTCTTGCGTTGGCGGCCTGACCGCTGGTCAGCCAGCGATCTCGCAGGCCGGTAACTCCTATTCGCCTGGCGGCGCAACGAAGTTGTTGCATCCCTTACTGGGAACTAAGTCGCCTGGCGGTCGTAACGATGTCCCTGCATCGCTGTCCCCTGTTAGACTCTGACACGCTCCCCCGGTAAAATCCATGAAAGATGTCGTCTTTCATGTATAATGTCTGTACCTGTTGGGTTAATAGTATACCCTTGTCAGAGTCTACCTTTCTATTGTTATACACAACGTTATCAAAAATACACACATGGCATAGAAATATATAAGAACTGGGAGTTGGGTACAAAGACATGTGGTGCTTCATGTTTAACACATATCAGGCTTCACCCTCTCGATGGCTGGTTACCTCAATTGTATTATCACCCAGTCAGATCAGTAGTTCCAGCTTCACGCATCTACCTCGCAGCAATTTGAAAAAAAAGAATAATATGGTTCTTGGAACAAAAACCATCTAGCCAGACTGAAATACGGCTTTATATAAGTCGTATAAAACACTCCAACCCTGTCCCTACTTGGCCAGGAGTTCTTGTGTTGGCATACAATGTTGGCAACACTCTGCCATGCCCAGTAGATGCCTGCCTGTGGTGTCAACATTTTAACAACAACATGTTATATTACACACAACACATTAGCATATACATTTCAAATTATGGCCCTTTGTGTGAAAATGTAATAACAATAAATGAAAGGGAAGTAATTTTAACATTAGTGACGCACAATAATTTACAATAACTATTTAATTTCTTAGTGTCATTGCTTGACGTTTCTTCATATTAACGAGAAAAAAGTCGGTAATATGAATACGTTAATCAAGATATGATTCTAAGATTACATTAGAGAAATAAATAAACACACAATTCGTGTATTCAATTTTATAGAATCCTAAACATTTTAGAATCGTCAAAACTTTTTTTTCTTTTATATGTTGTCTGCTATTTTTGTTCTAAATTTCTAATTAATCCGGAAGTACACACGAACACTAAAATCAGCTGATGGTAAAGCTTGTAGAACACACCTGTTCCGGTTTGATGTAGTTTAAGGAAGGTACAATGTTCTCAAAGTTCGTGTTAGATGTTGCTACACAATCTTCTGGATTAGGATCGAATGTTCATGTGTTAGCTGTTTCAGTCGAACATTAAAGATTTCGGTTCACTGCAAAGGTGTAGAAAAGTCGTCACTGTTCAGTTTTTACTTTCACACTCGTAATTAAAATGTTCCTGGAAGATTCCACACGAAGTTGTCACTGTGAAGTTGGATAATTCGCTTCAGGTAAGTGCGAATGTGACACTGTTCTTGTACGTATTATCTACAATTAATATAGTTCGCTTTCTACCACATACTGCACATTTATACATGACAATCACTACATGAACTAGTAAAATAAGAACACTATATATAACGGGAGTAATCCCTATCACAATATTGTAGACATTACACAGCTTTTTTTTGTGAATGAAAAACCACTATTCACTGCTAAATGGCTGTGTCGGTCTGAGTGTATTTCTACATACTGCACTCAAACATTGGTGCTCTCTGGGTCGGTCGGGCAACGTGACAAAAGATCGGCAATTGAATTGGTTTTGCCTGGGATGTGTCGAACCTCAAAGCTATAATCTTGGAGTTTCAAAGACCAACGCGCTACCATATGGTTCGACGGCACTCCTGAATTCATCCATCGTAAGGGGCTGCTGTCCGATTCTACGATGAAATGGCGTCCTAGAAGAAATCTAGACAATTTTGTAATACCTACTACTAAAGCTAGGGCTTCCAATTGAGGAATGGACCATGCCCGCTCTCGGGCCTTCAGCTTCCTGGATACAAAATAAACGGGGTGGAGAATGTTGTTATACTCCTGCAACAGGACTGCTCCAATCGCCACGGAGCTAGCATCTGTGCGTAATCTGAAAGGTAAACGGATATCGGGCAATTTAAGGATAAGATTGCGTTCATTCTTATCAGAAAAACATGATAGAACTTTATGAAATGCAATTTTTAGGCATTGATCGTGTACAATTTTCTCTGGTTTATCTTTTGTTAGTAGATTAGTAAATACCTCGGTCAGTTCAGAAAAATCAGGAATAAACTGCCGGTAGTAATTTATTAAGCCCAACAAACTTCTGACTTGTTTTTTAGTAGTCGGAAGTGAGAGTTTTAGTATCTTGGACACAATTTTATCGTCTGTCGTGACAAAGCCATTGGATATTTTGTAACCCAAGAATGTTATTTCCTGGTAGGCTATGTCTACTTTTACAGGCTTCACTGTCAGTCCGTGCTGTCTGATCCGTTCAAATGTCTGGTCTAAAGTCTTAATGTGCTCAGTCATTGTCTCTGTGTGAATACATATGTCGTCGATATAGCAGATTATGTTAGGAATGTCTACTAGAAGTAGTCGTGTCATCCGTACAAATGTGGCTGGGGCGTTAACAAGCCCAAATGGAAGTTTGCACCATTCGTATAGTCCCCAAGGTGTGGCAAATGCTGTCAGATGTCTGCTCTGTTCGTCTACAGCAATCTGCCAATAACATTTCGTCATGTCTACCGTCGTAAAGAACCTAGCGTCTGTCAGTTCTGTCAAAAGATCGTCAGTGTTTGCCATTGGCTCAAGATCTAGAACAGTTATTTTATTCAGTTTTCGGTAGTCGATGCAAAGTCTTATTGTATTGTCCTTTTTACGTACTATGACCATGGGTGATGAGTAGTCTGATTGGGATCGTCTTATGATGTTATTTTTCTCTAAGTTGATGATTTCTAGATGTAACTGCTCTTTGTAATGTAATGGGATGGTGTATGGTCTGCATCTAATGGGTGTGTTTGATGTGAGTGTGATGTGATGCTGTACTAATTCTGTTTGTCCTGGGTTGTTGGAAAAGATGGTGTTGTACTGTTGTATAAGTTGTTTGCACCTGTCTGTCTCTGCTTGAGTTAACTTTGGGTTGATTTTGATCTCCTTCAAGCAGTCTGTCGTGTCTAATGCAGGTGTTGGAATTTCGTCACTAGCATCGTCGTCTTCGTGATCTATTATCACTGTACAAGCTGTCGTATCATCCTGTTCGTTGTCTCTGTTGTGGTATGGTCTTAGCATATTTATGTGAAATATTTTGTGTTTGTCTTTTATAAGGATTTCGTAGTCTACAGGTGAAATCTGTCTCGTCACTTTAAAAGGTCCCTGCCAAGAATCAGTCAGTAGGTGTCTGTCACTAGGTAGTAGCAGAAGAATGTCCTGTCCAGGTGTCAATGTTATTGTCCGGTTACCTTTGTCATCATACTGTCTATAAGTAGCACCAGATAGTTTTAGTGCATTCTTTGCAATAACACAAGATTTGATGATTCTTTCACGCAATGATGTCACATATAAGTATGATGATATGGGTTTAAGTACTGGTGTAGAGTCAGTTAACATTTGGTGGTAAATGGTTAATGGGCCACGTGGTTTGGCACCATAGATGAGTTCAAAAGGAGAGAAACCGGTGCTAGCATGTGGTACCTCGCGATAAGCAAAAAGAATAGCTGGTAGATATACATCCCAGTTGTTGGGGTGTTCTTGCGTTACTTTTGCAAGCATGTGCTTGAGATCCCCGTTAAACTTCTCTATTACTCCGCTACTGTGAGGGTGGTAGGGTGAATTGAAACACTGCTTCACTCCCAACATTTTGGTGAAAGCTTGGGTGGATGCGGCAATAAACTGAGTGTCCCTATCAGATTGGATAGTATCTGGAAAACCTATCCTAGAAAAAATATGGAAGGACACTTCCATTATGTCATTGGCAGTTATGTTCTTTAACGGAATAGCTTCTGGCCAGCGACTACATGTATCAATAACAGTTAGAATAAATTTATTCCCTCTAGTTGTTGTATGACTAAGAGGGCCCACTATGTCAACCGATAACTTTTCAAAAGGTCGACTGGCTAAGTCGGTAACTTGTAACTTTGCCTGTGGGTGTTTACCTTTTTTAACCAGTTTCTGGCAGGTGTCACAACTTCTGCAATATTCTTTAATGTCATTGCAAAATTTTGGCCAGTGGAATTGTGTCAATAACCTTGATCTGGTCTTAACGTATGCCATATGTCCTGCAAGAGGTATATCGTGTGCAAGATGTAAGGCTTGCTTGCGATAGCTAGTTGGCAAAACAGTTTGCTCTGTGGTATTGTCACCTCTGGTGTAATACCTGGTGAGTATATCATTTTTCATAGCAAAATGCCATTTTGCATTCTTGGTTACTTTTGGCTTTCGGCCGATCAGGTCAAAGTATTTTGACAATGAAGGATCAGCTTTTTGGGCTGTTATAAATGCTTCCTTCATGGTGTTAGTAGGTAGTGAAACTGGGCTGAGCAATTGTATCGCCTCAGTTTGATTTATTTCATCTTGCACTCTAGCAGTAGCTCTCGTTACTGCGTTCACACACTCAATGATGTCAGATGATGATGGAACAACAGTTTCAATGATGTCATGAGAACTTAGTGCTACATTAGCTACTTTATAATCAATAGGTGGTGTGACATTTTCAATGATGACATTTGATGGTGATGTTATGGTATCATCAATACATACAGATGTTATGTCATGAGGTTTATCATTTACCTCAGGTAAATTACCAATAATTATATCACAAACTGGACTGGTTAGTGCAGCGCACTTTACTTTCCCAGTGAGGAAAGGTGTTTCAATATATGCCCATGCTAATGGGTATTTCTCAATATTGCCTGAGAATGTTCTACATGTTACGTGCCTGCCTGTATAGTCTGTAGGCATTATGAACGTTCTCTTCAGGCCAATGAGTGAACTCCCCGTGTCGCGAAGGACTGTAGCAGATTTGCCATTTACATATCCGTGATGGATGTTTATTCTGCCTTTTGAGTCTACTACCAAATTAGCTTCTTCATTGGCAATAGGGATGGCATGACCGCATGTTAAAATACCATCTTCATAGAAGGTGTTACAAACATAGCAATGGTTTGCGTTGAATATGTCAAACGCCTGTGCTGAGTTCACAGGATGTTTCTCTGGCTCTTCTTCATCAGAAGACGAACTATCAAACAAGGCGGCATTTGCTTTGTTGGTCATATGCCTGCCCTTACAATCTTTCCGATGGTGTCCCCATGCCTTGCAGAGGAAACATTTTCGTGAGTTTTTAAAGGATTTACGTTCCTTGTCTTGTCTGTTTACCATGTTTAATAAGTAAGTATGGTACCCTGGGTTCTGATCGCACATTTCACCCTGATGATGTGAATATTTACAATAAATGCAATGATTAAATTTCTCAGAGGTAGGCCTATGAGGTTTCTGCCTACTATAGGGTTGTTTGTCATAATTAGCCGCTGCTACAAAGTTAATGTTAGTATCTTCAGTAGCAAAGCAATGTTTGTTGGCTGTGTAGTAAGCCGACCCACGTCTTTCAATCTCATCCACACTAGAGCATTCATTCTCTAACAAAAATTTAGCAAAGGCTGAAGGAATAGATGATACAATTTTGTCTCTAATGATTAGATCTTCCAATCTCTGATAACTTTTTTTCAATTTTGGCTGCTGACGTCCATTTGGTGAAAATATCTC
The DNA here is from genome assembly GCA_963921405.1 of Cepaea hortensis. NCBI lineage: Eukaryota > Metazoa > Mollusca > Gastropoda > Stylommatophora > Helicidae > Cepaea > Cepaea hortensis. The sequence continues at coordinate 98,004,471 of OY992876.1, read as the reverse complement.
GGACTAAGCAGAGGTAGTCAGAGAACGTTTGAGTCGGTTTTGGGCTCAATTTACTGAATTGTTCTCTGTAACCTGCCTCATCTAACATAAAATGTGCCATAATCTTGGATTTCAGATAATGGTAATCTTTTCTGAGGTCTTTGGGGATGGTTTCAATAACTTTAAGAGGTTCCCCTGACAAACTCCTCATGTACACAATATTCCATTCAGACAGTGGAACTTGATAATGTTCCATTAAAGTTTCAAAATTTTGGGTAAAGGCTGCGATGCAGTCACCCGAGGTATAATTACGTACAATACCTTGATATTTCTTAAACTGGTTTTCTTTCTCCAGTCTCTCAGATTTCTTAGCCTCTTTGTTAATTGCAGTCTCAGTGTCAAGTTGTTTTATCTTCAACTGTAACTCCAGTTCTTCTCTCTTACTCTGAGCTGCTATTTCTGCCTTCTTCAGCTCTGTTTCTTTCTCGATCTCAGCTTGCTTTAAGGCTGTTTCTGCCTTCTTTAGTTCGCTATCTTTCTCGATCTCAGCTTGCTTTATCTTTGCAGCCAGTTCTAATTCGGCTTGCTTGGCAGCCCTTTCTGCTGCTCTTTCTTCGCGTTCTGCTGCCCTGTCATCGCGTTCGGTAGCTTTCTCCTGTACTAGTAGGTATTCAGCGTACTTCTGCTCACTCCAACGTGTTAGTTCATCACCATGTAACTGTAACTTTATGCCCATATCAATGAAATCAAATAATGAAGACATGATGGAAAAATGTCAATGAAATACCAGCCACACACAATATGTAATAAGTGGTTAGTAATCAACAATTTACAATTCGTTTAAATGGACGATATGTGCCTAAAAATGCATTTTTAAAGTATACGAAAAGAAAAAAATTATACTCAAGTGCCCTGGATGCGGTGAAGAACGGTTGGAAACTCGGGCTAGGAAATGTAGGGTCGCTACTTCAGACTACAAATGACCTCTACGGCAAGGTTTCGGCTGGTACGGAAAAACCTGCTTTTATTTTGAAAGAAGATAAATTAGCGTCTATTTGTTGGTGTGTGCCTGCTTGTCACTAAGTATTGATTAGGTTTGTATGGCGTTGAGTGTAATTGTATGTCGTAAGTTTGTCTGTCAACAGTTTTTTTACAATACACGTTACTTTCTTTCCAAACACTTTTCGCGTTCCACAAACTCAATGCACAAAGACAATCTACAAGTATCTTAACACTCTACAACATTGATGACACATCACTTACATCAAGATGACATTCAGTAAGGACATAGACATCAAGTTTACAAGATGGCGACAAGGTCAAAATGGCGACAAGATCACAATGTAGACAAGGTCAAAACGGTGACAAGTTTCACAAATCACAAATGTTTTACACGCTTACAGGATCAAACAAAATGTATGCATTGTACGTTTACAAATGGTCTTACACATGTTTAAATAATGTAGTAACAATCAAAATGAGCCTTCCATGATCACATTTAGGTTTAAATCTAACTAAATTAAAGATGGACGAGACCTTCACGTTCAAAAAGGACGAGCTACGTTCAAATCTAACTAAATTAAAGTGGGACGAGCCCTCCACGTTCAACAAGGACGAGCCCCCACGTTCATACATGTCAGAGTCTTAAACTTGGCTCGCTTTCCTAACAAGTGTGAGACAGTACAAATACAACGTGATTTGACGTAAGACTCAACGATACACCATTCAATGGATTTATTAACATATCAAATACAGAATGATGATCACAACAATATATAATGGATACTTTACAACTTACATCCACAATACAGTTCACATGTCTGACTCGCAAGATGTCCAGACACTCGCCTTTCAATACAGAAACCATACAACGCCTTTCTCTCAATCACACGTCCGTCCTGTACCGTGTCCCCAGAGCTGTCCGGACCTGGTTCGCAACTTGCCTCCTGCCTGACGTGGCGTCACGTGGCAGGCGTGCGTCTTGCGTTGGCGGCCTGACCGCTGGTCAGCCAGCGATCTCGCAGGCCGGTAACTCCTATTCGCCTGGCGGCGCAACGAAGTTGTTGCATCCCTTACTGGGAACTAAGTCGCCTGGCGGTCGTAACGATGTCCCTGCATCGCTGTCCCCTGTTAGACTCTGACAAATGTTTTTATTTTCCCCTATGTAAATGTAACATGCACATTTGATGAATGAAAGATGAGTGATCGAAAGGGCCGAATGTAAGACGGGCCTGCGTGCCCAATTTGTTACCCTTTTAAAATAAAGTTCCTTCGTTCGTTCGTTCATCACCATCATCTCCATAATCACCATTACCATCACCATAATCGCTGTCACCATTATCGCCATCACCAACTTCACTACCGTCACCACCACAACCATAACCATCACCAACATCAGCATCATCACCACCATCACCATTACTACCATCACCATCATAATCATCATCACCATCATCATCACCACTATAGCCACGATAATCACTATTATCGCCATTATCATCACTACCACCATCACGCCACCGTCACCACCACCATGGCCATCATCATCATTACCACCCCCATAACCACTATCACCATCCCCAACACCACCATTCATTCATTCATTCATTCATTCATTCATTTATTCATTCATTCATTCAGTAGCATGTCCTTTGCAGAGCCTAGCTCCCATAACAATCTTCCGGAACACCTCTCGATCATGAGCAAGATGTCCCGCATCCGATACACCCATCTGGAGATCATCCGCCACATCCTGCACCCATCTTCTCTTTGGCCTTCCTCTACTTCTTTTCCCAGGCATATACTCCTCCATTATTGTTCTCTCTAAGCTCTCGTGACGTTTCAAGTGACTAAAATATATCAATTTTCTTTTTTTTAAATAGCCTTTAATAGCTAACCCTCTTCAATATTCAGCCCTTGAAGTGTGGATGCATTTGTTCTTTTACCCAAGATATTCTTAGAACCAGTCTATAACATTTATATTCACATTTATTTATGCGCTGTTCAGTTTGGTTAGTTAGTAAGTTTCCAGGTCTCACGGGACAATTTCTTGGTGAAAATCACAACTTATATCTTAACATTGCAAAAAGCAAAGATAATGCATACAGATAAAATTACTATGGAGAAAGAAATATCGCCACCATCACGGGCATTATAATCATTAACTCCATTACCACCACCATCAGTATTACCATAACCACCATTAGTATTACCATCACCACTATCTGTATTACCATCACCACCATCAGTATTACCATCACCACCATTAGTATTACCATCACCACTATCTGTATTACCATCACCACTATTAGTATTACCATCACCACTATCTGTATTACCATCACCACCATCAGTATTACCATCACCATCATTAGTATTACCATCACCACCATTAGTATTACCATCACCACTATCTGTATTACCATCACCACCATCAGTATTACCATCACCACCATTAGTATTACCATCACCACTATCTGTATTACCATCACCACCATTAGTATTACCATCACCACTATCTGTATTACCATCACCACCATCAGTATTACCATCACCACCATTAGTATTACCATCACCACCATTAGTATTACCATCACCACTATCTGTGTTACCATCACCATCATCAGTATTACCATCACCACCATCTGTATTACCATCACCACCATTAGTATTACCATCACCACTATCTGTATTACCATCACCACTATCAGTATTACCATTACCACTATCAGTATTACCATCACCACTATCAGTATTACCATTACCACCATTAGTATTACCATCACCACCATTAGTATTACCATCACCACCATTAGTATTACCATCACCACCATTAGTATTACCATCACCACCATTAGTATTACCATCACCATTATCAGTATTACCATCACCACTATCTGTATTACCATCACCACTATCTGTATTACCATCACCACCATTAGTATTACCATCACCACTATCTGTATTACCATCACCACCATCAGTATTACCATCACCACCATTAGTATTACCATCACCTCCATCAGTAATACCATGACCATCATCATCATTACCACCCCCATAACCACTATCACCATCCCCAACACCACCATTCATTCATTCATTCATTCATTCATTCATTCATTTATTCATTCATTCATTCAGTAGCATGTCCTTTGCAGAGCCTAGCTCCCATAACAATCTTCCGGAACACCTCTCGATCATGAGCAAGATGTCCCGCATCCGATACACCCATCTGGAGATCATCCGCCACATCCTGCACCCATCTTCTCTTTGGCCTTCCTCTACTTCTTTTCCCAGGCATATACTCCTCCATTATTGTTCTCTCTAAGCTCTCGTGACGTTTCAAGTGACTAAAATATATCAATTTTCTTTTTTTTAAATAGCCTTTAATAGCTAACCCTCTTCAATATTCAGCCCTTGAAGTGTGGATGCATTTGTTCTTTTACCCAAGATATTCTTAGAACCAGTCTATAACATTTATATTCACATTTATTTATGCGCTGTTCAGTTTGGTTAGTTAGTAAGTTTCCAGGTCTCACGGGACAATTTCTTGGTGAAAATCACAACTTATATCTTAACATTGCAAAAAGCAAAGATAATGCATACAGATAAAATTACTATGGAGAAAGAAATATCGCCACCATCACGGGCATTATAATCATTAACTCCATTACCACCACCATCAGTATTACCATAACCACCATTAGTATTACCATCACCACTATCTGTATTACCATCACCACCATCAGTATTACCATCACCACCATTAGTATTACCATCACCACTATCTGTATTACCATCACCACTATTAGTATTACCATCACCACTATCTGTATTACCATCACCACCATCAGTATTACCATCACCATCATTAGTATTACCATCACCACCATTAGTATTACCATCACCACTATCTGTATTACCATCACCACCATCAGTATTACCATCACCACCATTAGTATTACCATCACCACTATCTGTATTACCATCACCACCATTAGTATTACCATCACCACTATCTGTATTACCATCACCACCATCAGTATTACCATCACCACCATTAGTATTACCATCACCACCATTAGTATTACCATCACCACTATCTGTGTTACCATCACCATCATCAGTATTACCATCACCACCATCTGTATTACCATCACCACCATTAGTATTACCATCACCACTATCTGTATTACCATCACCACTATCAGTATTACCATTACCACTATCAGTATTACCATCACCACTATCAGTATTACCATTACCACCATTAGTATTACCATCACCACCATTAGTATTACCATCACCACCATTAGTATTACCATCACCACCATTAGTATTACCATCACCACCATTAGTATTACCATCACCATTATCAGTATTACCATCACCACTATCTGTATTACCATCACCACTATCTGTATTACCATCACCACCATTAGTATTACCATCACCACTATCTGTATTACCATCACCACCATCAGTATTACCATCACCACCATTAGTATTACCATCACCTCCATCAGTAATACCATGACCATCATCATCATTACCACCCCCATAACCACTATCACCATCCCCAACACCACCATTCATTCATTCATTCATTCATTCATTCATTCATTTATTCATTCATTCATTCAGTAGCATGTCCTTTGCAGAGCCTAGCTCCCATAACAATCTTCCGGAACACCTCTCGATCATGAGCAAGATGTCCCGCATCCGATACACCCATCTGGAGATCATCCGCCACATCCTGCACCCATCTTCTCTTTGGCCTTCCTCTACTTCTTTTCCCAGGCATATACTCCTCCATTATTGTTCTCTCTAAGCTCTCGTGACGTTTCAAGTGACTAAAATATATCAATTTTCTTTTTTTTAAATAGCCTTTAATAGCTAACGCTCTTCAATATTCAGCCCTTGAAGTGTGGATGCATTTGTTCTTTTACCCAAGATATTCTTAGAACCAGTCTATAACATTTATATTCACATTTATTTATGCGCTGTTCAGTTTGGTTAGTTAGTAAGTTTCCAGGTCTCACGGGACAATTTCTTGGTGAAAATCACAACTTATATCTTAACATTGCAAAAAGCAAAGATAATGCATACAGATAAAATTACTATGGAGAAAGAAATATCGCCACCATCACGGGCATTATAATCATTAACTCCATTACCACCACCATCAGTATTACCATAACCACCATTAGTATTACCATCACCACTATCTGTATTACCATCACCACCATCAGTATTACCATCACCACCATTAGTATTACCATCACCACTATCTGTATTACCATCACCACTATTAGTATTACCATCACCACTATCTGTATTACCATCACCACCATCAGTATTACCAACACCATCATTAGTATTACCATCACCACCATTAGTATTACCATCACCACTATCTGTATTACCATCACCACCATCAGTATTACCATCACCACCATTAGTATTACCATCACCACTATCTGTATTACCATCACCACCATTAGTATTACCATCACCACTATCTGTATTACCATCACCACCATCAGTATTACCATCACCACCATTAGTATTACCATCACCACCATTAGTATTACCATCACCACTATCTGTGTTACCATCACCATCATCAGTATTACCATCACCACCATCTGTATTACCATCACCACCATTAGTATTACCATCACCACTATCTGTATTACCATCACCACTATCAGTATTACCATTACCACTATCAGTATTACCATCACCACTATCAGTATTACCATTACCACCATTAGTATTACCATCACCACCATTAGTATTACCATCACCACCATTAGTATTACCATCACCACCATTAGTATTACCATCACCACCATTAGTATTACCATCACCACCATCAGTATTACCATCACCACTATCTGTATTACCATCACCACTATCTGTATTACCATCACCACCATTAGTATTACCATCACCACTATCTGTATTACCATCACCACCATCAGTATTACCATCACCACCATTAGTATTACCATCACCACCATCAGTAATACCATGACCATCATTAGTATTACCATCACCACCATCAGTATTACCATCACCACCATTAGTATTACCATCACCACCATCAGTATTATCATCACCACCATCAGTATTACCATCACCACCATCAGTATTACCATCACCACTATCAGTATTACCATTACCACCATTAGTATTACCATCACCACCATTAGTATTACCATCACCACCATTAGTATTACCATCACCACCATTAGTATTACCATCACCACCATTAGTATTACCATCACCACCATCAGTATTACCATCACCACCATTAGTATTACCATCACCACCATCAGTATTACCATCACCACCATTAGTATTACCATCACCACCATCAGTATTACCATCACCACCATCAGTATTACCATCACCACCATCAGTATTACCATCACCACTATGAGTATCACCATCACCACCATCAGTATTACCATCACCACCATCAGTATCACCATCACCACCATCAGTATTACCATCACCACCATTACGCCAACCACCACCATCTTCACCATCATACTGTGTGATATTTAATGCACAGCAACGGCGCATTATGGGGCGACCCTTTGTCGGGAAGTTGGAAACGCGTCTAACTAACACTGGTATGAGCGTCGGTCGCTCAGAAAGCAATGGCAAACTACTGAGCGTAAACTTGCCTGGTACACCACAAAAAGCCAAACAATATCGAGGTTGGTAGCAACGTTCTGCAAAGTTTATGCAGCTAACTTTAGCAATGTTTAGCGCGCTTTGTTCAACTCTGCCTCACCTTCCTTAGACAGTTTGAGAGACTCCTTGTGGCCGAGAGGTGTGGCACAGTGAGCCTCATACCTGAACTAGGTGGAGTCGATCTACTAGGGGTCTTCAAATGAAAACCTTCAATTATTATTATTATTATTATTATTATTTTTGCTATTATTATTATTATTATTATTATTATTATTGCTATTGTTATTATTATGTGATGAATATATTGTGAAAAAGTAAAGAACACATGTATAATTTTCCTTTGTAGTCACCACCGCGTTCAATGCAAATGAGAAAATAAACGGAATAGAAACATTAAACGTAGACAGTCAAAATTTGTTCAACACATTACAATGTAAATGAGCACATTAGGATGAACTTGGAAGCAACAGATATGTGGTTCCTGAGACGAATGTTGCGAATTCCTTGGACTATCAGAGGAACAAACGACGATTTCCTGAAAGAGGCTAATGAAATTAGAACATTATATGCAACAATGAGAGAGAGACAAACAGCTTTCTTTGGTCATGTGATGAGAAGGGAGGCATTAGAGAACATCGTGACAACTGGAACGATCGAGGGGAAGAGAGGAAGAGGCAAACATTTTGGAGTGTCATACATTTCTTGACGAATCTCCGAACTGAGAGGGAAGACCAGGAGAACTTTGAATCAGATGGCGGTTGAAACGTTTAGTAGTAAGACACTTCGCAGGGTGTTGAACGAGGTGGCGGTGCACGTGTGGGATATCCTGAGTGCAGCGATCACGGTTCTTAGCTCCTAACTCATATTTCATATCTCACAACCTAAACAAACGCAAGTTAAAGATAAATGTGGCTTAATCGTCATCAAATAATATGCCACATTGTGATGAAGTTCGCTCCCAACATATACGCAGGTTGGTGGACATTCTGATCTTTTGTTAAAATACAATATAAAGTATAATCAGTTAATAGATGTCATGGTATCGTTCGCCAGGCTCTCCTGTACTAAATGCCGCCCACTAATCTTATTACGGAGCCAACCGTGTAGATAAATTACTTAGCGTGGGCACAAATTGTAGTAAATAAATTGTTGCACCTCCCGTTCAGCTCGAGTGCTGTGTCCAGCACAGCCTGCTGGCCAATACCAAGAATCCCTGTCCAATGTAATCATGACTCTCCACATGTCAGACCTTACCTATGGCATTTTGACCTACTCAGTTCAGCCAAGATGTCAGATGGGATGAATAACGTTGTGATGAGTTAATTTGAGTCAAGAATTGATATCACAGAACTCCAGACATTCCAATACGCGCTCCGTCCTCATCTTCAACAGCCAGCGAAGATTCCAAATACTGGTACCAGTTGCAATCTGATTATGTGTTCCTCAGAGTACTGAGTGTCAGCCAGTTCCTCTAGTCACCCCTTCTCGCAATGTCTCTCGTTGTCATGATTATTTACCTTGTCCTGCACACAATACGCATGATCTCAAAAGTACCTCATTACATGTGCCTAAGTGTGCAGCAGTACCCCACACAGCCGTGTAAACCCAGCCATTCTGTCAACTTGCTAGTTTAAAACACAAGAGCATGTCATGGGGAAATTATCCCACATTTGCTCCTTATCTTTGAGTTTTGAATTAAAGAATGCCATTCTGCACGAAACAAGCCTGTTTTCAGCCTTCTCAGTCTGCTCTATAAGTTGTTACAATAACCTGATATGTGTGTTGTTTGTCTTCCAGCCAGAGTGACGCTGCTGTAACCGCCTCTATCTCCAATCTGGTACTAGATATCGTTGTGTCATATGCCTTTATGTTCGGCACCATACACCGTCCATTAACTTTCGCTATTAAATCCCAATGTGTGCTTTGTAGATTCTGAGAAAGTCCGAATTCCGATATTCTCTACATATTGTAAATGTAAACCAAACTGTAACCTGTGTTAAAGTATGGAATGACAGAGAGGTGTAAAGAGTCGTTATGGCCAAGATGGGCTCCAGTACACAGCTCCAGATTAGGAGAAGACTGATGATTGATATTTCTATGTGTACAAACATCGATAATTGATATGTCTGTGTAGTACAAATATCGATATTTGATATTTATGTGTAGTACAAACACAATAATCAATATTTCTGTGTAGTACAAACATCGATAATTGATATGTCTGTGTAATACAAATATCGATATTTGATATTTATGTGTAGTACAAACACAATAATCAATATTTCTGTGTAGTAAAAACATCGATAATTGATATGTCTGTGTAATCCATCCATCATATGCCATGCCGGAAAGCGTGGGCGGTCATGACTCGCCATTTCACTCTATCACCAGAGTCGTGGATCAGCTCAGTGTTCCTGTCTCGACTATGCCATGTGGCCAAGCCATCCAGGTATTTACTTCTCGGTCTTCGCCTTGGTCTGTTCCCTTCGATCTTGTCAGTTGTCACCAAGTTCTCCAGTTCATTTCTTCTCATAACATGTCCAAAAAAAATGTGACTGTCTACGTCTAATTTCTCTAATCAGTTTGCGATTTTCATTTGTTTCCTGTAGTACTTAGTCATTTGTTTTTCTGTCTGTCCGTGGAATTCTTTGCATTCTCCTCAGAAATCACATTTCTGCAGCCATCAGATGTTTTTTCAACTTGACTGCTCATTGTCCACGTTATACATCCATACAAAAGTACAGGCTCTATGTAGCACCTCAACACACTTTTTCCCGTTTCAATTGACATCTTTTTATTTTTCAGTATAGTTTTCATATTGCTAAAGGTTACTTTCACCATGGCGATTCTTGTTCTAATCTCTTCAAGGCATCTCCCATCAGATGTTATGACTGTTCCGAGATAATTGTATCGATTCACTTGTTGAAGAATATTCCCATTTACTTGTATATTGCATTGTGGTTTTTCTTTCTTACTAGTGACGACCATAATCTGTGTCTTTTTACAATTTAATACCAGCTGTTCACTGTGTGTGATAGTTCCGGTTTCAAGATGGCGACGGACGGTCGTGTTGTTTTGTGATTGTTAACTTTTTCGCGGAGGAGATGGATTTATTCATCTCTTGCGTGTAATGTGTGTGCCAGGATGTAAAACCAAGAGTTTCTACTCAAGATCATCGCCGATGCTACGGAGTTTCGTGCATTGAGCGAAGCAATCCTTGAGTGAATTTTTCGCAGCGTGTGTGGTTCTGTGGTTTTCGGTTTTTCACCACGGCAGAACAACGTGTGTTCTCCGAGCGGTCGGCAGTCAACCTAACGAAGCGACTTGGGCGCCGGGCAGGGCGCAAACGACACGGTAAGCGTGGTTTAAGGCGTTTTAGACTCAAGTGTGACCGTCTGGGACTCAGGAATATCCGTATTCTGTATTGGAACTGCGTAAGCGTAAACCAGTGGGGCTCTATTCTAGAACCCTGGTTTACAGGAATGACATTGTAGCGCTCCAGGAGACGAGACTGGGTGATCAGCTACTCCAAATTACCGGCTTAAAATGTTTCTACAACAGACGACATCTGGGAATGGCGATTCTCATTTCCGACAGCATGGTGGCGTCAGAGCTAGACATGTCCAGTTGGGACAGTGACGATATACAAATACAGGCATTAAGATTTCAATCTAGTCTACCATTCGTGTTGGTTAATGTTTATGCCAGCACCGCGAGTATGGATTCCCAGAAGTGGCAGTGCTTAAGTGACATATTAGGTCACGAGAGAAATGTTATTTTCTGTGGCGATTTCAACGCTAAAGGCAGATTATGGGGAAACATTTCCTCCAACAAACAGGGGGAGGAGCTCGAGACTCCACTTAAAACCATTGACCTGGTTTGTATCAACAGTGGCTTTGTCACCAGGACAGAAAGCCGTCCAGACGATGAAGACAGTGCTATTGATCTGGCACTGTCTTCTCCTTCACTCACTACAGTGTGTAGATGGGATGTCCTAAGACACCACGGAAGTGACCACCACCCTTGCAGCATATTGGTGGAGAAAGGCAGAACCAGGCAGCACAAGCTAACGGTCAAGACTTTCCAGTATGACAGTACAGGGCAAGATGTGGTGAGTAAAATAAGACGTGACAAGCGCAGAAAGCTTCAGGCCAGGAAAAAAATGCTGGGAGCAGCCACCTTGGTGGAATTTCGAGTTGAAGAAGGCTTGGGTGGATAAGCATAGTGCTGTAAGGAGATGGCAAAATGCCAAGAAGAACAGAACTGGACATCCTAGTCCCTGCATGCAATTAGAAAGAGAGATGCACACAAAAGTAAGCTATTTCAAAAAGCTGGTCAAGGTGGTTAAAAGTGAAAAATGGGCAGAGTTGTGTCAAAGGGTAAGCATAGACAAGTCACTGAAATTGTTCTGGCGACTACATAAAAGCATGAATGGGGTAGTCAAGAATAACAGCATTTCTGACTTCCAAGGTGCTGACCTCATCTGACAGAGGACTGATTAGGACAAGGGCAAAGCCCTCTTTGAACGCTATCTAGAGCAGAGCAACCAGACAGACATGAGAGGCCGAAATCTTGCCAAGGAGGTCAACTCAGACAGGTGCAAGGCCCAGAACACTTCGGATGACGACACAGTGACAGTGAAAGAAATCAAGGCTGTGCTTCGACGATCAAAAAACAGCGCTCCATGGTCTGATGGCATAAGATACGATGATATCAATAGGTGTACATACAACGAGCTAGCGAAACTAGTACAACAACAGTATAGGGAGTGCAGGCATCAAGGAGGAGTGGTTACACAGCTATCTGATTCCCTTGCCGAAGCCCGGCAAAGACCACACACAAATTCAGGGATATCGTGTTATAACCATGCAGAATGCAATAGGCAAGCTGCTGAAGAAGTTAATTGCCAGGAAATTATCAAGCCAACTAGAGAGGCAAGGTATTTTCCCACCCACCCTGGGTGGGTACCGTCCAAAAAGAGAAACCTGGACGAATGCAGCAGGTTTTGCCCATGATGTCTATGAAGGTTTCCACTCAGGCATTGAAACCTTTGCTGCAGCAATTGATCTTGAGGACGCGTACAACAGAGTACCATTTGATTTTTTAATGCTTCAGCATCTTGAACTCAAAATAAGTTCATTCCTAGTTAGTTGAATCGCTGCAGCCCTCTTCCAACTAAAAGTAGTTTTTAGATGTGACAGTTGGTCTTCGGAAGCAACACCAATATATCCTGGCCTACCACAGGGATCACCATTATCTCCAGTACTGTTCAACGCCTACACAGTGAGAATCACCAGTGAGCAGATCACTGGACCTGGTAGGACATTGTCATATGCCGACGATGTTTTAGTGTATCGTCAGGGTAAGGATGGGGATCAGGTTGCTGTGTAACTACAAACCGAACTCAGTCGAATAAATACTTGGTGTGATGAAGCTGGCGCAATGGTCAACCCAACAAAGACAACAGTGACTTGGTCCTCGTTGAATAATCAATCATATTGTCAACACTCCCACACCAATTGTAACGCTGTGCTCAGAGACGGTGGAAAGAACGCAGGCAATGAATTACACGGGGATACGGTTTGATCGAAGCCTTGCTTATAATTAGCACATAGACCAGGTGATAACAAAGGCCAAGCGGGGGTTGGCTGCGATGCGGGTGATGGCGGCAGCAAACTGTGAGCAGCGCCATCTATGTCTTCTGTACGAGGGGCTGGTCATGTCTGTTTTTGAGTACGCGATGGCAATCCTGATTCTCAGCCGTAAGCAGATAAAAAGGATGGAAAGGATATAGAATGAAGCTATGTGCATTATTCTTGGATGTACAAGAGATACAGCATGCAGGGCGATGCGCTACCTTCTTGATTTTCCAACCATTGAAGACAGAATACAAGTTTGCAGAGCACGCGCCCACCCTAGACTTAACGCAAACACACAACATCCATTGCATAGTGAAATTTTGAAGGTGAAGCTCACAAGGTTAAAAAGAGGACGGTCGTGGATGGGTCAAGCCGAAGACATTCTTCAACAGGTGTGTTCACTTGAGGACTTAGAACCTTGCGAGGAGTGGGTACAAGTGCCAACAGATTTCTGCACATCGTTTTCAGTTTGCATCTAACTAGATAGAAAATGCAGACAAGAAAATCCGGCTGCTGTGGAGGCTGAAGTACAAGCGTTGATTTTCGAGAATTCGCTAGACGATGATGCTGTCATCTACACAGATGGGTCGGTCGTCCGACATGTGAGAAGCTCATGGGCCTTTACGGCTCGGGCCGGAGGGAGAATTGTGAAGGAGGACTCTGGTGCTTTTACTGAGACCACAAGTAGCCTGACTATGGAAGTCATGGCAGTAAGTAAAGCAATAACATGGCTCGAGACACAGACATTCAATAGGGCATGTTTCCTTAGCGACTCAATGAGCATGCTCAAGCAGATAGAGGTGGGTTGGATCCGAAGAGAATGGTGGCTGTTTCTGGAGCGGTCTCGGCTGGCAAAGATTAGTTTCATCTTCGTGCCAGGGCATGCGGGACTACAAGAAAATGAGCGGGCTGACAAGCTCGCAGGTGAGGTTACTGTGGAGGGCGGACTTGCTATGGACCAGGCTGACATTCTGAATGCTCAACGAGAAGTAAGACTTTTGCGAGAACCAAGTGATGACTGTGAATCTACAACCATGGCCAGACCGCGAGAACAGCAAAATAAAAGAGGGGTGGCAAAACAAGAACACTACTAGTCTATTCTTTCCTCTTGGGCCTAAGGCGGCGCATAGGGCAGGAAGCCAAAGAAGATTGATAAACCAACTCAGAACTGGTGTCGTTAGCCGCTACATGCTGCGGGATTTGCTGAGGAGGGGATCCGAGCACTTATGGACTGAATGGTTCGATGTGCAATGAGGATGATCTGTCGACTAACTAACTAACTAACTGTGTGCAACAACCGCATCTACTAATTGTTGCAGATCCTGCTCATTCTGTGTAATACAAACATCAATAATTGATATTTCTGTGTAGTACATACATCGATAATTGTTATTTCTGTGTAGTACAAATGTCGATCATTGATATGTCTGTGTAGTACAAACATTGAAAATTGATATGTTTGTGTGGTAAAAACATCGATAATTGATATTTCTTAGTGGTACAAACATCGATATTTGATATTTATGTGTGAAACAAACATGACAATTGATATTTCTGTGTCTTAATTATATCGATAATTGATATTTCTGTGTAGTACAAACGTCGATAGTTGATATATCTGTGAAGTACAAACATCTACAATTGATATTTCCGTGTAATACAAACATAGATAATTGATATTTCTGTGTAGTATAAAAATCGATAATTGATATTTCTGTTTAGTACATACATCATTAACTGATTTTTATGTGTGATACAAACATCGATAATTGATATTTTAGTATAGTAGCACATCCATAATTGATATTTCTATTTAGTACAAACATCGATCATTGATATTTTTGTCTAGTACAAACATCGAACTTGTAGTTGTCGTAGTAATCCGTTATTACTTTAGTGTCGTTCCTGGAGTGAGGGGAATCAACACCCACAATTTTATTAACCCAATATTATTGTCCTAGAGAAACCACCAGAATCCGTCCACAAAACTCCTCCAGTCTGTAGACACCTCTTTCTTACTCTCACTCACCCCTGGATCATGCCCCCTCTCATTCTTCCCCAACACAACATACTCAACAACTCTAGCTTTAACAAATAAATACAACAAATAATTTATTAAAGCAAAAAGTATGTGTGTGAGAAGTGTGTGTGTGTGTGTAATGTGTGGAATGTGTGTCGAATATGCTAATGTGTATGTAGAATCAGACCCGTGAATCAGGAGCAAAGTTAGTTACATCACTGTGCTGAGCACACAACAGCACCAAGTATTTCGGACAGAAAACCTCACCAAGAAGATGTTTCTCCGGCCATGTGACGACTTTCTCCGCTCACTCTCGAACAATCAGGACGCTGGTCATCAATGATAGACACTGTTCGATATTGGTCTTCACTCTAGCAAACACTGGGAAATTACACTGTTCAATAATGTTTGTTGATTAGAGAATCTTTCCAATAGCTTAAATGTCACATGGGAAAATATAACTGTTCATAAGTCACTGGTTATACGATTTTTCCCAGGTTTCTGCAGACCAACTAGGCCATGACCCCAGTGTACAAGCCTCTCAGTAACCTCTGTCTTCAATCCGTGAGCCATCACTTTCGATAACTTTGATACTAACTTCTTGGTAATATATCGTAGCATCATCAAGTGGAACCTGTATAATAGAGAATCCCCTGGTGAGAGCAATTCAATTCTGACCTTAATTAGGTGAGTGTAGGCCGATAGCAGCACTCAGATCTATAACAGAGAACCGAACTCTGTTATACGGCCAAATAGCTCATCACATTGATCTGAGACATGGAAACACAAGGAAAGAGTAAAGGAAACGGGTTGAAACCCAGCAGATGCCCTACTGCAAGATCCTACCATTTCACATTCCCTTCATCCCTCCTAACCATCCCCAATCTCTCTAATTATTATCCCACTACATTGTCCTTAACTCCCTGAGTGAAATTATATATTATACAAGCTAGTTAAAGCTACACAATAGGCTACTAGTGCAAGTAATACTTGCTATCACCACACTTATAGAACATTCTATCACCGCACCTATAATAATTATATCACCGCACCTATAATACATTATATCACCGCACAGTACTGTACTCTATTCCTAATCATACTCTAAGTTAGACATGATTAATAGAATACCATATGCCTATTCCTGTTGATGATTGAGACTATGCAATCACATACTGGATCTATGTCCGCCGATAAATATCAACACTTTGACACTATAGTCTCTTTCAATTAACACAACTCGGAATACTGCGCCGATCTTTAACACTTCAGAAATTTTGGTCAACTAACTCAACTTGTTTACCTCAACTGGTTTTAATTCAGGGCTTGAGTGACGTCACCAAAAAGTCTTGACGCTAATCAGTCCAGAGTCTGGTTTTCTCTGCCTGTTTTAGACTGACTGGAATCAATTCGCCGTCTAGTTTGCTTTCATCTGGGACTTGTCCCGGCACTTCCGAGAGTCCCGCTAATCTGGGATCTGGGGAATCATGTCCCCTACATCACAAGACCTCTCCGACGTCTGTCAAGACATTCCGTCTACAACATCAAATGCCGACTACCGCCTTGCAGACGGATGGCACTTTTGTCCCGTCTCGAGCAACAACTTGTTAACAAAATGCCAACCGGGTGTAGACATTTGACGCGACTTATTTTGTTCCTCAGTCCCCTGCTCATCAAAGGGTTGTCGGTGTTTGTGCAGACGAATGTCGGGTCTTTTTGTCATCGATCGAAACTATCAAGTTTTTTTTCGTTACAGTAGTACAAACATCGATCTTGTAGTACAAACATCGAACCTGTAGTACAAACATCGAGCTTGTAGTACAAACATCGAACTTGTAATACAAACATCGAACTTGGAAGCAACAGAGATGTGGTTCATGAGACGAATATTGCGAATTCCAGGGACTGCTAAAGTAACTAACAACGATTGCCTGAACAGGCTAATAACACTAGGACATTACAAACAGCAATAAGGAAGAGACAAACACATTTCTTTGGTCATGTGATGAGAAGAGAATCATTGGAAAACATCGTGACAACTGGAAAGATCGAAGGGAAGAGAAGCAGAGGCAGACTAAGAGAAATGATGCTGGATGGATTGAGACTGTGGCATGGAGGAATATCATCAGCAGAGTTGATCCAGGAAACCAAGGCCGAGATCAGTGGAGAGTCATAAACGCCTACGCCAGCTGGCATGGCATTCATTGATGATGACAAACATCACACTTTACAACACAATCTTCCCACCAACTCTATGTTACTAAAGAAAAACCTGGACAATGACAGAAAAAGAGAAAAGAAAAATCACAACAACAGAAATGATATTCCTGAGAAGAATACTCAATGTATCAAGAAGAGATAAGATCAGAAATGAAGAAATCAGGAGTAAAGTGGGGATTATAGTTGCGCTAGATTTAGAAGGCAACAAGTCAAATGGTTTGGCCATGCAAGTAGGTTATCAACAAACAGTATACCACAACATGCAATGATGTAGAGACAAGATGGAATCAGAGGAAGAGGCCGACCACGTAAACGATTGACTCAGGGATTAACAGAGTCCATGGGAATATCGATACATGAAGCCCATAAGCGGGCACTCTCCCGTTGTTTATACTTCACCTCGACACCGCAAGGTACAAGAGAAACATGATGAGATCAGATGAGGTGAGACAAACGACGATTATTGATATTTCTGTGCAGTACAAACATAGATAATTGATATTTATGTGCAGTACAAACATAGATAATTGATATTTCTGTGCAGTACAAACATAGATAATTGATATTTCGGTGTAGTACAAACAAGGTTGCAGAACCCAGTTTTAGAATATTGTGAACGTATTCCCAACCCCTTGACACAATATATTTTTTATATTACCTCGTTACCATCAGATATGTTGTGTGTTTTTTTTTAAATCCATAATTATTTTATAACGATGTAGAGTATTTTTTGTTGTTGAACCCGACGCCAGTGTCAAGTGTAATGTTTCTAGTGAAACTGAAGACTTGTGGCGTGGGGTTTTGATATTTTTCACATAATGTTTACATCATATTTTAGCGTGCTTAGCAGTGGTAAATAAAGCCACATAACTTTGGGGTTGGGGTTTGGCTGGGGGAGAAACAGAATATACACTCTAAATATTTACCTCGTATGGGAGAAGTAGAGTTGTTGTTGTTTTTTTTTTTCGCTCGATCGCTTTTGAATTCAAGTGAAGTCAATACACACTACTTCTAGTAGTGCTCTTCTGAATTTGCGTGTGAATTAGCTTTACCTATTATCAGTGTCCCGCGCCAACAGGCGAACCCACTCCGACTTCGGAGGTTCTTGTAATTTACGTCCTCACGTCAAGGACGATAGGTCATCACGTTAGTCCAACTGTCCGGTGTAGGGGTTGAATCCCTTACCTCGGCAACAGCGCATCGGATGTTTAAGAACACGCGTTCTTACCCATTCGGCCATGCTGACCTACGAAGTAGAGTTTGAAATATGTACTTTAAATGTTTGTCTCGTGTGGACGAATTAGAGTTTTATATATGTACTTTAAATGTTTGTCTCCTGTGGGAGAACTCGAGTTTGATATATGTACTTTAAATGTTTGTCTCCTGTGGGAGAACTAGAGTTTGATATATGTACATTAAATGTTTGTCTCCTGTGGGAGAACTAGAGTTTGATATATGTACTTTACATGTTTGTCTCCTGTGGGAGAACTAGAGTTTGATATATGTACTTTAAATGTTTGTCTCCTGTGGGAGAACTAGAGTTTGATATATGTACTTTAAATGTTTGTCTCCTGTGGGAGAACTAGAGTTTGATATATGTACTATAAATGTTTGTCTCGTGTGGGAGAACTAGAGTTTTATATGTACTTTAAATGTTTGTCTCGTGTGGGAGAACTAGAGTTTGAAATATGTACTTTAAATGTTTGTCTCCTGTGGGAGAACTAGAGTTTGATATATGTACTTTAAATGTTTGTCTCGTGTGGACGAATTAGAGTTTTATATATGTACTTTAAATGTTTGTCTCCTGTGGGAGAACTAGAGTTTGAAATATGCACTTTAGATGTTTGTCTCGTGTGGACGAATTAGAGTTTTATATATGTACTTTACATGTTTGTCTCCTGTGGGAGAACTAGAGTTTGAAATATGTACTTTAGATGTTTGTCTCGTGTGGACGAATTAGAGTTTTATAAATGTACTTTAAATGTTTGTCTCCTGTGGGAGAACTAGAGTTTGATATATGAACTTTAAATGTTTGCCTCGTGTGGGAGAAGTAGGTTTGATATATGTACTTTAAATGTTTGCCTTGTGTTGGACAGCTAGAATTTGATATACCTACTAAAGTGCCTCCTGTGGGAGAAGTAGAGTTTGATATATCTACTTTAAATGTTTGCTTCGTGTGGGAGAATTAGATTTTGATATATGTACTTTAAATGTTTGTCTCGTGTGGGAGAAGTACACTTTGATAGATGTACTTTAAATATTTGCCTCTTGTGGGAAAAGTAGAGGGTAATGTATGTACTTAAAATATGTGTCTCGTGTGGGGGTATTATAGTTAGATATAAGTACTTTAAATGATTGCCTTGTGTGGGAGAAGTAGAATTTAATATACGTGCTTTACAGGTTTGCCTTGTGTGCGAGAGATAGAATTTGATATATGAACATTAAATGTTTGTCTCGTATGAAAGGAGAAGAGTCTGATATATGAACTTTAAATGTTTGGCTAGTGTGCGAGAAGCAGAGTTTGATATATGTGCTTTAAATGTTTGCTTTGTGTGGGGGAGACAGGCTTTGATAGATGTACTTTAAATGTTTGTATAGTATGGGGGAGATAGAGTTTCTTCTTCTTCTTCTTCTTTGCGTTCATCAGGAGTGTTTTTTTTCCAGATGTGATTGCGGTGTGTCTCGTTAGGCACCGTTGGGTCGAAACCTTTAGGCCAACACATCCTACTTTTAGAGTGCAATTTTGAGCAGGCTAGCATTCCAGGGAGACTCTCACTTTTGTGGTACCGTCCACACCCCACCTAGTCAAGTTGGAACAGTCGAAGACTTCACGGTCATCACTCAAAGGAAGGCAGGGACAGTCCATGACATTTTCCGCCATCCTGGGTGGCTTCCATAATTGCACAGCCGACACATAGCTCCCTGATGCTGGGCTCACCGAGGGAATCGTCACGTCCTGCTCATGGCTGCTTTAATTCGTCACTTCAATATATTGGGCATTTCGTTCGCCCGGGCCGTTCCTGCACAAACTAGACAGGTCTGCAGATGATATCCACTCAGCGAGTTTTGGATTCGGACATGTGCTTGTCGTTGTGCCCGTCAGAGCTGTTCCAGGCACGACGGACATTCGAAAAACTACCTAGTCAGAGCTGTTCCGAACAAGAGCTGCATTCGTAAACTAGGTAGTCAGAGCTGTTCCTAACACGAGAGACATTCGGACAAGACATTTCACTCGGACGTAAATGCGTAGTGTCAATTTTTATTTTGCCACCCGTAGGACGGCACTTCCGACTTCGGTTGGCATTTTTAATGAGGTTAGCCTTCCTCGGGTTTGCAGGCACATTAGACTTATTGTTGTGATGTCGCCAACATCTCAGCTGGTCAAGATAGAACGGTCAAAGACATCACGGTCAACCCTCAAGGGAAGGCAGGGGCAGACCATGGGCATTCCCTCGCTATCCAAGGAGGCTTCCGTAATTGCAGAGCCGGCACATATTGCTCTGATACTGGGCTCACCCGAGGAGTTGCCACGTCCTGCTCATGGCTGCTTTAGTTCCTCACTTCCATGTGTTGGGCATCTCGCTTGCCACTGGTCGCTCAAGTACACACCAGGAACGGTCAGTCTGCGGGCGACATCCACTAGGTAAGCTTTCGCTTCAGACTTCGGACCCCGCAATGGATTCGCTAGCCGTGCGTTCCATTTAGTGTTATTGGGACGTTTTTCCACCTTTGCCTACACTCTCTATGAGATAGATGCAGACAGTTTTCGTAACCATTTCATTCGACTGGCGCACTTCTTCTACCTTTTAGTACTCGCTCACGAGGTAGGCTACATGTGCTGCCGGCTCAGCACCTTACCTCCATGCAGCAGTAAGCGAGAAACGGCCAGGCCTTCTCATCCGGGGATACCTCATTTTCCCCAGCTGAGAGCCTTTGGACAAGTATCTGAACTGGGCATGTAGCGTACTCAGTATCTCACCTCCATTTTTCGGTACCGGCTCTCACATCCAAGGGTTTATGGCTTAGGGCGTTCAGCCTCAACCTTCGACAGAGAGCCTTAGAGTATGTGTCCGGACCAAGAACTTCTGCCTTCGTGCGCCTGACTTAAACTTTTGACTGCTATCCTCAGTCTACCTGCAGAGCAGTAGGTTGTGTCTCGCTTAGTCTGGCACCTATCCCATAAGCTGTCCGATATGTAGTTTTCATCCATCGACATAGCACATGGGGTCAATGGGACACGCAAGCTCCTCCACCACGGCAAGGTGGAGACACATCAGGGGAGGAGATCGAGTTTGATATCATCATCATCAAGTGCTTTGCCAGCTGGCGTAGGCGTCC